>VZTX01007687.1:69788-152529 GCA_013400915.1 Pardalotus punctatus | reverse complement strand
AGAATGTTTTTATATTTTTTTTTTTTTTTTTTTTTTTTTGTGGTGGCGGTGATGCATTGTTTTATTTTAATCTATCACTGTTTGGTGATACTTTCTAGCATTCAACTAGACAAAATTTAATCTGCCAAGAATGTTTAAAATTTAGGAAACACTAGAGAAAGAATTAGCTTGGAGCATTTTTCTACAAAGTTATTAATTTTTTATTTTTTATTTTTTAATTCATATTTTTCAGCAAGGGTTAGTAAGTTCTGTGTGATTCAATTTTTCTTTTCCTGATCTCAGAATGGCCCTCTTGGAAGTAAAAGTATTTCAAGCATAGAGGGTTCAAAAATGTATTCAGTAAGTCACGATTTGAAGATCTAAGTTGCCAGAGCTTCCAAAACTCAGTGGTGGTTGTTATTTCTGCCCATGATGCTGTAATTTGATGTTGATGCAGAAGTTTTCTTGGGAGTTCCAAGCTTGTGCTGTTCTACAAGTGGCAAAAGCAGCTCAGACCAGAGGACAGCCCCCTAGAACAGGATGCTGGGGCACACAAGAGCTCACCCGTGCCTACTCAGACAAATATCAGGCTCCATTTTCTTCACCATCTCCTTTTCTGTTGTTCTAACTGGAAAGATTTTCACTGATTCAATCAAATGTTTTTTTGAATTTTTTTTTTCTTTTATTCTGGGAAAACATATGTTTGTGGGAGGGCCTACCCAGAACAGCACTCAGTTCCAGAGGTCCAGATCCCATTAATCTGTCTCCATTTTCCCTGTACCAGGTAAGACTTATCTCAATGGATGGACAGTCTTCAAACAGTTGTCTTCATTAGAGTTCTGCAGGGTATCAGTTTTTAATCACATGAAAGCAATTTAAAAGCCGAAAAGGCAGAGAGTAATGCCTGAAAACTTTTTGCATGTTTATTTTTCTGTAGTATTATGATACAGGCAAAGGCTGTATGAACCAGAGAATCTTGGAACAGCTATGGTTGGAAGAGACCTCTGGAGATGTTGGAGTCCAGCTGCCCTGCTCAAGCTGGGTCAGCCAGGCCAGGTTGCCCCAGGCCATGTCCAGTCAGATTTCGAGTACGTCCAAAGCTGGAGACTCTGCACCTTGCTGGTGTAGGGTCTGTACTGCTCCATCCTGTGCAGTAAAATGCACTGCAGTAGCTCTTTCTGTGATTAAGTTTAAAATTTGTAGAGGACTGTTTCTGATCTGGAGCAAAGAGTGTGAGGACTCCTCCCCCTGAGGAGGAAGCAGCAGCACAACACCGAGTGATGGACTGACCACAGCTCCCGTTCTCTGTCCCTCTGTGCTGCTGGGAAAGAGAATTAAGAGAAAATTATGGGTAAAATTAAGCCTGGAAAGAAGGGAGGGTTGGAGGATAGGTGTTTTATTATTTGATTTGATTTCTCATTATGCTACTCTAATTCGATTGGTAATAAATTAAATTAATTTCCCAAGTCAAATCTGTTTTTCCCATGACAGTAACTGCTCAGTGATCTCCTCCTATCCTTATCCTGACCCATGAGCCTTTCATGATATTTTCTTTCCCCTGTCCAGTTGAGGAGGAGAGTGACAGAGCAGCTTTTTGTCAGCACCTGGCACTGTTAGGGCCAGCACACCAAAATAATTGATGTTCCAGGTAAGGACCTTTGATGGGATCAGTGAGGCAGGATGAATATTTCCTGTTGGTAAATATACATATATTGAGTATACTAAAGGCTGTGACAAGGGAAGATAATGAAATATAATATTTTATTTAGTTTTTGTTGGAAAATTTGGATATAATCTGATTAAAGAAGGGAAAGAGGAGGATCTGAGCAAAGCATCAAACTTGGCAAACAGTTTGCAAACAAAATGGAAATCAGAAGAAAAAATGCTCTTTCTTGAGTGGTAAACTGGAGACAGGATAGTTATGGTGGTTTCTTAGTGAGTCTTCAAACTATACCAGTTAAGCAAAGTGCAGTGTGAGAGCCAATTACACTAATTAATTGTTGCAAGTGGGAAGGGTGAGTAGCATTCTCTAGCTGTAAATAGTTCTTACTCTCTATATCTTTTTTTAAAATTGATGTCTTTTCTCCTTTGCCTGTTGCTACAATTTGAACTGCAAAAGCAACAACCAAGTTAACAAGAAGAAAGGACCAACAACCATTTTCCCCCAACTCTTAAAAAAAGGAAATGTCTTCCATAAATGTTTGAATAAAAAAGTCAGGATGCATTCAGCTGCCTTCTGTCTTGACATAAGTATTAAGGACAGCAAGTTTCTTCTGTATATTCTTCAAATATATTTGTTGTATGTGAATGACCCCCCCAAAAAATCAGATATTGGGGATAAATAGTACCAATGGTAGCAAGGTTCCACACATTATTATTGTCAGTATCTATTGTTAGTTACAATGAATTTTTTCACAGTAGAGTTTTTATTCAGTGCATCTATCTCTACTTGCTGTGCCATGAAATGTCAAGTGTTTGAGTTTTCTAAATAATCTTCTGTAGTCCTTGGTAAATATGTCTTCCACCATCATGGAGTACAAATATTTTATTGCTGCACTTGTGTCACCACATTCTTGGAATATAGCTGCAAAAGAAGTGCATTTATACAAACTAAATTTAGCCTAGAAAAGTTGATTTTTATCTTCCTTTCTCTCTTTTGTTTTTGGTTTTTGGGATTTTTTTCCTCATTGACGGTAGAGGAGAGAGACTGGCAGCCTTTCCTTCAGAGGGACTCAAGTCCACATCCTCCATGAGGGAGAAAGATGCTTGGGAAAAAGCTAAAGAATATTAATCTTTGTGAATATCTACCAAAGGGGTTTTTAGTTGGTGCTTCAGGACTGGTCACATACCTGAATTTTGTGATATGCAGGTTCTTTACCCTAAAAACATCCAGAATCACAAGATCACGGAATATTTTACATTGGAAAGGGCCTCTGGAGGTCATCTAGTCTGGCTTGGTTCTCTGTGTTAGAGCAGCTTTCTGTGAAAATTGGAGGTCTAGATCTGCTGCCAATTATTTTCCTTTGAATTTGGATTAACTTCAGGATCTTCTGCTTCTTCATGCTAAACAATCCCAAGTCTCTGAGCCTCAACTTGCATGAGAGATGCTCCAATTCCTTTAATTATCTGTTGCTGACACCATTTCTCACTAATAGTTCCCTTCACAGCACATCTGCATCTGGAAAACTAAGACAAATCCCACAAAAGAGGGAGCATCTGTGCACTTGTGGCGGGGAGACAGATTGTCTGCTGCTAGGCTGTACGAGAGACATCATAAAACTTTAAGGCCTCTATCATAAAAGATGTTGCAGCCATCAAAGAGCTTTCTGAGAATCCTCTCTGGATTTGCCCTGGACTCATCTCAGATCTCTCCTGATACTTTGTTCCATATTTCAGTTTCCTCAATGGAGAGATGGCCGAGTCATCCACAACAGCACTAATACCTTCAGTATTGATGGATACATTAGTTTTTGACTCTTCATTGGTCCTAGGATCAATTGTAGGTTGATTGCAGATACTTTCATCAATCGTTGATGGTTTCTTGGCTGTTTTGTCCAGGTTCTGTCATATTTTCAAGGCAGTGACCTGTTCTTAATTGGCCTCTGGAGGAAGCTAACTTGCTCCACTGGCTGCAGCAGGAGTTTGGGGAGTCTGCCTGCTTAATGTAGTTAGGAAGAATGAGTATTCCTGTGTTGGCATCTGTGGCCAGGGTAGCCATCTGCCACAGGAAGGATGATGCTCATTTCTGTACCTACGTGATCAAGAAGTGCAGAAAGAACAGGGGCATCTTAGAGCTGTTCTCAGTTGGAGAGAAATCTCTGTTAGAGTTTAAATAAATGAGAAATATCTCCATATTTTGCTGAAATAATGTTTGAATTGGACTGTGCTCTTTAGAAGACTCTGACTTTCCAAGAAATACAAAGCAGTGCCATAAACATGACTCTGCCTGGTCTGATATTCACAGTAGAACTAACTTGGAAAGTTGTGTGACTTTGTTTTGGTTTGCAAGAGGATTAGTGTTTATTTATCTCTTCTACTTCAATAAAGTCGTTATCTAGCATTACTCACTCACAATGAAGTCTCATTTAGCCTGAAACACAGGTTTTTGTCTTTTCAGTATTACCCCCAATATTATAGAAAAAAGAAAATGTAATTTCTGTTAATTTTTCTTTAGGTAGGTGTGGACTTATTACAGCTCTCCATTGTATTATTTTCGTTTTCTTAGTATTAGTTTTGCAGAAGTATTTCATCAGTAGACCTTCAGAAATTATCTTCCCAACTGAGAGACTGTTTCTGTCTGTAATTTACAATGTATGGCACAGTATGATGTATGCTATTTTGGAATATTGTAGCATTTTCTTTTGCCATAATTGCAAGGATCAGCACAACCCAGAATAGGATTCATCTTTTTAGAGTGGTGCTGCATTGAACATATAGTTAAATAATTTCCTCTGTAATCCTCAGGGCTCCTTTCCTGCATTACTGTTTTCAAAACATTCATCTCCAACTTGGTACATAAGATTACCAATTACTTTTATCTATTGAATCTCATTTATTTTAATTCTGTCCATCTCTAACCTTGCCAGATCATTTTACAATTTTAATTTTTGCAGCTGCGTATTTGAGAAGTATGATTTTAAAGTATTTTCTAGGCTTCTGTGCTGTGGCACATGTCCAGTTGCATTAGGATAATAGGAAATCTTGTAATTCCCCACTGAAGATGGAACCAGATGAACAGACCTTGTAAGACAATGTTTCATCCTGACTAATGTGATTTCTGTTTTATTATTTGGAGGTGCAGTTAAATATTATTTCAACACAGTAATACAGTCAAGCATCTTCGTAGTTCAAATCCTGTATGTTTTGGAAGGATTAGAAACTTAAATTACTTCTGTGAAAGAGAGTTAGCCCTCAGACCATAAATGTCATCCTTATGATTCTCAAAGACAAGAAGAACATCATTTCACTGCTTCTTTAATACCAGAAACAGGCATTATAAACACCCTAGAAGGCAAATTCTTCCTCTTTTTGCGTATGGCTGTCTCTTGAGTGCTCTGAAAGAGAGAGAAAGAAAATACAGAACATGATTGTGAGAGAAAAAGTAGCTCAATGCAGAAAATCTGCCGTGCAGGGAAGTTTTACTTTATTTATTCCATCCATGAAGGACATTTTGTTGTCCTGGCCTTTGTTTGTCAATTGGCAACAGTTGGTGAAACCTCACTTAGCAGCTGTGTTCAAGGTCTTAAGTCATTGTAAGTCACCTTAAACTCCTTTCATTTTATCCAGATCACAGGAAACAGAGAATTGTTGTCATTTCACTGAAGGAATTACCTTGCAATTTGGGTTTTCCTCATAAGAATTTAAGGCTGTGTGCCCTGATAAATAAAAGATAAGGTTGTACAGACAGGTTCTGAGTCCCCAGTGCTTTGGCCTTTCGAGGCAAGCACAGAGTAGATGCCTCTCTTTAGTGACTGTCAGCACCTCTCCTGATGAAGGGAGTTTGCTCTATGTCTTTGGCAGATGCATTAGGCAACATGCAAAAATTCTGAAAAATTTAAAAAGGGGGAAGCAGCTTGCTGTTGAACGTTGTTCTCTAAGTACACTGATCAAATATTTCAGCAGTGTATCTCAGCTGAAAACAATCTAGTCTTTTCTTATTAGACTGCAAGCCAGAGCACAGAGCAGAAGATGGCCAGATGATTAGAGGCAGAAGTGTGTTCCTATTGAGCCCATTGTTTCCTCCTTTTGATTACCAAATACTTTAGAAATTCACTGGAATGAAATTGAAACCTATCTCCAAGGATTGTTATGTTGTCCTTCTGTTTCTAAACCCTTACTCAGCACCTTTTATGAAGCTCAGTGATGCCCTGAATTGATTAAGTACCTGACTGGGTAGCAAAATTCAGTGAAGTATTCACAGCATCCAAGTGACAGAAAACTGTGAAAGACAGTGTTTGGAATGTCTGTTTGAACTCATCTTTACTAATCACATTCCTGATGGGGGAAAAGCCATCATGCATCGGCAAATTGGCCAGACTGTTCCACAGCCAGTCAGCCAAAGATCTCTCCACAGTTTGTGACCTTTAGTTTATGTGATTTCTGCTGCTTTTGCTTATAAATGATGTCACCCTTAAAGGACACCAATGGTACAATATGTCAGATAATTTGTAGGTTGCATAGAAATTCCTAATTTTTTTTACCTCTACATGAGCATTACCTGTGAAAGTAGACTCAGGTTGAGGATGTCTGTCCCAAGGGAAAAAAGTGGTGTTTTCACAGGCGCAGTGCTATGGACAGGTAAGAATGGCTTCCACTGAGAAGTAAGAATGGCCCCAACCCATGCAGAGATAAAAAACATGGGATTACTAAATATCCACACTGCCACCCTTGTGTACTTGCATGAAAGTAATCAAATTGCATGACTGGAAATTAAAGAGGCAGGAAATGGATTTTCTTCCCACTTAAAAACAACTGAGAAGTTTTAAAATCTTAGGAATTCAGATACCCTGCAAGAACCGACTGGACAGGTTAGGCATGAATACAATAACTATATATCAGTACTTCTTCTTTTAAAGGAAATTGGCATATTTTGAAAAGAAATATGAATGTTTAGAAGGCACAGAATAACAATGCTGGTTTGGTTTGTTCCATTTACTCCTGTTCTGCCTCCCTTTTTCTTGCTCTGTGGTGGTGGTTTATGCACAACCATAAGCAAGTTCTGTAGATCATCCTGTGGGGATCTTGGTGCATTGAATTCATTAGGAGCAAAGAAAAAGGCCTTCCCAAGTATATCCAGAAACACAACATAAATCCCTTTAAATCTATTTCAGATGATGTTACTGCATTCAGAAAGTTGGAATCTGAAAATCAGAGGGATTATTTCAGTTTCGTAAGTGTCAGAATCCTGGGAGTTTAGCATGACCTGTAGAGTATCAGAAATCCTTCTGGTTCCAGCTAATGGTTATGTTATTCTCAGGAGAGAGGGTAGAGCTCCAACATAAGGAAGAAAATTTTGTTGAGTGAATCCCAAGATGGCAGCATATGTCAAATTAGTATTCTCAAAACGTGAGCAAATTACTCTGGAGGATTTGGGGATTTTGATTTTTTTCACCCATTCGTCAAATATATGACTCAAAATACTATGAAGAGGTGGTAATTTTAGATGAAATAACATTAGAGATGATGCTGTGTGGCTACTACATCCAACAGGTCCAACTGCCTTTTCCTCGCAGTGTGAAATGGGGATTTTTCTTCCATTTCTGCAAATTTCTAAGGTTCTTTTGTCTCTCCGATATAATTCCAGTGGCAGGATTTCCCTATGATGACATTATGATCATGATATTATTGTTTTCTTTAAAAAATAAAGTACCGATTTTTGTGATTGTGAACAAGGAGACCAGTTTATTGTGATGGTCGTCAGCCTCAATAATTGCTAATTAATGCAGCTGAAATACATGACTGTATCTCTTACTCATAATTATCTCAACTATACAAATTATCAAGGTTGCTTGTTTCTGTGTCAGAGAACATTCTGAAAGGAAACCTTTTCCACAGGAAAAGAGAATGACAGGTAAAATAAATGAAGTGTGTCTGCTTAGGAACAAGTGTTTTATGCATAATTATTTCATGCCTTGCAAATTGACTACATCATGTGTGCTGGGAATTACAGAAAACTGAAATAATGTACCTAGGGCATACTGGAATTTACTATGTAATTATATTTCTTGTTGCATTTTATATTTTTTAAAGGGCTTGCACATAAGAATCCAGCAAAGAGATGCCAGTGCTGGTATTCTTTGTTACTGGCTTTGGCATATGTGTATTTCCCAGAAGTCAAGTAAATATTCTGTTTATTTACCCTTTGCCTGGTATCTCTATAGGTGTGCAAATTATAGATAGGGTAATGATTCAGGAATGTAGGTTAAAATCCCCATGAAGAATCCAGAAAGGTCTATTTGGCTTCTAACAAAGTGAAATTTTAAAAAAAAATGTTTTCAAAGAAGATTGTGAAAGTGCAGTGTTCTACTTTTTGATTTCATCTGCTAAATAAATAGGAGGGAACATTTTGTATTTTACTTTATGGAACTTTATTTGAACTGCTGTAGTGGAGCCTTGAGCTGGCTTGAACCTTGTGGTGAATTTGCCCTGTTTTGGGGCAATTCTCATTTCAAATAAGAGCAATCATAAAGCTTACAGAAAGCTTGTCCTTTAAATAGAGAATAATACATCGGTCATTAAATAAGGTGAATTAAGATATGCCGGAAGAGTTTGAAAAGATCATGGTAAATAAATCCCTTTCCCATCCACTGGCTCCTTGCGGAACGTGCCTTGTCCTCAAAGCTTTTTGTTTGCCTCTTGGTCCCTTTCAGCAGCTGCCTTCTGTCCAGGCTCTGGGGGCTGCTGGCTCCATCAGCCTGGCTTGGCAAGCCTTTCCTTCCTGCCATGACCAAAACCCTGCTCCACTCCCTCACAAATGCCCGGGTATCATGAGCTGCTGGAATTACTCCTTGTTCCTCCAATGTTGCTGTTGTTTCCGTCACCCTTTTAGCAAAATGAACCTTAGACAGAAAAAGGAAACAAACCTACTCTGGCAATCCATCACAGCTATCAATTTCATGAAGATAAAGTGGTGTCTTTCCAAACAGATAAGGTTGTAGAAACAGTTACAGGAATACAATTTAAAAATAGGATTCTAAAAAGTCTCGGTGTAAGTGCTCACCTTGTCTAAGCAGTGGCAGTAAAATTTGGTTTGTCTGTCACATGTGTAGACAGAGAAGCTCACAAATATTCAGGTTTGAGAATGATGGAACAGATAATTGCCTTTAGACTTAGAACTTATAAAAATGCTTCTGACAAACAGCTTTCCTGTAAAGGAGTGTAATGTTGGTGCTACTCGCAGCATTTATTGTGAATGCTGTGTTGGTATTTCCATTACAAAACTTTCTTGCTTTTCTTTCAATAAAAATCTGCTCCATAATGAAATATGGAACATCTGATCTCATCTCTTGACTGGTGGTTGGTTTTACCAGCTTTCCAGAAGATTGACTGAGCTGAGGTTTTTATATTGTACCAAGGTTAAGAAAGGTGTTTAGGGGAGGAAGTGAGGGAGGGGAGCAGTAGGAATGTAGCTGATGGTTTGTATTTCAACTGTAGGATCAAAATGTTGTGCTGTTGGCATCATCTGCAGGCCAGTTGTGCTGTAGTGGAATTCTTTACTGTTCTTAGTGCATGAAATTCTATACATCATCACATCTGTAGGAAAATATTTCAACAGATAGATGAATCTTTGTCATGAGGTAGTAACAACTGAAAATTCTAACAAAGTGAAGTGCTAGGTAAGATGATACAGTGCAGTATTTTTAAAATAATTTCTGATTAAGGGGAGGAAAAAATCACTGCTTCTAAATTATGGAGTACTGAGGCTTTTTTTGTTCCTGGGTTGGTTTTTTGTTTGTTTGTTTTGTTTTTCTGGTTTTTATGCTATTGCCAAAATATTTAAATGGGTGTGGTGGTGATCAACAAAATTTGGAAGCACTGAATCTTTTTTAAAATAATTTTTTTGAAAGGTCAGTAATATGAAATAAACTACCACTCTTATGTCTGCTCATTTGCACCTGACTAGAATTGACAAGCTGAGAAAGGAATTCTGAGTCCCCATCTACTTCCTCAAAGATAGCAACAGCTTCACTGTTGTGAGGAGTTTTGGCTGCTAAAGCCACAGTGATCAGCTTTGTCTGCTGTTCAGGGTTGGTAGACGCTTGCTTTATGTACTTTTTTGTTTTCCTGGGCTTGTTTTTCTCAGCTGTTCTGTCAGCTTTTGATTTCGTGGCTTCTGGTTGACTTGCTTGTTTGCGTTAACGTGGCACCTATTTTCATCCTTGTATGGATTTGGTATTATAAACTATATAATTGGCTGGTTTTTTCTTGCTGTGGCCAGCCAGATGATGTCTCAGTTCTGTTTGGAACGTGTCCATTCCACACAACCTCCGTCCCTCTGATGTGCCTTGACGATGATGGCATTGCCTCTATACGAGATTAAGCTGCCACCTTTCAGACCCCGCAGAGGAGGAGGCTGAGCTTTAGCTGGCCTACCCTGAAATAATCAGTAAATTCGGCTCAGATTTTCTGGCCAAAGAAAACCTAAATGGTAGCCTTAGAAGAAAACAAATTCAAGTGATGTTTTTGCTGAATCTTCACTGTATCTTGTTATTTTGGTGTAAATCTACCTGGATCAGCTTGGGCGGCAAATGGGCAGAAACATCTGGGTTTAGTAGCAAAAGAACCGCAGTAAAACTTTTTATTTTGTTTTGGTTTTTTATCTTTGGAAGAGTATAGTGGACAAATCTAAGAGTCTTTGAGGACTTTAGAAAGAGGTGAGAAAGAACAGTGTTAGGGACTTGAACTTCTTGGTTCTTCTCACAAATGCAAATGTAATTCTCTCAATAAATATCATAGTCCCATTTTAATTTTGGCTTTCAGAGGCTTGCTATAAAAATAGACTCACAGAAGTTTCAAACACTCTCAGGTCAGAGATTTGAATCTAGAGGTATACAGCTAAGTTTCCTGAGTTACAGAGGCTTTTTTATTGTTTGCTTAGGAGAATTACAGTGTTTGCTTACTTATGATATTAGTATTTCTATGCTGTGGAAAGGCTTGGATAATATATGCACATTCCTGAAACAGCTTTATTGCAGAGAAATAGAATGTTTTGTAGTCTTTTGGCAGTTTTTCAATAAAAAATGGGGGTTAACCTAAGTATAGGTTTTAAATTATTTTAAATCTTAAAGCATTAGCTAAAGTGACATTTTGAATTGAAGTGAATCTACATTCTCCTTTTCCCTTACTGGTTTCATGCAAACAGAACAGAAGATCATATTTGTATTCATAACCAAAAAAATTAAAGCCACTATACTCAATTACCTCAGATCATTAAATGTGCTGCATATGAATGTATAAGCGGAACTTTCAGTCTATTACTGATAAGAATTTACAGAATTCAGGCAATCTGATATTCTAGGTCAGTATGAGTAGTAATGGACATGAGAAAAATCTGTAGGCAAACTATGCAAGGCTAGACACAGGATCCTCAACATTTGTAAATTGATCAAAAACAGGTGGGCTTTAGGAAGGATTTATTTTAGGTATTTATTTTATTTTACGTGTTCATTTAGAACTAAGCTGTGAGGGGGCAGAAATCCAAGTCATTGTTGGGTGTTTTAGAGGAAGGACAGAGGTAGCTCAAAAGTCCCTTTGTTTCTAGGTTTATATGTGTTACAAATCACCCAGCAGACCACTCAAAAACTTGCTAAATACTTTATTCCACAGAGAAAACAAACCGCTCTGCACGGACAACTTTGTTCTAGGGCCTGATTTCTCTAGGAACCTTCACCGAGCCTCTCGTACAACACACCACGCTTTGTTCCCGTGCTGCATCCGACCTTGATGTGATTTTCTGGTTGTTTTTCAGCTCTGAGGGACAACAGAATCGAGCTGGTGCGAGCGTCGTGGCACGAGCTGAGCATCAGTGTCAGCGATGTGTCCCTGTCGGACGAAGGGCAGTACACCTGCTCTTTATTCACCATGCCTGTCAAAACTTCCAAGGCTTTCCTCACCGTCCTCGGTAAGTGTGAACAGCTGGGCAGGAAGAAGCAAGTGTTAAACTCCTCAGGCTCTGGCAAATTATGATAAGAATGAACTTTTCGAAGGCTTGGCAGAAGATAAATGTAAATGTCTGATCTCGTTTCCCTGATGTTTATTGTTTCATATTGCTGTGCTGAAAAATAACAGGGCTCTCACTGTTTGCGCCGTGGCAGGATAATGAATTAAGGAGCACACGAGCACTGCGGAACGAGAGCCCCATAAAATGGACATAACCTCTACATCCCGAGCGCCACAAGTGCGAGGAAGGTGCATGTGTTCATCTCCTAACAATCTATTGCACAGGGCAAAGGGGAGAAAATCAGAAACCATGAAATCAAAACGGGCTTTAGAGCTTTATCATTTTTCCTTAGCTGTGCATTTTTTTTTGGCTCATTCTGCTTTTCTTTTTTTTGGGGTTTATAAAGTGCAAATTTTCACTGGGTTTGCTGCTTCTTTTATGCTTTATCCTCTAAGTGCTCTGCTGTTTTCCCCAAAGGGGTTATAGATACACATAGAAAAGCAATGGATTTCAAGAGATGCCCAGGAAATAAAGTTTCTGCTCGAAGCTTTATGTGATTCTATGAATGTCAGTAGCCCAATCAGCCAAAATTGCTATAGTTCATTGAAACACACCTGTGAACCTAAGAGGTTATATGATTTTAGAGATTGATTTTTATTCTTTTTGCCTTTTTTCTGTCCCTGAACATGACTCTTTCTTTCTTTTTGTTTTATTTTTATATGTGGATGGGCAGACAGTTGAATTTAATAGGACTAATGTAAGATATTCTCTGTGGCAGTAATATTCACATTAATCCAGCCAGGGAATTGGTTTTGTGCTTAGGATATGAAATACATCTCCCTTTCAGTCCCTGTGAGACTATTTTACAAAAATCTTCACAAGTTTGCCATTAAGGACAAAAAGTACCCACTCAAAGCAGAATATTCTGGAACAGCAACTGCCTGTGCTTAATCTTCTTTCTGCAGAGAGGCATTTCACGATCTAAACAACTGAGGAGTGCACCAGTCCAACCTTTTAAATTGTAGAAAGACAGAAAGGTGTTACAAACACAAAAAAAAGCTCACAAAATATCTAGCTGATATTTATTAACAAAAGTAACTTGATCATTCACAAACCTTTAAGCTTTATCTTCATTTTAGGGGAGGGTTTCGTGAAGTTTTCCCGACATCATCTACTTACCTTCGAACAGAGAAAGCTGCACAGTTTAAGATTCCTACCTTTTCTCATTTTGTATTTGCAATTTTGTATTCCAAAGTAACATTTTGAACTCTTAAAACATTTTCTACTGGAGAAAGGGGACATTGACACTGAAATGTATTACATCTTTTAATCTGATAAACTGTCCTTTATGTACTAATAATCTCTTTATTGACTGCTCTGTTGTCAATTAGAAAATGTAAGTGTCACGGTATTGTAGTAGACACCATCTTCCATCCTGAAAAATAGGAATAGATTTATTAAAGATATATATTATGCAATAGGTACTGATGCTTTCCTTTTATGTACATAATCTGTCATTTTGGAAAAGAGATGTAGAAAAACCAAATTATGAAATAGCGGGCACAGGATCAATTCTGTGACAGCCCTTTATCTAGCCATAGATATGAATGCACTAAAGGACTGTACATGCAAGTTATAACTCACGTTTTCTGAGATTTTAAAATTACTGTCATCAGTATTACTTTAAAATAAGTTGTTCTTGTGTCTTCATAAATTAAATGGAATTCTACACGTAGTGGTTAAAATTTTCACAATTTTCAGGTTTGTTTTTTTTTTTGTTTTTTGTTTTTTGTTATATCTTCCATGGTTCATTGAAAAACAACCATTTCCAAATTTAATATTATGTGTATGGTGTGCCAAAATCATATGATCTCCTCTGAATAACTTGTATTCAGCTGAAGAACTCTCCATAGCCAGTGGAGCTGTGATTATACTGCTTGGTGTTTTGGTTTTGCCTTCTCTGAAGATAAAGTGACTCCTGTATTTATTTTCATCCTCCCTTTTCCCTGGATTTTGTATTAAAGTCTTCATTATTCAGGTGTAAACATCTGGTCTGAACTTAGGTCAGCTCAGGTTTTTGTTGCCAGTTATGTTTAATTTCCACAGCTGTGCTTCTAATGTGCTTTGTCATCCTGCTTGCTATGCTGAGCACTTTAAATATTGTAACAAGTCAGACTAGACCTGCATGCAGAATATACAGAGATAAGGTATTTATTAAAATGCAATCTGTTTCTCTTAGAAAATCAGGTAATTCTTGCTTTATTTATTTAGTAGCAAATACTGTTCAGATTGATGGTTTATTTACAAAAGGAAAAGGGTTTACGTGACACGGCACGACGAATTAATCATCCTCTTTCCAGAATTTAGAGCGTGTGAAGAAGGGAACTTTAGGTTGGTCGTGTATTTGTGGCAGCAGCTGACACTATCAGAAACAGTTTGCTTGTTTCCTTGTTAGGTGTTCCTGAGAAGCCACAAATTACTGGATTTACCTCACCAGTTATGGAGGGAGAGAGGATGCAGCTAACTTGCAAGACATCTGGTAGTAAGCCAGCAGCTGATATCAGATGGTTCAAGAATGACAAAGAAGTCAAAGGTATTTAAAAGGATTTTGGTGTCGTTTGGTCCGATTGTCAAAACTATATATTCTGCAGAATTATATTTTTTGTGTTTGTAAAGTTTGTCGTATTGAGTCATGAAATGAGTAGGTGATAGTAAGTAGATGAGGAATTGGTTGTAAATTACTGTGGTGGTCATATAACCATCTCTGAATTGTTTCTCCAAATGGTAAAATCTGGTGTTTTGGATTGCTCAGAACTCTGTGCAGCATAACAATCTCAACTGTGAGGATTCATGGAGAAATATTTTATGGATTATTTTTATGACAGTCATACCACTCATCCCTAATATTTTCCCTTTCCATTTCTTTTGTGCCATTCCAATATGAGATATATCTGATTTAGTTAATTCCCAGATTTAGGTTGCAGTCCTCTAAATATGGTGAGCAGGTGAGGCAGAACCATCTGGAGGAGACAGGAGATTGCACTTCCCATAGGAGAGCTATGGAGCCTGCTCTGGTGAGGAAGAGCCAGGATGTAGCAATGGAGAGAATCTCAGCTGGAAAAGTGGGAATCTCCAGCTGAGGCAAGGATACTGACAGTCTGCAGCAAGGAGGAGGGAGAAGATGAATTTTAAAGAGGATCACAAAAACTTCACAGGGGCTGGGAGGGGCTGGACAAAATCTGCTGTAACTGAAAATGCATTGAGTGACTAAAACCAAAGCTGACAGCAAGGATTTGCCTTTGAGGATGCAGCGAGCTAGGAAAGAGCTGCATAGAAAAAGCTGTTTATTTCCTTTCCGTCTTCTCTTTCCTTTTGTGTGTTCTGTGCTTAGAACTTCGTTTTCTAGTCCATATTCTTGCAAAGGCTGGAATAGTTTTAAATCCTCGTTGGTGAATGAGTGAGGGAAGGGAGCTTCCTGCTCCAGAAGGCTCAGTCACACCTACAAGCCAACTGAGGTGCCCATTGTAATGTAGATGAATAAAAAGGATAAGGTATTGGTATTTATTCATGTCACCTCTACTCATTCTGCTGTAAGACCAGATGGATAAATGATTCAAAATCCACCTTTTCTGTGTAGCTTTAAAGAAACCCAATCCCGCCTCCAAAAACAAATTAAAAAACCCCATGCCACACTTCTGTCTGATTTCTCTAATATTTTGGATTTCGTTAGCTCAATAAACTGCCTCAAGGAAAGTTACTGAATTAATTATAGAACCATTTATCTTCCTTTAGTGTTCTCTACCACAGTTCAATGTGCAAAACCAGAGCTGTGATATAAAATTGGTAAATAAAGGAGATCACGGTTGATTGCCTAAAGAATACTGTCCATTTTAGAGGTGTCCTTATATTTCTAATGAAAATGAGAATAGTGTTGAAAGAAACAAGAATTTTAGACTGGAATAATTTGAAATGTGTTATGAAGATAGAAAATGGGGAAACAGAGAATAATTCTTTTTGGTACTGGGAACTTTGAGGAAATTGATAAAAAAAATGCAACACCTAATCAAATGTAATTAAAAAAAAAAGAATTTAACAGCACAGCTTACACATGGCACAGCAAAGATTGTGTCACCCAGAAAAGATGGCAGGATGAATATCCATATTCAAGGCATGTAAAGATTGGAAATCACTCCAAGCCATGTCAATACGTTAAGAGGAACACTGATACAGTTGGCCTAACAGCAAGGCAACACATATTTGAAAAGATTTCATTTTAAAAATTATGTTTTGAAATCTGGTGTAATACCTTTGCCTTTCCTTCAGATGGCATGTAATCGAAGCCAGCAAGCAATTTGGTGATTTGACTCTTTAATTTGTTCTTCTCAAGAATTCCTAAAGAGATTTTAAAAAAATCAAAACTGACTGGGGATGAAACAAAGAAGGTGTATGAAAAAGAACAGTGAAGGGGGAAAAAACACCCCCAACAACCAGAAATAAGAGGAAAGTACTGAGCACATTCATTTCAGTTTAGTTTTCTAGGTCTTCTGAAGAGCACATTGCCATTTCTCAAAGGTTAGAAATAAAATAACCTAACCAGCCAGCAGTGGCATCAGCAGAAGTTACATTAGCTTTGTGCAGTGTAAAAGGTGAAATGATAAATCTGAGAAAATAGATATGAAATTATATGCTAATGCAGCTGACATTAAAGGTTAGGAGTTCGTCTGTCTAGCACCAGTAAATCCAATTGTGTTACACTGTATTATACGTGGTGCAAATGAATATAAATGATGCACTGAGATCAGAGTTGCACCAAAGGGGGAAAAGCCACTCTAAAATTGTAGCTCCATTGCTATTACTGAAAAAAGGAATCATCATCTGGTAAAGGAATATTGTTTGATAAAGTAAGTGTTAGTAATGAGAGAGACTGAATGTGAAGCACTGGGTGCCACACCTTTTCCTTTAGTGTTCTGTCACTCATATAGGCACCAGCTTAACAAATGGATCTGCAGTTTAGCATTCTGGTGACATTTCTGGAAGATTATTAAAAGGAAAAACACTGGAGAAGCTAAATGCATGTTTTTCCTTTTGAAATTACCTATTTTTTTCAACACAATTGAAATTCCATAGTCTGTCTAGGTTAGATTTTCAGCATTTTAAAGTCCTCTTTGCAGAGTGTTTTCATTATTTGTAGATATTTCATGATGCATAATCAGAATTTGGCTTGGCGTAACTTGTGCTTGTTGCCCCTCAGCATTTCCTGTACACCTCAGAGAGGACTCTGGGTTTTTTTTGTCTATGGCCATGATTTGGGTACTTTAAGGTAACAGTTTGATCTAGTTTTAGTCTTTTTCAGGTTAGATAATATCAACTTTCTTAAGCTGTCCTCGCACAGCTCCACTGACCATCTATCTCCATGGCTTTTGCTTGCACCTAATTGGGTTTATCAACAGATTAATTGCACATTTTTCCTTCAGAAAGCCCCAAACTGGGCCTGGTACTCTCGATGTAGCCATGCACGTGCTGAATGGAGGACAGCAATCCCTTCCCTTGACTTCCTGGCTGTGCTGTGCCTTGTGCAAGGCAGTGGGTTTGGCTTCCAGCCCTTTACAAAGGCACGCTGTCGGCTGATGCTCAGCCTGTCCTCGACACCCCTGCTCCTCCTCTACAAAGCTGGATCCAGCCACCCTTCCAACCTGTTCCACTGCAGTGCTTCCCAGACAAACTGCTTGTGTCATGGATTTTTTTAACCTTTTCTTCAAGGGAGCGTTTAAGAGAGAGAGGAGCAGCAAGGAAATCAATTAAACAGCAGACTGCGATTGACACATTGCAAAATTCTGTAAAATATTCTGAGTGTTGGTGTGTACCCAGTACCTCAGCTCCACCACTCTTACATCCCGTTGGGTTTACACTCAGTTAGCACATATTGCAATCACACCTTCATTTTGCCATGAAGAAACAGCTAAGAAAACACAGCTGATAAGGAGGACTAGCTAAACATTTCTGGTGGTGAGGATGCCGACAGTTTGTAAGAAACTATCACTGCCCTTTTTGCAGAGGAAATCAACTCCAAGAGTTGAACCCTTTCAAACAACAGATGCCTGGAGAGAGAGTTCTAAACATCCATTTAGGAAATCAACTGCTTTTATTTTTCCAAAGGATTAAGAATCCACAACCTCTCGCTAAAATTAAAGTTGTTGATGTTTTCTGGAGTCTTCTGTCCTCCACCTGAAGTCAGTAAGCGAGGGGATGTGTACATTACTTATAAGCAGCATGTTGCCTATATAGGTGCTTATTATTAAATTTGGAAACCTAACTCTGAGAACAAAATCACATGTGTTTGCTTTCAATATTAGGGAAAACATTTTTTGTTTGACTGTAATAACTTTGCTTTAGCTCTTGTCAATATTTCTCGCCTGCTCTAAACTACCTTCACTGATCCTTAAAAATTAATAGTGACCATGGCAGAAATTGAAATCTTTTAAAGTTTAGCAGCAAACAGGCAGAAAAATGCTTGTATGCAAAAAATAATTATTTTTTAGGGGAAAATGGAAACTGTATAACTACCTGGTGTCCTTGTCTGTCTGGAGACAATGATAAAGACCACCTCTCTGATGTCAGAGGTATTTTTAATCTAAAAAGATGTAGCTTAAGCCATTGAAGATTTGCTTTCTAAAATTGATATTTCATGGAAATTTTATTTAGGTCATTCCATTCTCTAATGGGATTTAGTGTAATTTGTAAAACTGAAACCTCTCACTTTTTTAGGGCACAGAGGACATATGAAATCTCAGTGTAATTTAATATATATGTTTAAGTATTTATAGATGTCTTTTCAAGCTTCCATTGCAATAAATCAATATAACAAGCTTACCATTTTTCTGAAATAAACTAAAATCGATAAGTATTACAAGTAGCTGGGAACCAAGTAAAACAACTCTAAAGTGTGTGTAAGAAGATCTCATGTTCCAGTTAAAACGTTAAAAAGTTTTAACACAAATTTTGGATCAGTCTTTTGGATCTTTATTTCTGATCTAGCATGTGTGTCCCACGACAAAATGTTCTCAATGTGAACCTTAACCTTGAGCTGAGGTGATGCTTCCTGAGCTGTAGCTCCCTGCACTCCTGGGCTGAAAACTCAGATTTTCAACTGGATCTGCACAGAAGCAGCAGGGCAATTTAGAATGATATAAAGCAGTGAGAGGAAGTTCTCTGTAGTAATTTTGTTTCTAGTCTTCTTGGGACTTGTCTGTAGATTCCAGTAAATACTGTGACATGCTCTATTTACCGTTGTTCATTACCTCTGATGATTATACCTGGGTTTACTTTTATTAGGAAATTATCATAATTCTAACCAAACAACAGAATAAGCAATGAATAAAGTAAGCACAGGATTAATCTGACTACGTGCACATGGCTTCAGTAATATTCATATATTAAATTACTATGAAAGGTTATAAGCACGAACTTGGAAAATTTAATATTTAGGGGCACTGTGAATATGTAAGGTAATGAGAGTGGGACAAGAACAGGTTTTTTTTTCTGATGACCTGCAGATAAAGTTTATATCAAATATGGATCTGAACATTTGAGAGGTAATAATGGATGGCATTTCTGTCTGAATGCAGTATCATGGAACCAATTTTAGAATTTTCTCTTTCAATATATATCTCCTACTCTGACAAGGAGAGCAAATTGAGGAATACCTGCAATCTAATTACTTTTATATTAAAGAGATCAATACAGGTATGAAAGATGTGTTTTTTCCAACAACTGTGATAGATAATTTAGCTGTCTAATTCCAGTAATATTGGAGAGAAAAATCTCTGTTTATTCTTTCTTTCAGATGTTAAATATTTAAAAGAAGAAGATGCAAATCGCAAAACATTCACAGTCAGCAGCACGCTGGATTTCCTAGCAGATCGCAGTGATGATGGTGCAGTTGTAAGTTGCAGAGTAGATCATGAGTCCCTAAACTCTACACCTCAGATAGCAATGCAGGTTCTAGAAATACACTGTAAGTAAAATATATTATAAATGCTTGCTTTCATAGTTTTGTTTCAGAGTTTCTGTTGGAGGAAAATTCTCTGGTGTTGTGCAGATAGATAACGTCTTTCTTTTAGCCAGTTTCTGTGGTTTGTGTTTGGATGGTTGGTTGGGGTTTTTTAATGTTATTTTTACAGGAGTGAATCTAAAAAGTTTAATGAAAGCTTTGCTGTTGAAAGCACTTTGGGACTGAGTTCTTGGTTTCCTTTGAGAAGTAGTGGAGAGAAAATGCATTTGTCTTTTTGGTTTGTCATTGAAGCAATGTGAACGTGTTATTCGACATCAAGAACATCCTAATTCACAGTTTTCCTTGAAAGTACCTAGAAACTTGAAACAAGGGTATAAATAAGTAAAATTTGTAATAGATTGCCTCAATAATGCTGCATCCTGCTAATGAAACTCTGTAGTGGTGTTAATAGCACAAGTCCAGGAGAAAAAGCCCTTTAGAATTTATTTTTAGGCCTGGCCTACACAAGATGTTAGTCTAGATAATTCAAACTTCAGTTGTTTCATATCTTTATATATTGGCTTCTCTTTTTTGTGGGTTTTTTTTTTTTTTTCTTTTCAAATAGCATTTCTGGACGTGAAGTTTTCCAGAGTGCGTTGTTTCAAAGTTGAATGAACCTGCCTTTGTATCGTGTGCCCTAATCTGAAGTCAGGCTGTCCTTTGAGTCACTGGGGTTTTTTCACTTGTAAACTGTGAGACACTCAAGAGAACACCTTTTCCCCATCAGCTGACATCTCCATGTTCACCTGTATCATACCCACCCTTCTCGGGTACTCTGTTTGGTTTTCTGCAGAACACCTGTACCTCTCATTGCCTAGCTAGCAAAAAGTCATCTGCAAAATGATGTCAGAGCAGGGCAAGGGACGAGAGCTTTCATTAATCACTTTCCAGGCTAGGTGCAGTCACCCTGTTATAAACCAGACCAGGCTGTCCATGAAGCAAAGTCAGTGACACCAAATAGTTCCCCAGGAACCAAGGACTGCTGCCATATGTAACTTGTTTCTAAACAGGGATATTTCTATAAGCATCTACGACTTGCAGCACATGTAAAGTGCAGTAATGGCAAAAGCACTCTGTGCATAGAAGCTGACAACTTTGCTAAAAATGCCATCTGCAAAAAAGTCTGAAAGTGAAGAGTAAAGTGGATTAGCATATGTGCTAAAAATGTTTTCTGAAACATTCTAGGCATTTTTTACTGGGGGAGATCAGGGCCTTTCTTCACCAAATGGCTATTAAACACCTCTCCTAATATATTCAAATGCATCTGTGCTGGAGACATGACTCCTTAACAGCTTTATTTCCTTGAATGTTAAATTGCACAGCCATCAGCCACTGAAATTGCTCATGCCTTCACTTCCAAATTCCTTGCCCTCCCTTCAGTGCCTTGCTCAGACTTTGGCACCACAGGAGATGAACCAGATTGAACGGAACGGTAGATACAGGAAGTGGACAGCTACACAAGGTTTAAAGTGGCTGCAATGTAATGTCAGAGCTCTGATGTATGAGTACCATAGGGGCAACAAAGCCTTTTTGTGGCTTCTTGTACATAAAACTTCTTGAATATTTGTTGTTTCCTTCCAACTTGCACCCTTGTAGCAAGACAGTACCTTGCTAAATGGCAGTGAGATGCATCTTCCCCTGCCAAATTTTGAACAGGACCCTTCTCTCTCTTTGGCTTCACTGAAGTTCTCCAACAAGGTCAGACTGCACTGAGCATTTACATTTCTGGTGTGCTTTACTGCCCCCTTGGACTGCCAGCTTATCAAAAGCCGTAATGCACAATAATTGTTCTCTATCATTCCTGCTTGATCCGTTAATTTTCCACCAATCAATTGAATACTCTCCAGCACTAGTATAGCATTGTTATACATGGAAAGAGAAGTGACAAATGGGCCAAAAGAGGCTGAAGTTTAGGGCAGAGAGTGGAAGTACCGTTTAAAGATATGGAGAAAGAAGCATTCTATTATTAGTGACAGGAAGCAAAGAAAAGTAAAACAGAAGAGTAGGAATTACAGGGTTGTGTTTCCATCCAGTGGATGATAGGTAGAGAAAAAGGAAAGCAAAATACTGGAATGAAATAACAGGTTTTGATATATGCCTAGTGAAAGATGGAATAAAATTAAATCTGCCTTAGATGCTGAGACTGTATGAAACAGATATTTGTAATTAGTCCATTGAGAGATGTAGATAGAAGTGCTTATGAGTCCACACAGCTGCTTTTATCATCAACTTTAGTAGGAAGTAAACTTAACAAAACGAAAGCCATCACATACAGAATATGCTTTATTCCCTCTTCTTCCCCTTACACAAATCTTATTTTTTATTAGTGTGATAGAGAAATCAAATAAGCTTTCCCAATAGAACTACGGTGTATGGAATGAAGCTGAGGACTAAACTTCTGCACTCAAAATGTTTTTATTTTCTTTTATTACATATTTATGTGTATGTAATAGAAATAGTGTCTAAATCCTTCTGCTGCTCTTTTCTTTCCTTCATATAGTTCAGTCTGGTAGTTGAGATTACCTATATTATTTATTCCTTGCCAAAAGAAAGATGTTTTGAAGGTGACTGTGATCAGTCCTTGTTTTCACAAGGCTTCACAGATTAATATTGCAGACTTGAAATATTAAAATAATAGGAGAAACCATAACATATCTCTACTCCAGACTGTGGGATAATTAGCTCCTCCAGTCTTTTGATTTATTTGTCAGTCATTTATGTTCTGTCTCACTTGTGCTTAATCCTGTTCATCTGTGTGTTGTGCTCTGTGCACTGCAGGGCAGCCCAATTGCCCAAGTCTTTCTGCTGTGCTGAAAGGTTTGGCTGTAATTTACTTTTCTGCTTGGCCAGCAGAGGTTTGTGGTAGCATGACACTGCTGGCTGAGTTTATTTTTCCTCTGACCCTTCCTGTCAATAGGAAACCTAAAATAGACTCATATCCCCTCTGGCTTTGCTCTGAAGTTTGCTTGTCAGCCCAGCTGCCACTGATCATTAGGAAGTGCTTCTTGTAAGTGATAAATACAAATCTCAAAGGGATATTTAATTTCATTGTTTACTTCTGCGTTCAGGCTAAACAAAGAATGCACTCTTTGTTCCTGTATTAAAGAATCATGGGTACAATACTTCAATTTTGAAAGCTTCTCAGTACGACGTTTAAGAGATTGTCTAAGTTCTCATGAAAAGACGTTTTGAGGGCATGTACAACTTCTGGTCCACAGCTGGGAAGTTAGTGTATTCTTCTCATCCCTCCTAAATGTCGGAGACATGTTGTGATTCCCAAAAGCAGCATCCTCACGTCCTTCCAGGACTTATCTGAGCAGAAACCAGCCAACATGTTGCTTCGTACTGAACAGAGTGCCATAAAATTACCCGGTGGTAATTACCTTACCTCAGTGAAGATTCTCTGACTACAGTAAATTACCCAGCAGACCTCAGTAAAAATTAATTGTGTAAATCTACCCCAGAGGCTGCTTTTGAAGCCTTAAAGTGAAATCAAATTGTTTGAACTTCAAACCTAATCATCGTGCTTCTAAAATGGCAGCTGTGATGTGATCCGTGCTAATGGACTCAGTGAGATTTTGCTCAAAAGCTGACCACACTCCCAAATGACAGCACTAATAAGCTAAATATGTGTTATGTAAAGAAGTGTCTGGAGAGGCAATTTTGAGTAAATTCTATATTGGCAGACACAGATGTGCAGTGAATTGTCGGCCTGACAAATCTATAGCCGTCAGCTAACTTGCTTCCACAGGCTATTCCAACATGTTTGTGTGATAGGCAGCTTCTTCTTTTGTGGGCTGTTATTAGATTCTTCTGCAATGAACCTCCCAGCTTGACTTTAAAATCAGGCAGCTATTCCATGAGAATGCTGGAGTCATTGTCCTGGAAATAAAGGTATTGATTTTGCATTAAGTAAACAAAGCCCTCCAAGTGCAGGTCGGATCAGCCGCGCGCTCGCGCAGCCGTGTCGGACACGGAGTGTCTGTGTGTGTGTGTGACACCACTGTGCCACCCTCCTTCCTGGTGCAGCAACAAATGGAGGCTTCCCTGAGGCCAAGATGGGTCTGGAATTCCTGCAGGTGTAAAGCCGAGTAATTTTGTCAAATATCTGCATTCCTTGATGCTCACTGAGAGGGTTTAGCCTGTTCTTTCTACTTGGCTGCTTTCAAGTCTTTGTTGGAACAGAGCATCTAAAAAACACATGCTGAACAAAAACGAGTTAAAATGTGTGTGAATATATAGAAATATAAGATATTAAATATAGTAAATATTGTACTGCACCTTCATAAGTACTCCTGAAATAAGGCATTCTAAAAAAAGGCAAGGAAAGGGTCGTGCACAGTTGGGTGCTAGACCCTTTGTCTGTGATGAATGTCTAAAACACTCAGAGCTGCCCATCAGAACAGCATGTACAGACAAAAATTTCATGTTCAATTCTAATGAATTAATCACATGTTAAATATGTTAGTGGCTCTTCATGGTGACTGTCTCACCCCAGACTTGCTGACTTTCTGTAGCTCAGAAAGGGCGGATATGTGTCCATGCAAAAGCACACAAAATGGGAAGCTCCTTAGCTGCGATAAAATAAGAAGGGGAAGGAACAGTCCTCCCTGCTGCCTGCATATGGTCCTTCTGCACTGAAAATGAGTAAAATATGTGTCACACATTCATTTTCTTTAACCTGTGTGGCCATTTGTCTTTTTGAAGCTGTTTTCAACTAAGACATTCTCATTTTCTTTCATGTGCTCCTTTCTTTTTACTTACTTTAGTTATTTTCCCCAATTTTGTGCTTAAAAAAACATTTTTGCTTTTGCACTTTGTCATATCTGCCTTTCTCATTTGCTTCAAAGTTATTTACGTTAATTTTTTTTTTTCTTTAATTTTGGTATGTCTCCCAGAACTATCGCAGAGTTAAATGGCACCTATGCTTTAGGAACAAAAGCACATCTTTTTTTGGAAGTAGCTTTTACCATCTAGGCAGAGAATGTGTTTTTCTGAAGTGAAGAAAATATGAGAGTTGAAAGAAATTGCCTTCACTTATGCTGATCTCTTTGGTTTCTGATCAGTCAGCAGCGTTGTTGGTCATTCTCATTTGCTTGTGACCATCTTTTCATTGCACTGTGTGACACCCTGGCAGACACACTGGCTAGAAGTAAGATCTGGTAACATTTGGTGTGATTACACACTGCCACAATCTTTGTATGGGCAATCTGGCAAGAGATGCATCCCCAGAATCAGAAAATGGTTTGTTAACTAGGATAATAAGGTGTCATAGCATAGCCTTCCAATTTTTCATTTATTCATTTAACAAGGCCCCAGCTCAAACAAATGGATTGTGTGAGTCATGAGTGAAAATAGTTGCAATGCTTGTGATAATTGAAACTTGTCTTGATGTTGCCATGAGAGAAAAGTGTCTGTGTAATGATAACTTCAATCGATAAGTTTAACCACGCAGTTCTCCTGTAAGTTCTGTTCCAGTGAAAAGACCTGGATTTTCCAGGGGCATAATTCCCTGGGGTCAGAAAAGAAAGAACTCACCTGGGATTTGCACATCCAGGGCTTTGCAGGTCTCTATTCCAAGCTAGCACGATTTCCTCTCTTGCTGTAACCATTTTATCATGGTATAATTTGAGTGTTTTGGAGCTGTGATACCTCAGAGACCTCTGGAACTTGTGGAAGGAGGCCAATATCACAAGCTTGGTTTTATTGATTAAAGCCACCTTTTTTTCCAGCTCAAGAAGCAAGAGGGGCTGTATTTTGTGTCTGATGTGCAGGCAGGACCTTGGTCTCTCACAAAGCCTCTGCCTCTGATCACAGACAATCTCTGTAAGCCTGAGCAAGCAGGGATGTCCTTCACTCGTGAAAACCTTTGAGCTGTTCAGATCCTTTAGAAGCTCATGAGGAAAAGCTGGATGTTTTCTAAATGGCTCCCTGAGCCTGAAAGGGAGGCACTGTCTGTTCAGCCAATGCTCCCATCTTTAGAGATCAGCTCTCTGAGTGGTGTTCCTGCTTTTGTCCTTCATTGAAGAAGTTCTGCTGGATTGCTGTGACCTTGAGGAGGAGAGAATTTCAATATCTTCCAGTTGTCTCCCTCTTATATCAGTTTATCCTTTATACACATTCGGGTTCCCACCCAATACTCCCCCATATTCTTGTACTCAACCAACCCAAGCAGGTTTGGGTTTTGTTTTGCTTTTTGTTCCTGGATTCACCCTGTGAATGGTAATATGGAAAATAAATATATCCCAGTGTTACTACAGTACCTTGAGGACCAGCTTTCCATTCTACTTCCCTTAAAGGAGGGATGTTTCTATATTTACCAGTGTACGATTCAGATAAAAATAGTAATAATAAGAATGCAATTTTAAAGCTACAGTTTCAGTACTGTACATCTCCTCATATTGAATGAAAATTAAGCATGAAGTTACTTAATTATATAGCTCAATAATTATGTAAGCACTGTGTTAATTAGTGCAGTTGTATTTTTTAAGCTTTTCATATTGGCGAATGCTTGAAACAAATGAAACTTAAAGGTTAGTTTTACTGTAAACAGTAAAGGATGATATCTGTGAACAGGAAAGTTCACTGCCACAATTTGCATGTTTAAATGAGATCAATTAGGTTAATGATGGATGAAAATAAGAAATCCATGATTTAAATGCAAAATAATTCAAAAACTTGTAAGTCCATTTACTGCCAAACTTTCATCTTTCAAAGGGGATATCCAGTTCAAAGGGTTAATGTACAATCCTGACCTTTACCATCTGGAGGTTTATGTTCAAATATGGTTTACAAGAGAAATATAATCTAATAGAATTTATTTCTCTGTAAAATCTTATGTAGAAAATCCACAGGGTGGCTTGTCTACTCTGCAGAAGAACTTTGAAATCTGGTGTGGGCCGGTTATTCCATGTGCTGGTTGTGCGATTAAGAGAGGGCTCCAGAAGGTTTCAAAGGAAGTTTGGGAGCGAAGGTTTAATAATATTAATACCTTTAATAATATGAAAAATAGGACATCCAGGAAAACAAAACATAAAGTAAATATAGTTCCATTTCAGAGGAGTAAGCCTTCAGGCACAGGAGAGAGACAACCTGTGGTAAAAGGACTGAAAAGACAGAGGGCATGGCTGTGCTGGGAAGAGGAGCGCAGTGGGGCCATCCCTGAACCTATTCCAAGACAGTCCTGCTGCAGTATCCCCAAGACTGACTGATTTTTGAAGCTCCTAATCTAACCATCAATCACTATAAAATTATTAAAAAAAAAAAAAAGTCTGTATTGTAGTAGATAGAACTGAAAATTACAGAATCTGTAATAGCTCACACCCCAGGTTTCCATTCTGGTCACCTTCAGCCTAATGACACAAGGACAGAGTTGTTTCAGGGCTTCTCTACAGAACTCCCGTGGGGGCTGTTCATTTCCAAAACTAAAGACTAGCAAGTCCCTGAGACAGTCTGGAGGAAAACACATGTAGAGATCATTACCAGCACGTCCCAGGGAAGTGAAGTTTGCACTTCACAAAGGTGAGGTGTATATTTTTAAGAAGCAAGTAAATTTTTCTTTTCCTGATACTACTGCTTAGTTATTTTCTTATAGACTAAACTTTTATGGTGTCCAATATCTGATATGAATATCAGAGAAGGGACGGAAGGGGTATTTGGGAATGCTGAGCATCCAAAGCTCTTATTTACTCTTTCAACAGTTTTGGATGGGCTACAGTCTCAAGATAATTTAAGTCAGACACAAGAGAGCAATGAATTCTACAAACAAAAGAATCTGAGAAAGCCGAAGATAAAGTTACATTGGAAGGTCATGTGCTGTCTCAAAGTTAGGCATTTCTTTGTAACGTGGTTTAGGCAGAAGACTTTTCTTTGGGTTTTTTTTAATTCTCTTAAGAGCAAAAGGGAGATAAAACATAAATAAGTTGGAGAGAGCACAGTGTAATGCAACAGAGATGCTAAATGGAACAGATTGTTTACTCTGAAGAAGTGGCATGACAAAAATAATTAAACAAGATGAAAGTTGTAAAACTAAGCTTCCTCGCTTGCATTCACTGGAGAAAACAGAACTGATTTGCAAAGAAAATATTGTTTCTACCATATCATTCATGTGTGTGGGGGACTTAATGCATAATTCAGAAACCAGTGACCCGTTCTGCAAAGCCATGGAGAGGGGAGTAACTGTCTCCTGGTGCTGTCCCCACGGAGTGGCACGCACTCTGAACTGGGGTGACAGTGCCTCCCTGTGCCCCCCTGAATTCAACAGGGGCTGCTGATGTGGCAGAGCTGTGCTCACATTTGTGTCTGCCTGTTGTAAAGCCAAGAACAAAGTAGGTAAGAATGATCAGTGAACACTGTAAGTGACAAAGGAAGGGGAAGGTTGTAAACATTTGAAATGGAGCAGAGGGGAAGTTCCACTTCATGTACTGCCGCATTTTACTTTATTTTAGTAGTTCTGATGAAGGAGCCCGGCATGGCCAGCAGGTGAGGTGCTGAAACAAGTCCAATGAATATCTTTAACAAAGTACCTCATGATCAGTGTTGACAGAATTTGTAACCTAAATGGTTTCCTGAAAAGGGTGGTGCTCAAATTCAGACACTCCTGGATTATGAGTGTCAGGAGGGAATATTTGACTGATCAATCTTTCTTTTCCCCCAAATTGGCATCCAGCTGCTTTTTTTGCATGCAGGAGAGTGTTTTTACGCTCCTCCACAAACTGTTATTACTCTTTCCTACAAAAACATCCTTTTAAAATGAATTAAACCAGATGAGATTAAGAATGACATAATAGTCATCAAATAAGCTCAGGTAACAAAGGGACCATATGCTGTTTCTGGTCCTGCTTGACTGCAAAGCAGTTTTAAAGGAGTGTAAAAAGAAGACACTGGAATGTCCATGTGGATATGGTACCAAGTATTCACTTCTAGCCAACCTAAGTATTTAAATACTATCATAAAACTTAATTTCACACTGTTCTTGAACACTTTTATTGAAATTAAATACCATTGCCATGGCACAATCACTTGAAGTAGATTGACTCACCCACAAATATTACTAATAAAACAGTTTTTCAGATACATAATACTGATTTTTTTCACTCATCCACTCAAAGAATGAGTTATTCATTCTTTTCTGAAGCACAGCATCAAACTTACTGTATTTCCCAGGCTACTTTGGTGAAGTTACCAAGGCAGACTTGCTCACAAGTGCTTATCCAAGTCAACAGGGCACAGACAGAAGCCATGCTGCTTGCCATTTACAAAATAAACCAAATTTGGGCAAATGCTGATTCACAGCTGTAGGATGCACAGCTGGTAAGTGTAAAAGCTATTAAAAATTGTGAGCACTTGCACAGAGCTGATTAAAGTGCTCCTCTCTCTTCTTTCACATCTCATTTGGGATATCCAATTTGATGTTTATTTTTGTGCATACTGGAGTGGTTTGTCCTTGGAATTTACTTTTAAAGTCTCTTTTTTTCCTAAGCTTATTTACTTACATTTTTTAGAAGTAGGAATACAGAATTTTCAATGAGTTTTGTAATTGCTATCCACATATGAAAATTATGATCTTCTCATGGTTTCTGAAGGGAAAAAAAAAAAGTACCCAAAAATGTCCTATGCTTACTCCGGTGCTAATTAATCTAGAAAGTAGATACATCATCATTTTCAGAGGTATCTGCTTATTTTATCTTTGCATCTGGAAATGATGGAAAGGTTCCAAGGAAATAAGAGAGAGAAAAAGCGCAATAAAAAATGTAGAAGGCTGTGACATAAATAGATTTCACAAACATGCATTTTGAAAAAACAGACAAAAATGGGTAGAAAATAAATGAATTAGTCTCTCAGGAAAAACTTTTAAAATCTTATCATCTGGCAGCCATTTATTACCAGGTAGCAATAATCTTTTATTATTGGACTGTTAGATTTTTATAACATTTTTTAAAATGATAGCACCAGAACTGTTGTTGTTCACTGCCACAATAAAATATCTGAGAAATTTATGGAAGCTTTTCGGTATTCAGAAGGTTTGTGGTCATAAAATAAAACTATGAAGTAAAGCCATGCTGTTGGTAGATCATAATTTAGCTAAACCTGTAAGAAGAGAAATCTGTTGTAATGAATCAGTTATAGTAAATTGCACTCTGGTACAAAGAGGAAATGGTGGTTAGTGTTCAAAAAAAAAAAAAAGTAAACAACAAGGTAAATAAATTAATTAAAAATGGCAGAGTAAATCTGAGTATTATAGATCCAGGCAGGAGGTGCTGCCACACAAGATTAAGTGATTAATTCAGAAGCTGGAGTAGTCTGGAAACAGTCAGTGGGTAATAGGAGGGAGGTGGGGGTTATTTTTTTTTTCCTTGCCAGATGATCTGGCAGCCAGGACATGGATGTTACACCACAGGAAGGGCCTCTGTATTTTATCACATAAAATGGAACTCAACTGAGCGCGTTCTAAACCGGCAAGGCGTGTTCCCTGTGTTGTTTAGGGTCCAGGAAGGTAAAGCCTGGTATTTATGGCAAGCTCACTGATCCCAGTGGGGAGAGCTGGTGTCTCCCACAAGCACAACTCTGTTCCTGACTGGATCCTTTATCATATCCCGTGCTGTTGGATCCGGGGCTCAGGTCGTTACACAAAGCCTTTTCTTACTAGCGGTATTTTAAAGTTTTTAAAATCATTGAGCATAGGAGAAAATTTCTAGAGACAAAAGGCAATTAAAACCATCTACTCATCAACCTAACGGATTAAATAAGGAGGTAGTATCACTGCTTTTAGGAGGAGGATTTTAAGTGACACTTGCAGCACATCCTGATGCGTTGTGAGCTTTGCTGCCTCTGACAAACCCGGCCAGTGAAGTGTTTGCCCCTCCCCACATCTTTCCTGTGTCTTTCCTTTTACTATTAACATAATTTGCACTCAAACAGCAAGTCCAGTGAGGATCACAGGTTTCATTACAACAAACTCAGCTTTTTACTGCAGCTGGAGAGATGTTCATAACATAAACTACAGAGAGAGAATCGCCTTCAAAGCAAACAGGCATCAGGATCAAAGTATTCCAGCAGAGGCCTGGGGTCAAATGATGTTAATGAGCTGCTTTCAATTATTTATAACACAATTAGGGACAGGACTGTGTTTGCCCTGGTTTTGAGATAGGCACCTGACAATCTGGCTGCATGGAAACTAATCAGTTAGGAGGGCTGTGTTTTGGTGGTTTAATATATTTGTTGAAATGGTATTGTGTGGAGATGTAAGTTTTTGTTCACAGCCAGCTGTGCCTCCTTTTTTCCCTACCCTTTTCACAAGATTTAGCCCTTTTGGTACTAGTTTGAACTTCCAAGACTAATAAAAGGGCATTGTGGGAAAAAAAAAGAAAAGTACAGAATCTCTCCTGTGTTAACAAAGAGAGATTTAGACAGCATATATCACGCTGATGTGCGCCGTGCATACAGGAAAGAACCTGACCAATGGATTTTTCTTTTTAAACCCCAAGGACTCATAAACCAAAATAATTCAAGAGATTAATCTTTCTCTATGCACCTTGTGTATATTGAACATTGTATGTTACTGTCACCAAATGGGACATTTTTTCTGTGCCAGGTTTTTTAATATTCTACAGACCAGAAAAAAATGCTTTCTTTGGTGAGGGAAAACCAGTGGAAGTCAAGAGAAATGTGAATATCACCCATTGCCTTAAAATTATGTGAACTAACCTGCCCAAAACTAAAAGTTAGGACCAATAAGTAAGACTGCTTTATGATTGTTACTTAAACAGTAAATATCCTTTTTTTAAAAAAATATTTATTATTGCACTGCTTTGATCATTACAACATCATGCAAGCCATGCACAAAGAGAAGATCTAAACATTTTGCAAAATTACTGCATAGAAAAAGCTTTAATGGATAATGCTGCAGGAGATTTTAATTGAAATGTGGTAGTAGCCACGTCTTCTGTGGTGCCATTTTACTTTGGGAAGTAGGAATTACAGACTTCATGCAATAAACAAGTTTAAAAACCCAAAGACATGAAGGTACGCTGTACTTTACATGAAATAACAATGTCGAAACATAATTGCCCTAGCTGAATATATATTTGTTACTAGTTTGGACAAGGTTTTCTTAAATTTGTGTTGGTATTAGTAAAATATCTAAGATCTGCTTCTGGCATTGTGTTTACATTTAAAGATTTTTTTTTTAATGATTTTTTTAATAATGAAAAGGTTGCAAACCTTGACAAAGAAGAGTACTTTGAGTTCACCAGCTCAAAAAGTCCTCTGAAAACAAATTTCAGTAAAACTTTTGCATGTGAAGCCCAAGAATGGATGTATCAAAAGCACTTGATGCTAAGCATTGACACATTCTTAGGAAATGGGTGGGATTAAAGTCTTATGAGTTTTTCGTTTTTTGAATATCCTTATTTGGCTCTAGAAAACTTTTCATAATGTAAAATGAAGGGTATATTCCATGTTATGTTGGCAGTGAATGTCAATAGAGACAATTTCCACAGTGCTGAATTGCTTGAGGAATTCTAATTCATTATGTGCATTGAGCTAAGAATTTCTAATACCTGGGTTTTTTTAGTATGTCAGAATATCCTGGTTTATCCAAACTAGGAAATAGGAAAGAAAAAAAAGCCTTTTCAGATTCAAAGTGAAATCTTAGTTTGAATCTGGCTGGAAGGGAGACCTTTGAACGCCTGGTTGATTTCTGCTATTGCATGGGAGTTTAGCACACAGGTCCTCGCACCCTTAGCCAGACCAAACCCTTAATCCATGAACTCCGAAGGGTTGAATGTTTTAATCTCTGAATTACTGTCAAATAAGTATTTTGCTGGATCTGATCAATAGCGTGAATACTTCAGTACTCAGTGGAATAAGTAACCTCTTTTTCTCATAAATCACTGTGTGGGCTTTATTGATGGACTGATTACCACTTCTGACAAAAATCAAGTTAATTGTCAGTGAGGGAGTGTAGAAGTGGCTTCCTAAGACTTGGAGGTAGAGCAGGCCTCTAAAATGTGGAATGTTGAAGTACAGGACCCATCTTTGTGGATCAGAAATTTATCTCTGTAGGTGAAAAGAGAGGGTGACCTCGCTCTGTTCTGCTTTCAGAAGCTTCAGCCACACTGGAAGATATTTGGGGTGCTAAGTTTAAATTTCATAGTAAGTTATTGCATTTACTTATTTTTTTTAAAAAATCTGTAATTCAGCAGCAAACTTGAAAGTTAGGAGCTCTGACTTGGATCTCTAATCTGATACAATACTCCTGTGTAAATTTCTGCAGAGGAGAACCACAAAGATTTTTTCTGTTAATCCTCCCTTCACTGGAAGGCTAATGAAGGCTAAGATGTGAGCAACACAGAGATTTATTTTTTTAACAAAATGTGTAGGGAAATCTAGTGGCAAGAGGTTTATATTGCAGCTAAATGAATATGTATATCAAAATTACCTGGAGAAAAGATTGCTGCATGGTTCTTTTCAATAGGTGCATTTTCAGCACTCTTGGAATTCTAATGACTATGAGATCATTAATATTTCTACTCCTGAAGAGTCTACTGCTTCCAATAGTTGTTTCTTAAAAGTGTCCATGAAATAGATGTACTCACCCAACCTAACATCTGCCCAAGAAGAAAGGTGGTCTTATTTTCTCTTTCTAGGATTGCAATTACATTGACAGAAGATGATTACATCAGGGAGGGATTATTTGATAAAATAGCATGTTACTGTCATAGCATCATGATAATGCTACCCCCTTGTCTCACAAATTTATTTTTCATGTGCTTATTCCTACCCACCTGTTGCTGATTAATGCCCTAGGATGCAAAGGGTTATACTTTGATTTAGTGACTCGAGCAGCAGCTGTGATTCTGTGAAAGGTTTTGCACGCTAAGAACTGATGGGACCAAGGACGTCTGAAGATACATATGAAAAATAGGCCAAATTACACTTTTACTGTCTTGGCACTAAGAAGAAACTAGTAGAGATTAATTGTGGGATTCTATTGGTGGCCTGTTTCGTGATCTTAGCAAATTTGTTTACTTTTATGAATTCAGTTTTCCATTCTTACGCTGCGTTTGTCAAGGGTTTACACATTAAGTACGACATATCTTATCAAGCAGGAATCTTCCCGCAGCTTTCGTGTGATTGCTTTATATGAGTAAATTTATGTGAAGAAATTTAATCCTGCATGTAACCTTATAAAGGCTTGGTGATAAAATAACAAAAATACATACTGAAGTCCATTTTACTTCAAGCAATGTAAAATCAACAAGTGCATTCTGAAAGCAAACACACAAACCTTTTAAGCACAGAAGATCTGATTAAGAGCAAAGGTCTCATGACTGATAAGAACCGTGACTATTTTGAAAACAGCTTCAAAGAGATTACATCAATCAGTAATGCAGTTCCACAGGGTATGAATGTTGCTGCTAAAACTACAGCAAAAGTCAAATGTTGAAGTGTTTAATTTCTTCATGTGTCAGGTAACGTTTTTGACCAATGTAAACTGGTCTCAATTTTCCACACCCATTCACCGATTTTGTGTGTGAAGATGACATAGCCTGATCAAAAATAGGTAAATCTTCCCAAAGCTTTGAAATGGGTTTCCTGGTCTTCTGAGATGAGATGAACCCAAATCCTAGAAAGATGGACGAAGCAGAATCACTCAGTGGAACTTTTGCCTTTGGGCTGCTGAATCACGAAACGTTACACAAAAAAAGCCTCATGGCTCAATTCTTACCTGTAGCTGCTATGCCCAGAAAAAAAAAAAAAAGGGCAGATTCTGTGCTCACAGAGGGTAGTAGATGTGCAAAGACTTTTGAAAATTTAGACTGGTGATAGCAATCAATTGCAGCTCATAAGTACCTCATTACTCAAACCAAAGACTGGAGGGCCAAAGGAGCTCTCGCTGCTGGAGATGGATGTAACCAAAAACAGTGATTGGGTACTGAAAGCAGAGTGTTTTACTGAGGAGAGGTGCTGTGGTGCTTGCACTCACGTAAACCACTGGGGTTTTTATGGAATTGGACTTTCCCAAAGCTTGTTCTTTTTGGAATACTTATCTCGTCTGTAATACTCTTAGAGCTCAGGAGAAGGATGTTTGTAGGTATTGCAGAGAAACTGTAGTCACCAGTCCCTTGTTCAGAAGAATTCTGCTTTAAATACTGATTTATGGTATTTTATTGTAATGAAATTGCTGGGCCAAATACTGAAAAATATGCTAATCATTAAAGTTCTGGTAAGTTCAACTGATACAAATTGTTATATTTCTACTGACTTCAGAGGAGGAGGACATCTGGCCCACCTTAAAATCCTTGATTCTACACCTTTTGTTTTTTTTGGTTGTAAAAGTAGATGGCTTTCTGGACATATCTACATAACTTCTAACAAGCTGATGAGCATATCTGAAAAGAAGTCAGCCTCTTACTGTTGATTTTCTTTCTTTAAGCTGTCTCCTAGTGTTGGTGTTTGCTGGAGATCAGGTGGTGTTCCAGTTGTTAAGATTAATACTTTTAAGTGTGACGGGTCAAAACTCAAAGTATTGATAGAGTACATTTAGACTTTTCAAATTCTTCTAAAATGAGCAGTCATAGCAGGAGGTATTATTTTGTAGTGGCATTTTGTGTTCTGGAAAAGTACCAGTCAGCAGGGCTTTATCACCATGTTTGTTTAAATAGCATATTTAGGTTAGTTTTGATTCAATTCAATTATTCTGAAGATTTCTTCTCTTTTAAAATATTGATGTGAATGTGAAAATAGAGGGCAGGTTTATCTCAAATTTTTTCTCCTTTTAAGTGTACGCTTTAATTCTGGAGAGAAATCAAGGCCAAAATCAAGAAATCATGGCCAAAAAAAAAACGAAACAAAAAAGAAACAGTAATACTGAGTATGCTGAGAATAAAGCACTCAAAATAAAATATCTGGTTTTTGGAAAAGAACCATTAATAAAATGCAAAAATTGTCCATTGTTAGCTTCCTTAAAAATTTTATATTGAACTAAACCCTGTGTTTCCTGCTTTAGAGAAAGAACTAGTTGCTGTTTAAGACAATTAGCAGGGAAAACCACTAGGGAATATATTTCCTACACAAGAATATATTTCCTACACTACTGTGTTGTGCATTGGAGAGTGAAACATAAATATAAGACCTTTCTTATTCTGTGTAAGTAAGCTCTGTTTAGGAGTGCATAAGGAACAGAGTTCTGGAGTACTGAAGTAGAAATGGGAACTTCAAGTTGAGGGAAGGAGCACAGCACTGACCCATGCAAACGAAAGCTTAATTTTCTGCAGTCCTCTCTTCTATTTTTTGTGCGTCATTTACAGTATTGCATAAAATGCTGATCATTTTTCAAAAGTATTTAAGACAGGAATAATAGCTAGATGGGCCTTTGATTTCTTCCTTCACCTGTGCTGTCAGGATTACTTCCATCAAAGCTTTGCTCTTTTTCATATTTTCTCTGGAAGCCTCTTGATCTCATTGCATTAGTTGTGTCCCTCCCTCGGTTAAATTCTTCGTGTATTCCCAGCTGATACTAATTTGCTCCTCTGGATCAATGTATAGCCAAGAGAGTAATTTATTCATCTTCAACAGCACCACTGAAATCACAGGAGTACTTGATGCCCTGATTTATTAAGGCACTGGAGGTCAGTGCCTTAAGCGAGTGCTAAAAATGAAGCAAATGCCAGCCTGGCCTCCAAAGGATTAGTCACCTGCATAATGGTGTGCAGGGTCCTTAAAAATATGAACCTGTGGAACAGATTTGCTGCTGCTGTAAGGTTAGTGCAGCTGTTCTGGGAAGCTGAACGATGCTGAAAATACTTTGAGTGGAGTTACAGAGAGCCTGCACTAAACCTTTCCCTTTTGTCTCGTGCCGTGCTGTTACGCTGTGATGTGTGAAAACAAAAATCAAAAGTTGGAAAAACGTTTCCATCATTTTAATTGTTCAGGTGCCATTTAGTGTCCAACAGGACTATTGGCGTCTCAATAAGAGACTGTAGTGTTACAGCATATATTTTCTTTTTTTTCCGTTTGATTTTGTGGGGCCATGTTGTCAAGCTCTTTCACATTTTCTTGATAATGGGACATCTGTGGTGTCACTGCTAAGGAAAACAGCAACTGCAAATTGAATGAGACAAAACTGAGATACCCTAGATTTGCAGGTTAAAGTGGATTGTATTAGAAAACTATAGAGAAAGAAACTGTGGAGAAAACCAGAATTTTTTCTACTGAATCTGAATTTTTTTTTTCATTATGACAATGAACTTTTTTTTTCCTCTTCCTAAGGAAAAGATGTGTTACATTCCTTTATTTATCATCTTTTTTTTTTTTTCCCTTATAAGAGGTGCCCCTCTAAGTTGTATGTTGACTATGAGAGTTTATTCTTGCAAGCCAGCTGGCCAAATCTTTTAAAAGTTAAAGATCTACTTCAAGTGCTCTATTCTGCCTGAATTCACAGTAGCTATATTGTGCATCTTTTTGCAATTAAAACTATAAAACTAATCCCATCACATTGGACAGACTGCAGACTCTTCTGTAGTGCTTTCTGCAGATATATGAAACATTCTCTTTGCAAATTCTGTTTACAATTGTTCTGTTTTAGGGGCAGCTTTATTGCATTTCAGAAATAATATCCTGTAAAATGTCCGTAACAAGGTATTTCATCTGAAAGCCCATTGTAGCTTTCTTATTATGAGTTTCAAGCTTCTGCAACAACAAAAGGGCTCTTATTCAAATGTACACTATTGCATTCATTCCTCTAATAGCAGCATTCCATCATATCAGCCTAAAAATAGGCAAACAATTGCATGGAGTACTTGTTATTCATCCTCAATGGTTTGAGGGTTTTTTTGTTGTTGTTAGATATCAGATTTTCAAATAGTCATATGGAATATTTGCATCGAATACAGAAATACAAAATTGTTTCCTCTGAGTATATATATGCTTTCTCTGTGTGTTTCCTAGGGATATGAAAAGTTACTGCTTTAGTTACATTGGTCATTTTTACTGCCTTCCTGCAGACAATGGAAATTGCACAAGGCTCCATATGAAACTGTCTCCAAGTGTAAATTAAATCTATGGTTTAGTGTGTTGTAAATAGAGAAGAATGTACTCTTAGATAATAAATCTTTCTTGTGTATATCAACAAGTTATCTATTTTTTTCTTCCTAGATACACCTTTAGTTAAAATCATTTCTTCCAATTCATGGCCTGAAGAAGGACAATCTATAGTTTTGACTTGTGAATCCAAAGGAAAACCAGTGTAAGTGATTTAACAAGTAATATGTTTTTTGTTATGTTACTTATTCTGCTGTGACTGCAATCCTCAGCTGCAGAAATCTGCTGGTTTTGTCTCCTCCTGGGGTGTAAAGTACTCTCTGGTATAGAAAACCCCTTGAAGCCTGTCTTCATTAAGTGTCTATAGAAGATTGGTCTTTTACTTTGTCATCTCTCTTAGTTTTCAGGAAGAATTCCACCTGTGAGATTTTTTTTTTTATTATTTTTTTTCTCTGGTCAGGCATATCAACCTGAAAGATGTGCAGGTTTAATCAGTCACTGTTTACGTCACTGAATTGATGATAGAAGAGAAAAAAATATAATGAAAATCTTCCTATATCAACTCCTTAGAAAAACTGTATAGAACTTTGGCTGCCATTTACCCGGGAATTTAAAGTTTTATGATATGTCCAAGTTGGCCACCTGTTTCTACCAGGATTTGGAAAGGTGTAGCCTGCTTTAAGAATGTAAATTATTTTCCTTGGGAGTTAACATCTTTGCCATAAATCTCTGTAAGGACAGATCTGCAGAGATCAACCCTTGCAAAGAATATATTATTTAAATAAACTTCATTCTTGAAAAGAGTAACTTCTCAGAGGAGCTGTTATGTATTTACTCATAAAGATACATAAATAATCCAAATGCTAATTATTAAATTAATATAGATCAAGTTTCTTAAATATTGACCATCTGCTCAAAACATCAATATATAGTGTAGTGATGATACATAGATATAGAATGGTCTTGAAAATGGTAATGGAATAATATTTTGGATCTAAGAAAGGTGCAAATTACATGCCAAAAATCACGTCACTTATGGCTGAATTTGTCCCTGGCATAATTTTAGTGGCTTTATGGAATTGCTTTATGTAGGAGCCTGAAGTCAGATTTAGGTCAAGTCAGGCATTTAAGTGCAAAATTTCTATTTTGAAAAGCTCTTCTGAGTTATGTCTGGCATAATTTAAATGCCGTAGGTATTTTTCTTTTTTGTATCATGTGCCTGCATCATTTTAAAGCCACTCCTCCATGCAGATCTTGACTGGGCTGAGCAATCAGCACCTAGGTCATGCTTCTATCCTGCCCGGGACCAAAACACTGAAGTCCATCTCATTAGTCCTACCTGATGCTCAGTGAGATTGGTCTTGTGTACATGTGCACTTCTGATGTGTGTGTGTGTTTGTGAGACAGACACTTCTGCAGGTTACGCAAAACCCATTGTGAGCCAGCAAGCTTTTATGATATACCTGGAGGAGAAGGAATTATCCTTTTACCTGATATCCTTTGAGCATTCCCCTTACTATGAGGCAGAGTCTGTTTCCCCTTTGTTTTCAAATTCTGCCAAAGATGTGCAAATGGTTAATTTGAGGAAAGAGGTGAGCGCTGATTGCCCTGAGTGCACCATTGGCTGATTGATATTTGCCATTTTTCCAGCATTTTCAGCACCATTTGCAGCACGAATCCAAAACAAAGCCCCATACTAGTTAGTATGCGTAAGATTAAATCTATCCCAAAGCCAGCACTCTGTTAATAAAAGACACAATCAATATGCTCAGATATTAGATTTTCCTCCAGACCCCTGTATTTGATAGTTATTTCTGAAAGCAGTAAAAAATTATAGAATTGCTCTGTTTTACCTTGACGCACACAATACTTTCTATTTGGTACGCATAATATTATAGACATACTTTATACCATTAGGAGGCATTAGTTAAAACTTGGTAATTAAAACGGAGCTCAAATTAAGGTGTTTTCTGACTTATTTATTTATTTATTTGAAATAAAATTGTGTTGTATCCTTAATGGATTCAATTGCAAACCTTACATGTGGTTGTGAAAGGGCAGCCAAAAAACCCAAAACGAACTCCACACCACAGAACCATCAAGACAGGGCACCTGTGTGCGGTAGCCTTTGGGGCACAAATATTTTGCCAATAAATGCCCCTCTAATTGTCCAGGCCATGGGAACTGCGACCATCAGCTGCTCTGTGTCGCTTCATTAGGTCAGTCTTTCGTGGCACAGGGCCAGTGATAAATAGGCGTCCTCCTGGGAGCAGTTTGCAGTGGCTTAGCGTGGGAAACGGGAATGTCGTGCTCCCAACCTGCCCTGTGAGTACCTTCTGGCTTGGAGAGGGAGAGAGGGGGATTGGAGAGGTCCCCAGAGCCCAAATATGTCAGGGTCACCAGGTAAGTGATGAACTGTGGGCTTATGGAGAGCCCAGAGCTGGCCGTGGTCCTTCACAGCCATATGCTCACTGTGGGTTAATTTCTTTATGTTTCTATCAGTTTCTCCTCTTTCCTGTGGGCAGCACTGAATGGCACCAGTAAATGAATGCTTACTCAGAGGTGCGTGTCTCTCGCATCCCAGAGCAATTTTCACAAGCTTCAAAATGACATTTGAGATGAAAACTGAGAAAGAGTGAAGCCAGGTGGTGGCTGTGGTGACACTGATGATACTGATCGCTGCTGCTGAGTAATTCTGTCCCAAATGGGAGAAGCAGGATGAAGCTAAAGCTAGAACACACTTGCCCCATCTCACAGCTTGTCACCAAGCCTCTCCTGGAGGGGTTCTGTCCCTCAAACTGTGTGCATCATAGCTACCCAAATGCTGTGTTTCCAATCTACAACTCAGTCCTGAGGAAAAGCCCTTCCTAACTTACTGTCCTGTAGCAGGAAATGGGAGGGAAGACTTGCTCAGACCAGCTCCTCTGGGAAATCAGCTGTGCTCTGCATCTCCTGCTGAAACAGCACCTTCCACGGATACAGCAGAGCCACAAACAGCTGTCCTAGTGCTAGATCTAGGGCCCTGCTGAGGTGTCACACTTTAGGGTGTAAGATTGCGCTTGGCCAGTCAACATCCGTGACTTTGGAGAGGAGAAAAAGCGTCCTCAGACCCTTGGGTGTCAGTGGCATCAGTTGTCACCGTGTGTGCGATGGGCTGGGATTATCCCACACTGAGGTCTGTGGATGGGCTCAGGTCACCTCACACTGCGAGGCACAGAGGGGCCAGTGTTGGAACAGGGATGCTGAGAGTGGGATAAGGGGGAGAAGGGAAGCTGGGGGCATGGGAGAGGGGGTGGAGAGGACGATGGAAAGGGGATTCAGTGACGTAAGGGGGTGTAAAACAGAGCACACTAATCCAGCTGTGTAGCACTTCGGGCACCAGCTCTAAGAAACAGCAGAAGGCTGGTGTTTGGAATATTGAATGAATAAATCTATGACATTTTCAATTAAAATTTTCTGTTGATGCAAAGGAAAAAAGGAAATATTTTCCTCAGTTGACCACAGATAAACATGGCTCACTATAGAGGCATATATTTTATTATAATATTTTATTATATTTATTATATTTATTATACTTTATTGTGTTTATTATAATATTTTAAGGGAACTTGAGCTGTAGTATTTGTGAGGATTTTTGTCCTATTGATCAATGCTCAGTTGGTAGAAGAAATGCAAGAGTTTTCTTTTGGAAAACTTTGAATAGGTATATTTGTGGGTGTTAGCTTAGTCTTTCCTTTTGCAAGACTCAGTCGCTGGTTTCTTCACCCTATTGACAATTTTGATGATCTTGATGGCCAGGATTGTTGTGTTTTGATTTTTGGGGTTTTTTTGGGTTTTTTTTTTTCTCCAAATTGCAGGTAAGAAAGGTATTTAGCCATTTCTCTGCATAACTTGGGTCAAGACATCCTGTAACTGATGCCACTATTCAACAACATTCCTTTTCTGGAGGTACTATTGTGCAGTTTCAAACCAAACTGAATCTCTTTGTCTTTTCAATTTGTAGTGCTATTTTGTATTCCAATGTTTTTGGCTGGATCCCTGGACAGTTGTCAGTCCGTAGCCTTGTAATCAGTGAACTTGGCTAATATGTCTGTAAGGTGTCAGTGGTTCTTTTTAATTTGTTTCTCCTTTTTTAGCATAATGTAGTTATACCAAGGCTTCGTTTATTTTCCAAAGAAAGAAATGTAATTAAACTTCAGAAATCACAGATATCTTTTTTATGCAATTTCTAGACTTTTCTGAAGTCATATTGCCTGACAGTGTTTTGAGTATTTTAAAATAAACATGAGATAGCTGTAAAAAATATAAAAAGTAAAGAACAAAATGATCATTTACAGTCATCTGTGCTTACAAAATTTTTTAAAAGCCAATGTTTTCTTATTGCAAGCTGTGACTTCTATACACTGTTGTGTCTTTACAATATAGTCTAGTGACTCAAAACTGCCCCAAAAGTAAATTCAAAAACTGACCCATAATGAAAGGTTCAATATTTAATGTTCTTAGTCAGTACTCTCATCAAAGCATGCATGAAATATGTGAGTTTTTTGAGTCGGTGTCATTTCAGGAGAAAGGACGTCAAAATATAATGGAATAATTAGGGCACAGGAAACAAAGAGAGAGTTAGCTGTCTCCTGCGTGCTTTAGAGAAATGTCTTTCCATTCCATGCAGCTCAGGGGAATCATAGAACAGTCGGCTGACTACTGTAAAGTGAATATTTGGCCTTGTTTGAGATAAATAGGGAAGATTTTTATTTCAGAAAAATCACATAGGTATCCTTCATTAGAATAACATTATTCATAAGCTCACAAAAGTTATAGAGAAAAGCACAATCAATAACAAATGCTAATATGTACAGAGTAGTATAAAGTAGAGACAAACAAGCATTTTAATGTAAGAAAAGGTGATCACTTTTAATAATGAGTGAAAACCAAAGAATCAGGCTTGGGCTATAAAGTCATTGTAAACGATGTGTGTGGTATCTCCACAATGTCTTGTCTTTTGTTTCATTGTTAAAAAATTATAGAACCGTTTATCTAATTAATCATTTTGTCATAGGCTCGAGGATGAATTGTGTTGCAAAGAAAAGAGCAGAAAATCTCTTCCTCCTTCTGAATAGTTACCTTAGTTCAAACTAATTCAAAGTGGGAAGGTGTGAACCTAAGGAAGGTATTTTGATAAATACTAGAACGGACACATTTGGATTTCTTGATTTTCTTTGTATGATGAGAAACATGACGATGATTTACTCCCTGAAAACTGGCAGGATACAACCTTTAAAGAGGATTCTTGACTCCTTCAGTTGAGCAGGTAGCTATGAATGATCTGTGTCTTATTTGATGCATGCCCACAGAATTAAGGGAGTTCCTTCACAGTGTTCATATGTTTTTTTCCCATAGTATCTGTGAATTTAGCAAATATGTAAATGTTTCTTTTTACCACATGCTATCTCTGAATCCTTAGTCTAATGGCCAGCCTTTTGTCCATGGACAATTTTTTTCTGTCCTACTTTGACATGATGCACTTCCTGGCTTCTCTGGCAGGTGAGATGGAGGTTCTGTAAGAAATTATCTCATTTTCTACATAGATTTTATTCACTGCTATCTGGATTTGTGCCATGAATACCTAGCAGCCTAGAAAGGAATGCTGGTATCAGTTCTGCCTATATGAATTATCATAATGAATCTGGAAAAGCATCCATGTTTCTCTGTTTATAAATCACCATGCAGAATGAATCCACAGCCCAAAGTGGATGCTCAGGCAGTATCAATAAATATTAATGATTTGGAAAATTGGACGAATTTGTCCAGATCTGTGATGAAATATTCCTCTGGCAAAACATGAAAGAGGTATCAAAGTGTTTCTCCCTTAAGCTTCATACGCATTTGTACATAAGAAATCCTGAATTGTAAGTCTTTTTCCAGGTTTCTCTGGAAAGAACCACCTACAACTGAAATAAAGCAAGTGAAGGGGGAAGAGAAAAAAAAAAAAAAAAAAAGAAAGAGGAGGGGAAGCTACCTACTGGAGTTCCACTGCTTTTTATTTAGATCTTTGTTTAAGCAGGAAGGGGAATGGTTTTGAACAAAACTGCTGTGCATTTAACAAACCAGGAGCCCCCCTGGTGTTCTTTGCCTTGATCCCAGAACTAGCTTTAACTGAAGTATCTTTCTTTATCTGATTTATGCTTTCTGAACACTCTGAGTTTACAGTGGCGTTTCCAGGGACACGTCACGCATAGCTTCAGGCAAGGTCCTGCAAATATAATCTGGAATAAATGCCTCCATGTATAGGACAGAGCACTGTAGCTGTGGATGTAGACTTGGAGGAAGGTAAGAAACCCTCCTCAGTTCTCAGCCCGAGTGTTCCTTGTCACTGGGAACAGCTCTCAGGATAGCTCAGGCCCCCCTACTCCTGTCTTTTGTCTTGCTCTCTGTCCATGCCAAGTTGTCTTTTTTTGAATTGGGCTTGTTCAGCAGTTAGATAGAGCCTGTCTTCTGCAGATACACCTGGTATCTCTGTCCTGTCTGTCTCTGCAGCCTTGTTAGAATTTCTTGAAATGTTCCTACTTTATCTTTTTTTTTTTTTTTTTTTTTTTTTTTTTTAAAAAAAAAGCAGTGCTTTTTCATTTTTGTGTCTTTATCCCATTTTGGCTCTCTGTATGCCTTTTACTGTTTGGAGAAGTGTGAGTTTCCATTTCTCCAAAAGGAACTTTTTCTATTTGAGCAGGTGACTGTTAACTCAAAGCCAGCCTTCTGTTCATTTGATCTGATGGGATATATCCTGTGTCAGCTGGTGTTCATCACTCTGTATCCTGTGGTTACTGTCAACCACAGACAAATGTCTTCTCATCAGCCTGACTTGTAAATTAAGCACCTACATTCTCCACCCACACGGGCAGCAGTTTGTATCTAAAGAAAGTTTTATCAGTATCAAATACATTTCAAGCACTTAAAGTCGGGAAGGTAGAAAGAAAATACATCATGTGCATCATACACTGACAGAAGTTTTGTAAATTGGAATATACGTAACTGTTAATAACAATGAGCCTTTTCTGTATCCCAAGTCTATGTGCAGTTTGTTTTTAAAACAAAGCTGACAAGCTGATAGTCACTGATGCCAGCCCAAACCTCTGCTGAAGTCAAGCTTGGCAGCATTTGCCAGTACCTCACCATCATTGTTGCAATTACTTTCTTTGGATAGCTGACCAATTTTTAATTTATTGTCATTTTGAAGGAGTTCATGCTGATGAGATCTCCTGCCTTGATTTAGTATGCGTCTATTATACATTATGTTAAATGAGTGCTCATTTTCAGTAAAATGTTCGAAAATCTTACGAAGAATGTTATATGAATTGCAGGAAAAAATCTGCCTGGTGAAACTTTCCAGATAGGTAGCTTATCTTTGCAGGAAAAAGCCTATTATTTTAAAGGATTGTGTAAATATTCAGCTTGACACCGTCTAAACCAATATTTCATTGACATTACACCTCCACTGTAGATTTACACCATGATGTAGAAGATAACATATTACAAAGCAGGTAACATTTTTGCTGAGATACAACATGTATATTCAACAGATTAAATTTCAGTTTGTACTAAACATCCTGTCCTTCTGGGAGCTTGTATCTTCTTTTCACAGCTGGGACATTCTACACTTTTTTGTCATTTTTTCCCCCCCAGTATTTTGCAGAGAGCGGGGAAATTGGTGTTGTAAAAAGTGTGTCACAAAAAGAAGCAGGTGGGAGCATTAGTGGCTGTCTGAAAATTACACTTTACAATAAAGCCTCCTGCAGTGCTTAAGAACTTCCCATTTAGTCTTCTGTAAAATGATCACATTGCCTAATAGGCTCAATTCAGTAATTGCTTTTCCCCTTTTTTAAGCATCCCTTTTTTGAGGTGTTTACCCATAAAAGTGCAGAAAGTACAGTATGAAAAACAACCGCACGCAGCATTTTTAGTGCTCGTTAAATCCATTTTGCATGTGTATTGCTTTTGAAATAATTCTTTTCCTTGCTCTCAGGTGGAAACACATTCTAAAATAAAAAAGGCCCATGAAATAGAATAATAGATAAAATTGAAATAGAGAGCAGGTAATTCTAATTGAGTGCTAGACAGCAAGTTAAAACGTGAGAGAAAAGTTTTTGAAGAGGGCGTGATGTTTGGTCTTTTAGATACTTCAGTTTCTGTAGACAAGTGTTTAGCTACACTTACATGTAAAATTATAGAGGTTTTGAATCAACCACTAGCAACAGAATACAAAAAGAGAAATAATAAATTGTGTTAATTTATTGCTGCTGTTACTTACAAATTATTCATTGTTTGGTTGAGGCAGTCTTTGACTTTCCATTGCAGGGAAGATCTTGGACATTTTTCAACCTGGGTTTGGCTGATTAAAATGAAATTTCCCCATCCGTCCGTACTATTTAAAGCACCACGGTAAATAGTTTCCAAAACTTACGTGATTCAAAACCTGAGGAGAGACTGAGTCTGCCATTTGCAGGCTCTTTTTCGTTGTTTGTTTGTTTGTGAGGTTTTCAGGTTGTTTTTTTGGTTTTGTTTTGCTTTTACTTTCTGTTGCTCTCAAATATCTCTAGCCTACCTTGCTACCTCATACACGTGATTTCTAGAATGCTCCAAAGGGAATTGGTTTGCAGGGAGTGGCAGACTGAGGGAGCTCTCAGCACCATCTTCATTCAGCTCGTCCTTTAAAAAGTGTTTTCTTGCAGTTTGCACCTAGAGGCAAAAAACAAAGTCCGGCCAATTATACGGTAATCAACATCAAAAAGGGGAACAACATAAAAACAAAGAATCTTGTTAAAAAGAAACTATAAGGGGCAACTAAGAGAATTACATCTTTCCAGGCAGCCTGAGGACTATGTTAGAAAAATAAAAAAAGAGTTTAGAACCACAGGGTCAGTACATATCACCTAGCAGAAACCCTTGAGAAGGAGGAGTTGGTGAAGCTACAGCAGAGAGAGCAAAGTAATAAAGAGGGCAAAGCCATAATTTGAAAAGCTGTTTTCCAAAGGAAAAAGAAGACTCTTAGATTTTAGCAGATTAGATATAAAAATTCAGTAAGCCAAATCACCAAAAAAAAAAGGCAGAGGCAAAAAAAAAGGTGTTTAAGGAATAACTAGAAAAGAAATTTGAAAATAAAAGGGTTTTTTTAAATGAAATAATAGAAAATTTGTCAGTACATTTTAAGATCAGCAAAGCAAGATTTTAAGGGAAGCCAGATGAATTTTCTACATCCATATTTTCTGTGGCAAAGGAAACTGGGTATATTATGGACTGATTCCCTATTTTCTGAGGCGCTCCCCAGCAGGATTTAAATGGACTGTGGAGGTGGTTGTGGAACAAAGAGGCAAAATGAGCAGCAGGAAGTCAGCAGGACCAGAAGGTTTTACCCCAGCATTCGAAGGGAATTTGAGGATGAGATTGATGAATTATGAACTGTGACAGGAAACTTAATGCTTAAGGCCACCTGGATAGCTCAGGACAGCAGAGCTTCGGGAGACATCCCAGAATGTGCATGTCTGTAGAGCTGACACCCGAGATTCTCAAACACTAAAAACTATAGAATTGACTAGAATTAGCTGACATCTGAAAAAAGACAAAGTTTTGGGGGGTTGGAATTCCATTTGCAGAGGGAAAAGCCTGTTTTATAAACATTTTATAAACATTCCTTGTGGAGCACAGAAAATACACCTTGTGGTGGTCTATGTGGTACAGAGGGGAACATTACAGTTGTTCCCAGAACTGTAAATGGTACAGAGGCAGTTGTTAAGGAATTCTGGTTCATTCTCTCTACAAATAGACATCTGTAAGGGTTAGTTAAAATAGCAAGAACCAGCTTTGTTGCAAAGCTAGGACATAATTTTTCACAAAATGACTGGTAAACTTTGGGAATTTGTTGTCAATGGATATGACAGATGGTGAAAATTCACAGTAATTCAAGGGAAAACTGCCTAAGTTCATGAAAAGGCAAGTCCTTAAGGTTTACAGAGTATTTTTAAACTGTGCTTGATATCAGGAATGCCTGAGATCTGTGCTTGGCCTGTTCCCTAGACATCTGCTGATCCCTGGTGCTGGAGATAAGGGACTGGGCGAGCTGAACTTTTGTCTGACTCAGTGCAGCTGCTCCTGTGCTGCTGAGCATTGAGCAGGGGCTGTTGTGCCTTGCTGGGACTAGATGCTAATGGAGCCAGATCCCATGGAGAGCTTGAGGATATCTCCTTTACAGTGCTAAAATTATTACCATGAAGGTACTAATGAATCATTTTCTGTGTGAGAGAAGTTGGTGTGAACTAAAGCACTCCCCTCTCTCTGGAGATAATGACACATTTGGGAAAAGAAAGGCAAACTCCTGTAAGTAAATAGTGTTTGTGTCTTTTCCCCTTTATTGTATTGCTGTTTCATATGTTATTTTTAGATGGGAAAGAAATTGACACAAAGCATGGTATCAGACTTAGCTCTGAAATACAAATAATCATAAGTTCCCAGTGTATTATTATTATTATTAGGATATCATTATATTATCTTGAAAGCATAAAACATTATTCATCATGATTTAATACTATGTGCTTCAGCATCAGCTTTTTTTGACACTGGTAAAAGAAATACCTGAGGTACAAAAATTTTATGGTTTATTTTCATTCCTTTGTTTCTCCTATAAACTGCTGTATATAGCAACAAACATTTGGTTACTTGCTGAGAAAACACAATTAAAGTGAAGATCTTAGAAATGTCATTGCTATGGCTAGTTATTAATGTTTTCTTATCTGGTGAAAAGAAGATATTTTGCTTCATCTCCCAAACTTCATGATGCTCTTACATGCATTGAAAGTCAAGAAGTGCCTTCCTTGGTTAATGAGGGTTGGCACCGAAGTCCTTGCTTGTCATCCAAGATGCAGCCCTGGTCCTTTCATCAGCTCTCCAGGTGTTGTCACTGCACCTCAAGTGCAGGAAGGAATTTTAGTTTAATGAGGCTTCTCCTTGACTGTGTCTTACATCAACAGCAAATGATTTCAAACAAGTAGTATTTGGCCAAGCAAATAACTGTGAATGAGATTTTCAACTGTTTACTTAATGGAAAAAGCGGAAATGAGTCAGCCACTCTTCATTTTCCTCTTTGATTCTCATGCCAGCAAGCATTTGACCTTAATTCAGAAAACGCAGCTGGCATCTCTTAGATGGGATTTCTCAGCTTATTGTAATAAGAGAGACAAAGTTTGTTGTGAATGTTGGGACACAGTGAAGGCAAATTCAAAACAATGCAAATTAGGCATGTGAACATCCATCAGTGTGGCAGTCTGAAATATCTAAGCAGTCAAAAATCAGGACTTGTCAAAGGGGAAAAGAATCTCGTAATAATATTTGCTCATTAATTCCTCAATATGCCCTTCCGACCCCAACTGGCATTGAGGATGTGACCAACAGACATAATGCTGGTTAAGGCAAAAGAGGAAAAGGAACTGAAAATGTGGGGTGACAGCAGTTGCTGCCTGCTGCTTGTTTTCTGCAGTCCCCACCATAATCTCTATGTGGCTCTTCTGCATGGCCTGTGTAAACCAGGCTACCTTAAGAAAATGCACCTTTCTTAATCCTGTAATATGAAAATGCAAAGCATTTAAAGTAAGTGATGCTGAAGCTCTTTCTGCTCTTTTTTCTCTGCTATTTGTGATAAATCAGTATTTTCCCCAGTGCTTGCTCCCGTGGATGGGGATGCACTGTGCTTGTAAACTGGTGTGAAGAGACACAGTGTCATAAACAGGCCTGAAGGTGTGCCAGATGAGAAGGTGTTATTTTCCTCTCTTCTCTGACATGCATGGTAACTAAGGTGTGCACATCCTATCATTATGCTTTGCTGCAGCTTTCCTATCCCCAGCAGTACTTCATTAACATTAAGAACATAGTTCCTGGTTAATCCCAGTAATTTTCAGCAGCCATTCTGATGCATCCACTTGAGCACCATATTATCTTAATACTGCTGACATTTGCATGTCTTTGAAATACATTTCTTTTCAGATATTGTCCATTTAATCCACGGCGGTTTCCGTCGTCCTTTGTTCTTATAGTCATGCTTTGCTTACAACCGATGAAAAAGAATAATCTACTAATTTCTCAATAGCTCTTAAAGGTTAAGAAGGAATCAACAAGGTGTAAACAGCAGCATAAGAAGCCCAGAGTTTTATCTGTTTCAACACTGACTACATGCTTAGAAACATATAGAACTAGAATTACAGTGAAACCAGGCCATTAAGATTTCAATGTTTAATCAACAACTTTTCACGTGAGTAAAATTGTTACATGCCATTTATCATTTCAGCTATGCTCTGACAAGGAAGAAAAAGCCTCTAGGAACAGTGATAAAATATTTAAGGAAGGTGTGACAATTATTCTTTAGATTCACTTATCTGTATATAGCTTCTCCTCTCTTCCCTTCCCTGCTCTTATCTGAGAGTGTAGGTCTTAGCTTATGAGACTGAAAGAAAAGGGATTTGTCTTTGTAATTTGCACATCAATATATGGCACCAATCCCAGGCAGAACAGGGGAAGGGCGTACATTACCGATGTGCTCCAGTGCTGATCCACAGTACTTTCAGCTCCAGCATTTTAAAGAAGATTTCAGGGCATCAGTGTTTCTCTGTGAGTGGACCTCACTTCTTTCCCTCCATGAGATTTCCTGGCCATCAGTGTGGATCTGAGCTCTGCTGGATTTCCCTTTTCTGGATGAGGGGGCAGCTTCATGGAGCCTGCCTTCCCCTACTGCAGCAGTGATGCACCTTCTAGGGGTCTCTATCCCTTTTCTTTCTTGCACAATCTCCTAAAAACAAGGCTGTCACTTGTCTTTAATTACTGCTATGTCATTAGGGATCTCTTATCCATTGCCTGTGAGAGCTGCTGACCGCCTGCACGGCAGAGAACACGTCGTGCATCCACCTGAGCAGGTGCGGCATTGTGCAGCCAGCCCATATCTGTACTGCCCTTCGGTACAAGAATTCTGATACAAAACCAGCGTCTTTGCTGCTTTGTAGGAATTGGAAAACACCTGATCTAATCTGTGGCAGAGTCCAGGCCAACCTGCAGGTGTTTGCTGTGAAGTGTCACCTACTGCTTTGTCCTCGAGCCATCGCCAGGGAGCTCACGGTGGCCATCGCTCCTGCGAGGCCTCTGTTCCCCAGAAAGCAAGGCAGGATTTAGAACATAAGATTTTTTAATGTGGTTTGGGGTTTTTGTTTGTTTGGGGTTTTTTTTGTCTTTCCTGCTGTTGTACTCGCTTACACCTCTCCTTCTGCCTTTTTAGCCTCAGGAATGTGTTCCAAAGACGTGTTATACTTCTGTGGGGGACTTTTCTTTTTTTCCTGGTTAAAATTTAAAAGAAATATAAATTATTTATAAACTGGCAACATAAAATGAACAGTATAGCCATACACACCATTGTTTTTTAAAGACAAGGTTTTAAAGAGCACTTTTTATTAAAGTTGTTTGTAAACTGTAGAGGTTGTAGTGTTTCCTCTGAACTTAAGGTGTTTTGAGCCTGAGACTTTAAAATACATACTAAAAACTGTGGTTATTAGCTGGCTACTAAAAGTGTTCTAAAATACTTGGCATTTTGATTTGAACTACTAAAAATGCATTAAAATATCCAGGTCTTTTCCAGATTTATTGTGAAAAAGATGAAGTCAGTGCCTATTCCCTGACCTGATGGTGTATTTAAAAGATGTTTACCTGTCTTTATAGTATAAATAAGATTTACAGTATTCAGTTCTATTTGCTCCTAAGTGGTGGGCTGGCCTTGAAAATTTGGAAATATGGCAGCCTCTTTCTCCCTCCTTAGTTTTTTGCTTCTAGATTCATAACTGATGGAAGGCAGAAATAAAGAAGGTCAGCAAATTTTGCCTTTCATGGGTATCATTACCTGCCTGGTGCAGAAATGTCTAGAGAAATAATAAAGGAGTAGAAATGCCCAATCTGTTTTTTTTGGGAAGTTGGTCAGATTCAGAGAAAGCAAAAAAGATTAGAGGGGGGATGAAATGAAACACCAGAAATGTTTGAAAGTAGGTGTCATATATGACAAAAGTGGGAGTGATTTGTGTAAAATGGGATACCAGAAGGACAGGTTATAGAATGGCAACTATGCAGCTGCTCTCTCCTGTGAAAGTTTCTGAGTTCATTTAAATGAAATTCTGGACTACATCCCTATGGCATCTGCCTCACAAATTTTTGTTAGGTTTCTTTCTTTTTTTTTTATTTTTTAGACATTTTTTTGTCCATTTCTAGCCTCCCTGCTGCTTACAATAGTAGAATACAATGGATATTTCTGATGCAATTCACTGATAAGTTGTCTTCTGATTTCACATAAGTTCTGTTGTTGATCTGTCTCATGACTATGAGAAAGCCATTCTCAAAAATGTTATTCACAGCAGGGTTTTTATACTTCTCTGAGAAGATTGTGAATAATACTGGAATTAGGTAAGAAGCTTCACATATATATATATATATATATACATATATATATGGATTAGGCACTTTTCAGAATATTAGTCTGATATTGCCTTGCCTTCTTGAAAATGACTAACAAAGGAAATGTGGTTTCGTTTTTTTCTGTGGGGGGAGAGGGTACACGATGTGCACAAAGTGAAGAAATAGAGGTAAGTCATTCCAAAGGAGTTGCAATTTTAATGGCTTTGTGATCAGTTGGGAAAATCTCTCCAGACAGCATCGCACAGTTGTGTTAAAGGTGGAAAGCCTTAGGTGAAAGGGTGTCCTAGTCTCTAAAGGTGATAAAAGGCAATGGATTATCAGCCTGATGAGAGGAAATACGAAAAGAAAGAATTATGGCAGAAACAGAACAGTCAGCTTCTCACAGGCAAAGGTTTTTAACCTGAAAGGAACCTTAATATCGGTTGCAAGGAAATATTGGAGTGTAGATAAAGGGAAATATGAATATGAAAAATTATTCTTTTACCCTGTAACAAGATATACTTTGTATCTTTGGGTAGAAGAATAAATATCTTTGCTTTGAAAAGACAGTTCTTGATTCACTTTAATCAGTGGCTGTCACAGTCTGCTGAGGGATAAGGACTTTGAGCTGCAAATTTAGTCTGTCATATCAGCATGGTTAGCACCTGTAATCCAGTGAGGGCCAGAGGACTGCCTGATTTATCCAAGCAAGCTGCAAGCAGGGAGGTCTGTCACCTAAGTGTAGTTGTGATTAACAAAACAAAGGCTTTATCTGCCTAGGACAAAAGGTAAGGAATGAAGACTGGTTTTTTCACTGGTTTGGTTTGGTTGGTTTGTTTGCTTTCCTTTTCTGTTTATCTTTTTCTTTTTTTCTATTTTTTATTTTTTGTTCTCTTTTTTTCCTGTAAATGATGAATACTAACACCATTTGAGATTCTTTTTGCTTCTTTATGATTATTATTTAAGCTTTTATTTATTAAACTCTTTCAAAGGCATAATACACTGCAGCTATCCTCAATGTTTCTTGTTATTCCTGTTGTCTTTATAGCTGTACATTCTTGTCAAATTTTTATGATATAAAAAATTTAAATCTATATTTAGTTGCCAGCTCACTTTTAACATATTTTGGTAAGTTAATTCTTAACAATTTTGAAAGTTTTATTATAGGACATCATAAATATTTTTAGGCTATATCTGCTGAGATGCTTAAAGGAGAAAAACAAAGATGAATATAATAGTCAATTCAGACGTTCAAAGCTTCTCTCTTAAAAAATACGAGAACATTGTGAAAGGTACTTTGGATATTCTTTACTAATTCTTCTGGGGAGAAAAACTCTGTGAAGGTTACTCAAGTTTTGCAGAACTACAAAATCACGGAGGGTTCTTATCTCATAAAATAAAATCCATCTATCCAAGCCTTTTATGAAAGGCCAGAGACTGTGGGTATTGATGTTTTTGATAGATGAAATGCTCCCCAAGCAGCTCATCCCAATATGACTCATCAGACTAAGACTTTATATAAACAAGAGGCTCCCCAGGGTTTAAAGTTTCAAGTGGATGATTAACTGACTAAGCTAAAAACCCGGTTTCTTGATACAGAGAAACTATAAGCTTCAAATTAATCAAGCAATCATTCCCTCCGATTACTTTTAACATTGTGCCAGGTTTTCAACAAGAAACACTCTGATAAATGCTGTGATACCTTTTCCATTACTCATTTAAGCATATCCACTAGACTGTGTTTTTATGCACTTCAGAGAATACAACTGTGCCCCTGTTTAGAGAAGTAAAAGGTATTTTCCAAGATGGCCCTACTCAAAATTATGAATTACCTTGTTAGTGTTGCTCAAATTCTTCTTTTTCCATCTTTATTTTTACCCACATTGGCTCCAAAATTTTGACAGGATTCTTGGATACCCAGTTGGATGATAATATCCTCAGTGAGACTGAACAGATAAAAAGTTAGCATTATGTTTTGTTGTTGTTTTGGTTGGTCAGGGGCTTTTTTGAGTATGCTCTTAAGGAAATAAAAAGGTTATCCTGTGCTATTATTATGGGTCAGTAAGTTGTCCAAGTGTTGTTTACTAAGGACTCAGTGAGGAGCACTTTGTACATGACCTTCTGTACACAAAAATTGGAAAAGGGCAACCGAAATGCAAAGAGCCAAGAACTTTCAAGTGCAAATGGATTTCATTGCATAAACTCCCTTTGTTCCAAAAGAAAACATAATACAATAGATGTATGTATAATTTTAAAATTAGGGGTAAGTTAACTATTATAGTTAAATACAAAGATATACCCTTGTGTAATTTCAAGAGCCCTCAGCTATAAAAAAAAATTAATGTAGACAGATGTATCTTGACTTTCATGTTATGTAAACACTTGTTGAAAAGGTAAGGCAGTGGCTAAGTGTTCTTTTCTAATCAAGCCTGTGTGTAGTTTTTAATTTTTTTTTTCCCAACATTTCAGTTTGCCCTTACCTTTCTCTCTGACTTATTTTGGAAGAAGAGGTTTTCTACTCTCAAGATAGTTTTGCTTTATTTACCGTTTCTTTGTTCAGTTACCTGTAAGAAAAGTCCTGTACTGCAATATAAAGCATGAATCCTTGTGGAACTTCACACCAGTGTTTTATACCTTCATTTCAATCCCATTTTGTTGACTGGAAAGAAATACCAGATTTTGCTGGGTTTATGTCAGTTTTGAGGCTAACCTGAAAACAGTTAACAAACTCAGGTTTTTATACTAAAAACTAGTTCCCTTTTTTAAGGCTTTCACTGAATGGGTTTTTTTTTTTGGTTAGGATTAAACATAATTTATAACAAATCTAAGCCCACTTAACACTTCATCAGAGGAAGTCTAGAGTTCAGATTTCTTGGGAGACAGGCAGAGAAGTCATTGTTCGTAATGCTTGTGTTTAGTATCTCTGGCTGCTTTCAGTTTAATGTGGTCCTGATAATGCCACCAATAATCAGCTGAATTCAACATCAAAAATCAGTAAAAAAAAAGAGCAGCCAAACAAACTCCATGGGCTGTCACAGCTGAGCTGTGTCTTTGGATGTATTTCTTCACTACAGCATACTTAATTTGTTTGTTTTTATTTTTAAAAATGTCACACTGGGAGAAAATTAGAATCAGTAAGCCAGAAGCAGAGCTGTGTTTTTGGGAAGAAAACAGCATCTTAATGCCTCATCTTAATACCACCTTCAGCCCAAAGTGGGATCTCAGTGTTAGCACAGCTCATTTCCACTTAACCACATGCACATGGGAGGGATTAAAGCATTGTAGATGGTTTAATGTAGAAAACCACCTCTTATCCAATGTAGGTGGATAAGGAAAAAACAACTCATATCCAATACAGAAAAAAAATGGAGGACAAACTTGTTTCTTTGTGTTACCCATTCTTTATTCCCAGAAAATCCTGAAAAAGTGGGTATTAAACTGATAAATGTGATTCAGCCTAAAGTGAACACAAATGGAAGGTGTAGGGACACCCCTGTTTGTTCCAGTCCACAAAGGCATTGACAGTGTTATGGCAGCTCATTAATAGTAAAAAAAAAAAAAAGGAAAAAAAACCCCTGAAATTCTGCAATATTAGCGAGGTATGCAATAGAGAAAAATGTGCAATATTAGGCATGTACATNTCTTACAAGGAAAAAAAAAAAAAAGGCAAAAAAACCCCTGAAATTCTGCAATATTAGAGATGTATGCAATAGAGAAAAATGTGCAATATTAGGCATGTACATATTTGCCAGGTGTTTTAGCATGTCGAACCTAAGTATCCCTTTCAAAATCCTAAGGGTGAGAGAAAAACCTCTGTCTGCACCTGTGGACATGTTTCAGTAAGATAAACTGTGGGAAATTCCCTCTTGTCTGTGCCTTGGGACAGAGAAGGAAAGCTGTTTTAGTGTTTAAGCTTTGGAAAATGAAGGTACTAGGGCAATTATCAAAGAATAGCCAATGTCCTCTAAAGTTACGATTCCTTGGCCCTTTTTTTCTTGTACTTTTTTTCCTTGCTGATAATCTCAGAAGGTAACAAATTCCACCAAACAGAGGAAAAGGGGAGGAGAGAGGCCTGCTGAGTACAAGGCTGTCATAACTCACACCAAGGTTATGTGAAGGAGTGCTTCTTACCATATACTGCTATATTCATGCCCCTTCCAGGAGATCAGTGTGAGACAGATAACAGTAAATACCCATTTTACATGGCAGGTAGGGAACTTCCAGAATTCATTGCTACAGGGGCCTGAGCTGATGGACATCATGAGCAGATTCCAAAAGAGATTAGCACCATTCCAAGGCAACAGGTCTAAATAATTAGATACGAAAGAGAACAAGAGATGGGGACAGCAGAAGATGGATGCGCTGTGGCTTCCGCAGCAGCGTGGTGGCCTGGCTGCACAAGCACGTCTCGTGTTCTTAGCTCACTTCTGCCTAACCAGGGAATTGTTTAGACCAAGTGTCTCAAAGCTTCCCAGCAGTGCAGGCAAAATTTAATTCCGTGGTTGTGACAGAATTGCTGCTTTGGGCGGCGCAGTGCCCGAGAGCGGAGGGGCGGAGGGAGGACCACCAGGATGTGTTGCCACGGGGCTGCTGCCGAGGAACTGCTCTGCTGCTGCCCCAAATAAAGCACAGGATGGCTGAATGCTCCTTGTTGATTAGCAGCTTCCCCAACACCCCGAGAATGCTGATGTGCCCCTCCCTAAGCCATGGTTTTTCTGCCGCACATCATTTTGCAGCCATGGCTAAGTGCTCTGTGTAGACTGGAGTTGGTGTATTACAATGTGACAGAGCTCCCTGAATAATTTATATCTACAGCTCCGTTTCATACTTATTTGTTATCCTATAGGTTTTCCCCTAGGATATGCCATCTAGTTTCAATTTAAAACCTAAGTTCCATAAATTACCGCTGCACAGAAGTTGCTTTAACACGCCATTTATGCAGGTAATAGTGCACGTTGTAGCAGAAGTGTTCCAGAGTCCCTGCTCCTGGGATTACAGATCCACAGTAAGCTGGTAAATGGGAAACAATGTGGAGTTGGCTGGAAAATTGAACAAATCCACCTTAACGCAGCACAGCAAATCACACCTTAATGCTGTGAACTCTGCAGGGCGATGTTTCTGCACCAGCATGGATATCTGGATTCCCTGCTTGCGTTAAGCAGGAAGGAAGTGTGTACATTGAATATCATGTGTATTTAGATGCCAGTTCATGAAAGTGCATTTAGGAAGAGTATTAAGACATATTAAGGATAAGGCATAAATAAGGGCTATTACACCATCAGTTCTTAATCTTGGCTTTTCTTCTTTGAGTATACGATTTTCTGAAAAAAAATCAAAACTTCAGCGAATAGCCAGTCTGAGTTCAACAATATTTCAGCAGGGTGTCATCCAAATATTGCTAAAATGTATAAAAATGTATATTTAAAAATAAATGTGAGTTTTAATATTTTTCTTTAAAGACTAATATGAATTTTATAGAAGTAAGTGCATTTCAGAAAAAATCCCTTTGTTTATATGTCTCGCCTAACTCAAAAGAAAATCATGTCATTGCAGCCACTAAGACTATTTTTCTTTTCATGAAGCCACATTTTGGCTAAATGTTTCTCCTTAAGTATTTAGGTTTCATTCTTTCTCTTAGCACTTATTATATCTAATAGATTTTAATCACCTGCTCCAAATTAGTGAAATTAAGTGTTTCTTGAGTAAGACTAGTGGCTGATTTGGCAGCTGCTAGTTTTGTAACAGCGTATTATATTCTGGTTTATTACTTAGTCATTAACTGCATATTTTGATAGAGTTTGATTTGTGGGTTATACTGCACAAAGCTACCAGCTTCAAGCAAGGTAGCATGGAATCCCCAAGCTGTGAATATCCTGATTAAGTGGCTGGTGTAAAAGAGCCTGAGATGCTCTGTCTGTGACACAGACAAGATTCAGTAAACCAACCTTTCATTCCCAGTTATGGGCCTGTCTTCTTGGTGATTTCCCTCACGTAAATTTGAAAGTATATCTTGTTACACCTAAGTAAAGGCTGCATGCCAGTAATAAATACATCCTGCTGTCTGCTGGGCAGATCTCATGGAATCTGGAGCTTCTTGAGAGTCTCTAGGAAGGAGTTAGGTATCACTTGCCAGTGGAAAGGTGTATGTGACCCTGCAGGGCTGCCGGTCCTTACCTTGCCTAGGGGGTTATCCCTGCCAGGGCACTGCCTTTGGCCTGTTGGATGTGAGTGCATCAGGCACAAGAGGAAAGGCTAAAAGAGAAGAATAGCCAGGATTTCAGGTTAAATCTTACATTGCTTGTGTAACAAGGAATTATTTAAGGGGAGGATGCAGAAAGGGTGGGAAAAGGGATGGGGGTGACACAATGCAGCGACAGAAGCAAGTTTAGATCGTGTGTGACTTGTGGTACTTTGAGACTGATATGCCTGGTTCAGGAAAAGTATTTGGTGCATGGAAGTGCACTCATGAGTTTGAATGGCCTAAGGAATTTGAGAATTCATTTACAAACCAGTTACACCTACCTGATCCTGTTTGCTCTCAGCTTGCCAAGCATCTGTGGGCCCTGAAACCTCACAAGAACTATCTTTTCATTAAGGAAAGATCTTGGTCTTGCAGTACCATTCTGTTTCCTTTTTTATTCCCCTTCTTTCTTATTTCTCTGCTTGTTCTTTCACTTTCTTTAGCAGTTCACATCCAGGATGGTAAGGTTGTAACACTGACAGTTCATTAGATGCAGTAATTCAAATGGTCATTGAATATTCTTTGATGGTAGGTGACTGTTCATAATTTCCTGATGCTGCTATCTCTGATGTACGTTTCATATACATGTTTCATGTGTCTAAAATAAATGCATTGCTTTGGATCCAACAGGCCAGAGCCAGTCCTGTGGACAAAGGACGGTGGAGAACTACCAGATCCAGAGAGAATGGTTGTCAATGGCAGGGTTCTAAGCATCAGCTTCCTAAACAAAACAGACAATGGCACATACCGATGTGAAGCAAAAAATCCCATTGGCCGAAACAGCACAGAATATGTCCTGATAGTACATGGTGAGTGTGCTCTCCTTAGTGCATTTATGCATTTGTAGCGTTGCCAGCTGATACAATCAGTTCCTTATGGTCATTATGGAAAGAATAGCAAGAAAAAGTTGGAAGTATAATTGCACTTTGATTGATGCTATTGTCTAGCTGCGGGGGGAGTGTGTTGTCTTTCTTTTATTGGCATGGCTCTCTTCTTACAGTTTAAACAAAATATATTCACTTATGCTGTGAACTTTTTGCTAAGTAAGCAGCTGTAAAAGTGTTTTGCAGAATGTTAGTACTGGTTTATAAATAAAGGCCCAGCTGTTCAGATAAAGGTGGTTGCAAAAGGATGTATAAAGAGAAATATCAGACAGATGTGTGCTTGAGGTTTTCTGCTTAGCATTTTACAGACCACCAAAACCAGGACTTCGGATCCTTCACACAAGTTACAGCCTGCTGCTGAGGAAATTCAGCTTGTACAAGTTAGCTGCTTCCACCTGGCCCATCGTTACAGTCTGACCTCAAAACTCTGTCATGCCCTACATTCATTATACTACTTACAATGAAATGGAAAAATAGAAAGGTTCACATTAAATTACGGTTGATTTTCTTTTTTTCCCTTAATAAATTAGGCAACAATATGTGTCACGTGAAAAGAAAAGCTGCCTTCTACATTGATCATTAAATAGATCGATATAACTCAACTATAGGGGAAGCTATAATAGAAAATTAGCATTTACCTTTAATACAGCCTTGCAATTTGGATCTAGCCATCTCAAAACGTGGTGTTCTCTTAGCACAGATATGTATGTGATAATTCCTGGAAGGTTACGATTTCTGTAATTTGAATTTTAATATAAGAGAATATAGAGCCAGAAGCTCCACTGTAGTTCGTGATGATATTTTTTTCCTCTAATTTTTTTAAAAATGCAATTTCTTACAACTACGACACAATAAAATGAAAAACCCTAATGCAAATTGTAGTCTTTAAATAGACATGAGAATTATGTAGATTTTATTTGCTCATGATGAACTCAGTTACAACAAATACACATTTCCTTGGTGGTTGTAAGGTATCAGAAACATTTTTCACTACAGGTTTAACCTGCCTCTAGGTTTTTGGCATAAAACTTCTAGTAAGTGCTGCTTTCAGTAATGAGGTATTTATTGGCATTGTTGATGAAATGTCATTTATCAAAAGAAACACTTAGATTACTTTTCATTTTTCTGAAAGTTCCAGGTTAGTTTATGTAGGATTAGTGACACAAGTAAGGAGGAGATTTTTGCGTGAGGAACACAGAGCCTGTACTGCTGCGTGAGTATTTCTGTGTTAAAGACAAACAGAAAAACGAAACCCTCTAACCTCTAACCACATTGGCTGCTCCAAGAAGAGGAAAAGAAAAAAATGTCTTTTGCGTCCCAGAGGCGGTGGTGTGTCGGTTGTTGGCTGCAGGCACAAAGTGCTCTGCCTTTGATGAGGTAACGGCTTCTGCACTTACCATATGTCGAAACTTCTGTCATTTGTGTTTTCTGCCCAATTTATTTATGTGATTATTTCTGAAAATATGGCCTTTTATAAAGGGAGGTTTTTTCTGTCAGTGGTGACTTTGCAATAGAACTCTATCAAAGAATATTTCACCATTTCCACTTTCGCATAGTGGCATGTCCCCTGTTGATCTGATTATCTTGCTTCAACTTCCTGGCAGTCTGTAACATCATTCATTATCAGGGAGGCATTCTGTTATGTTTGGCAACACATTAGGCATGTTATCAGGTTTAGCTTGCTCATTGCTGACCTTTTCTGTTATGAGTACCTGAGTTTTCCTAATTGCATTTCTGCGATTCCAACTTTGGAACTAGGGAAGGTAAATGTCAGGTGCTTCTGAGACTTCTGAAACAAGGAGAGTTATGTGACAGAGCATGAGATGATGTTTAGTACTTAGCAACTTACTGGGGTTCAGAGTCATTAGGTTTATTCTAAGTACAGAAGAGACTGACACAATTATTTTATCAAGTGTAGCACAATCAGTTGTATAGATAAATTTAAGCAGCCTTACCCCTTCTTTAGCTCATTACATTCATGAATGTCTCTAGTGAAACATAATCCTCCTAAAATTATGCAATTTTTTTTTCTCTCTCTGGGGGCTAGAAAACCTACTTTTTATCATTTTCTGAGATGCATCCTTCTATTTAATAGAGGATATATTTTTTTTATCTTCCTAAATATATCTGGGAGCATCCTTTGATTTCTCATCCCTTCCCCTGTGCTTAACATGTTGATGTAATTCTTTGTCCTGCTCCTTTCTTAGAGCTCATTCATCATATGACTTCTTACCTTGAATATCAGTTTTCTAAGACAAGGTGCATGCCAGATTTTCCACATGAGCTTGTGTGAAGAAAGAGGAAAGTGGAAGGTATCTTCTGCAGAGGCAGGGAAGTGCAACAAGATTCACAGCTTTCCTTTTCTTATACGTGCTGTGATTTGCATACATTTTATTCCTTTCTTTCTTCAAGTCAACAGATTTTTATCTCTTTCTGTTTGTTAATGGTGTAAAAGCTTCATCTGACTTATCTTGTTCTCCACCCCCACCCCTGAAATCCCCCTCAGTGTTATTCAATCTACTAATTCTCTCAATTTTTAAAGTTGTCTTCCTAACTCAGAGAAGATTTAGACAGCTTTAGTGTAGAGAGAATATTGTCTAAATATGGAAAATATAGTTTATTATAATTAGAGATTAATGGTAAGCAAAGTATTTATATTAATTATACAAACTGAGCAAAGAGTGTCTCATGCCTTCAACTGGACCAGCCTAAACACAGAATTATCCAGAGGAGTAGTATTTGTTCCACTGCAAGTGATGATGCGGTAATACTGTTTTGCTATTAAATGATTGCAGTGGAAATAAATATTTCTGTAAGCAGATGAATGGCAATCTGTCCAATACAATTAGTATCTGATAACATTAAATTATTTTTAGATTTTTTGTATAATTAAAGAAACCAGGCTTGAGAGAAATCTAATGTATTTGAATAAGGTTAAAGGCTTGGGCTATTAAATATGCTCATGCTGCTTTGCTGAATCAATGTGACTGCTAATTTCATTTTTCTTAACATTTATTGTTAATAATAAATGTCAAAAAGTACTCTGTGAAGCAGGAAGGTGGGTACAAAGTCAGGGTTTATAGGCAGAAGTACAAAGGCAAGACATGTAGTTTGCTCAAACATTTGTTTCATGCAGTAACAAAGGCACAGGCTTTAATGCCTGTAGCTGTTGTCATTTCTGTATTCTAATTGGCAAGCTTAGTGCTTTAGAAATGCACATTCTGGCTGGATATATTACACCCTTCCTTTGGTAATGGGCCCCAGGCAATTTTCACTCTCTTCCAATTTATTAAGAATTTTTGTTTACCTTTGTCCAAATACTAGTCATTAATCATCAGCAAACAGAGCAAACTGTCAAACCCGTGTTGCTCAACCCAAAAACACAGACTCCGCTCGCCAGGCTTCAGTAATAACTGCAGTGGTTTAGCTGGGGTTGAGGATGGAGGTTTCCATCAGCACCAACCTGAAGACGCGGCTGCTGTGTTTGCAGGAGTGGTTCGTCACCTCTGGGTGTCCCTGCCAAAGAGTCCGCTCATCACCACCCTGGGGTGAGTGACACAAGTCCATGTCACTGAGAAACCTTAATAGGAACAGCAGCAGCTGATAATTTGCGGCCCCATTTGAAATAGAGTGCCTCGGTGAAATATCCTGATGTGCCAATCTACAGCCAGGCATTAAATTAATTGAAATATTCAGAGCTGTAATGTGTGGTGTAGCAATTAGCTAGAGGAGCAGTGTGGAAATGAACATGAATCAGCAGCTGGGGATGGTCAAGGCAGTTCTTATTGCCCAAATTATAACTACAGTAGAAAGCATTTGAGCCAGTTACTTCGGATCTCTGGACAATAAAAAGGGCCATAACACATTCCTTTGTCGTCAGCCTCTCCATTTTGTATTTTTTAATTTCTTGGGCAAGCTATCTTTGCAAATAAAAGCAACTGAAAGACCGAGTTACATCCTCAGTACTATTTTGAAATGTGCTTTCAAACGGATCTCCTGCAATGAGGAAGACCAGAGGTTCCACTGCACCTTCCCTAACTATAACATTATTTATATTCCACCTGCTTGTCCAGTCCCATTTCAAAACATTTGTCATCTTAGCTTCTGCAGTAACCTGTGGCAACAAGATTCTGAATTTAGTTGTGTGCTTTGAGGGAAAAGTATTCTCTTTTGTTTGTTTAAGCCTAGATGCTTGATCTCTTCACTTTCCAACCTTACCAGCTATTTGGCCTCTTCTACTTTTTGTGCTGGAAGTTTGTTTTAAAATTTTATTTATGCTGCTTCCCTTCAACAGAGTCTCAAGTATTTCCACACTGGTCTCAATTTTTCATTAATTATGATCTTTAACTCTGCATTTCCTGGAATCTTCTCCCTTGTATCCATTCTCCTTATTTCACGTTTTGTTGGTTTGTTTTTTGGGTTTTTTTGTTTTGTTTGTTTTCCACCTTATTTCTTCAATTTTTGGTCTAGTTCTAAATCTCTGTGATTGACTGTACTCCATATCTCAAATAGCACTATGCCAAATTTGCACCAGATGCCTTAGTTTATTAAATCCTACCTCCAAATATATTTATACGGATTCACCTTCTGTGCCCAACAATAATTCCACTGGTACATCTACATAAGTTGTTTTTTTTGTTTTTTTACTTAGTGGAAACCCTGTGGAATCCAAAACACATGAAATTAAACAAACTCTTCTAACTCTTTGTTTTCTAGATTCTTTTGCCTTTGTCATTTCATTTGCCCACAATCATATATTTATTACATTTAATTTCTGTTGTGATGTCCTTATAGGGGCCCCCCACTTTCCTTTATTTCTCTAATTTACTTGCACCTATGTCTTTACGAAAGTAGAAACTGAGTAGAGCAGTAAATTGAAAGAAAACTGAAGAGGTGAGGATATTTTCTGCTTCGTTTCAAAACTAAGCTTAATGAATGGCAATAGATCTTTCCATTTGCAAAAAGATTTACAGCCGTCTAGTAAATATTGTGCAGTGGTTTTGGGCACCTTATCCTCATAAACATGTAACAAAAATCACATAAAAAAAATTGGGAGGGAAAGGAAGCAGCATCCTTGTGGAGCAGCACACTCGTCAGTAAGATGATGAGTTAAGATCCCACAAGTTGAGGGAACTGGGCAATCGCTAATGTTTCCTCCTTTAAAATTTCCTGAGTTGTAATGTCTCGTTTACACACACACCCCTCAGAGAAAATACTTCTTTTGCCTATGGGAAAATCCAGCCTTTATGTGAACAAAACTTGGGCTTTGTAAAAAGGGAATTGAGCAGAGCTGTGGTGGGATGTAACAATAATAACATTTATAGCTGCAATATTGGGTGGTTTTGGTAGAAAACCCCCAATACTGTCCTTACAGCAATCAAAACTTATCAAGAATATGATATTCTGAAGATTTTGTAGGACTTAATTAGAAATTCAGTGCATGTGACTACCTGCGCCTTTTAGTTTTGAGAATTTTCTTTTTTGTATCTTTGAATTAAAAGAACTCTGAGTTTTGAGTCCTTAAAACAAAGGTGAAAAGTTTCTCCTATTCCCATTTTATAAGAAGTGAAAATACATTAAAAAGTACAGAAGATACTCTCAGAAAAAGGAGCCTGAGCTTTCAGTTGGAAAATAAATAAATAAAAGCATGCTCAGGAATACTTTCTCGGTCTCAAAAGCCTTCCTTGCCCCCAAGCTATCTTCTTCAAAGCATAGCCCTTCAAATTGTGTTGAATACTCTAATTTTATATAAACGTTCTGAAACAACATTAAGGTATTAAATCATTATCATAATATTAAAGCTGACTTCTCCAGAAAACTCTTGGTTGCACTGGAAGAGGTGGTCCAGACCTTAAAGCACGATGCAGATGAATTTCCTGCAGTCAGGTGAATTAAGAAATCATTGTGTAATAGAGCTTTTGTTACTGGGCTGAAGAAGAAAAGTGTTTCGTTGACATTCTCAGGTGTGAAAGTCTGTCAAGAAACTTATGGTGGAGTTGTTGGCTTAATTTTATGGATGAATTGTCCAGCTATTATCCCTGAACACTCTCAAGGCAGCTACTTTGAAATTGCTTTTTGTTGATAAATACTTGAATAGTGGGGTGTGTAGTTGAGCTGTGTGAACTGATCTTTCTTCATTTGTGGTGACTTTAGAAAAATAAGATACAAATTTTTTTTCAAGATAAGTTTAAAACTATTTTGGAAAGGTCAAGAAAATAACATTTGAAACCACACTAACCCCTGTGGGGAATATGTTTGACACGTCTACATTTTTACATGGAAATACTATTTTTCATGAAAGAAAACTTTTTAAATTACGTGATTTGGTTATATAACATCTAAAATAATTTTTTTATTACTTTTTAATTTCATGATGGAATACTCATTGAAATAATTGAATTCAGAGTATTTCAGCAGCAGGAGATCTCTCCCCAAGCCCTTAAACAGTATAACAATAACAATATATCCAATATATCAAAATAACCTTTAACAATATATTCTAATATCTGCAGCTCCCTCCTATTTCAATACATGTTGTACGTGCTCTAAAAACTGTGGGTTTGGATAACGTCTTTAATAGCACACAACTCTTGAAAATATTTAATTTTATTTGTGCACATATTATTGGCTGATGTGATAGTTCTTATGGGATTTCTGAAAAGAAAAGATTGTGTGGATACCAAATATGTTGGTCTTGGTTTTTTGAAAAACACTCTTTTAACTGACCTTCAGTGCTGTGTATTTCTAAAATAAGGCTGTTGGGTTTTGCTGTAGTAGCAAAGCTTGCTCTCTAATTTTTCACCCTTTGCTGTTCCTTATACTTCCAATTTTCCCGAACTTTTCCTCAACTGGGTCTTTTTTCTTATTTTTTTGTGATGCCAGCTTGTAAAATTACCATGTCTATGAACATCATATGCAATCTTCATGAAGAAAATATTAGCTCAATAATTTCACTTGAGATTGATGATAAAGCCATAATCTAACAGTTGCTGCTGATCTTCTGTTTCTATCCTGATCATTTATTATTCAGAAACTCAAACCATAAAGACAATATTAAAGTGACTTAGTGATTTTTTTAAATTAAAGCCTTTCCTGTACCATTGGATGGTGGAATGCAGATAAGGGTATCCTGCCTCCGTATTTCTCATATGGTGCTTCCATAAATTACCTTTCTTTTGAGAAAAGGTTCCTCAGTGTTTCACTCAATTCAGGAAAGAAAACAGAACATTATCGAAGTGATATTCCAAAAAATGACACCTGGTCATGCCAGGTGCTACACCAGAATTATGCTTTGCTCCAGCTGAGATTGTGAACCCCTTGGAGATGGATAGAAATGTCCTGGAGGCTGAGAGGGGTAGAGAAAGCTTCTGCAAAAAATATGCATCTTTCTTAGACACCTGTGAGAACTTTGGTATCTGAGATCTCTGGTCACGTATGAAGATGAGCATGGAGGTTCAGACAGAAGTAGATAATTAGCTCATCTCAAACCATTAATATTTCTAACATCCATAATTTTATATTAATAATTATTAGTAATTGTTATTCTATTTTTGGAGTTTAATTTTTTAATTATTTATTACTTGGAATTTTTTTCTGGAGTTTATCTTAGCCGGCATTTCCTATATTCAATAAAATGTTCCTTACAGTACTCAATTAACATTTTTCTTAGAGCAAGTAAGACATTTCTCCGCTTGTTTTCAGTATTCTTTCAACTAACAAACAGAACAAACTGACAAGAATTTGAAATTTCCCTAAACAAAATTTGAAAATCTTCCTAACATCTCTCTTCACAGCATAGGTGCAATCTAAATTTGTGTTGGGACAGAAAGTGTCTTTAGCCCCTTCTCCAAAATGGCATCCTCTAAGCTTCAATCACAAACCATTTTCTACAGCTCTTACTGCTTGAATTCTTGATGCAATATAGTGAAATTCTCTTAGCTTTGTAATTAAAGTCACATTTTTTGTTGCTAAATCCTATCACAGACTTTCTGCACTGGATCTTACTCTGACTTGCTATGCCTTAACATGAATCACTTTGATTTTGTCTCGAGGATTCCAGACTGTTTTGGCAGCTTTCAAAAAGCCATCAATCTTTCTGTATGAGTCCCATGGAAAGGGGAATAGGCAGAACAAAATAACCATGAGGACAGTAAGGGTGTATCTCAAAACCATCCTCAAGCTGCAAGGAGAAAAAACAAACCAAACAAATCAAAGGAGAGGAGCAAGGGAAGAAAGTTTGGCAGGGAAAAACTCAAGGAGTGGGCAACGTGTTTATTCCTCAGATATTACTGTGGGTCATTGCACTAGTGAATTTGTTTTTTTCCCCAGTGGTTTCTGTGGTTTTCTGACATTTTCTGCAGGTTTGCCAGTCCTTGATTGGTGGGAAACAGGGAGGATGGAGGGATGCTGAAGTGCTTGGTTGAGGAGAGCTCTGGATGGCTTTCATCGTTCCAAAGCAGGAACTGAAATCTCTTTGCACTGCTTTGTGTATCACTTTGTTTAAAATAAATTAGCAGATGTGATCAAGCATTCTTTATGAAAAACCCTGTGATTTCCATTGGCGAACTGTCCTGCTTATAATTTTAACAAAATTAAGTCTTGACAGCATTTCACGTATCCCATCATTCACGGTTATGTGTTATACTGAGCCAAAGAGTCGTGGTGGGAATTCATTTACATGTATAGAGCTCTTCTGAGAGAAAAAAAATACCTCAAACCCCCCCACTCCCCCCTAAAAAAAACAAAAATAAATGAGAACAGAAGATATTAACAGCTAGAAAGACAGGGCCTTGTTTTTGCAGGTAATAGGAATGAGAGAATTAAGTGTATTAGTCAAAGACAGTGCAATGAAGTACAAACATCTATGTTTTAGGTTGCAAAGTGCCATTCACTTTCCCAAGGTGATTTTCAATAAGATACAGCAATCCCACTGGGATAATGCGTTTCAGATTAGTGTTGGACCCTTTGATTTTATTTTGAAATAAACTTATTTAAAATAAATTACAGTCCCTGTTATCTCTCTTTACTAACCTTAGAATTATTGCAGTGAGTTTGGAGTTGTTTAAGCAACTCCAGTGATTTGCCCTGAATTTCTCAGAGAAATGAAAGAAGCAACTGTAATAAAATAGAGATCAGCAATCTGTTTACCTCCATTTAGTTTCAACACATGTCCCCATAATAAGGAAATTTTGGAAAATTCTCCTTACCTTCTTTCTTCTTCTCAGTGCAATTCTGGCTAAGCCTTTTGAAATAATTTTTTTGTGTGTGCAGAAGGAGTCAAGTGTCATTCTGAGAAAGCTGTCATCTTTGTTCAAGGCTGCTGGTGTCTGAATTTGTATTGCGCATTAGCTTTTCCTTATAGGTTTTCAAGGGCCAGCTGCCGGTACTTTATTTCATTTAATTTTGAATACTCCTATTTTATGGCTTGGAAAAACAAGGAAATATGGCTTGTCTGCTTACTTAAAAAGAATAAAAATGAACATCACAGCCTTAATGTGATTTTTAGGCAGTGGCAATGGGCCTAGAACACCATATTAATAGTGATAGAATGGTGTGCTTCTGGGGGAAATTGTGCTGGCTTTATTCATACAAGATGTTTGGTGGCTTTTGTGGTAACATTTTGTCCTGAATGCAGTGAAATTGGCACTGCAGGTATAAGGACAACTGCTTTTTTAAATGCAATTTTGAGAGGTTTTGTTTTCTTGTGTTGTTTTGATTTTTTTGGGTTTTTTAAGCAGAGGATTAAAATGAGCCTCGGGAGATCTGTTTTGAACTCCCCTGTCTGGCTCAGAAGTCTGTAAAATATGAGACATTCCACTTAACTCTTCTGTGTTCATTTCCCCAGCTGTGAAATGGGAATAATGCTGTGTCTTTTTTCCTAAAGTTTGGTCTGTACTGCCCAAATAATGATCTTCCAGATCCTCAAGGCAGAGATCCATTCTTTACTGTGTCTGTATTTGTTAATGTAGAGCTGTGAACAAAATCAAGACCTATACAGAGATGCATTTTTATAAGTAAAGCATCTTCTTTCGATTCTGCAGTCTCAAACAATGCCCTAAACCTTTACCTTTTTATTTAAAATGTTGAATTACAGAATTTCTTTTTCTTAGCCTGTTCCATGCTCTGCAAATTTTACTTAATTTCTTTCAGGCAAGTTGCATAAGCTTCAGTGCAGTATTTGTAGCAACTTTAATGAGAAAAATGAGGTTTTGTACAAGATATATTGACTCTTTTAAAATAATAGTCTTTGTTATTATTACTATTATTGAATTGGAAAGGACTTTTTTTAAGTGCTAGCAAAACTTATGCTAAGTTTGGGAAAAAAATTGAGTCTTACAATACTTCTGGAGTAATTTGATGTAGTATATTCACAAAATACCAGAACAGTGAAGATTAATCTTTTTGTTGAATACTTCGCTTGCTTTGTCCTTAGAGGTAAATCTTGCACTAATAACCATTAATAAATTTAAACTTAGAGGGCTTGAAAACAGATTCTTCAGTATTAAAGAATTTGCCTACTGGAGAATTTCATTTTTTCTTGCACTAACGTAATTTTCAATGTCTAATCACCTAGCTAAGTTACTATTTTTGAAATTTATCCTTTTATGTTCTGTGTGTATCACCTGGTTTCTGCACAAATAGAAATGAAGAAATAAGGCGTCGCAGCCTATTCGCTTTCTACAGCCCAAATGTTGCAGATAATACAAAACCCCCAAAATTGAACAGCAATGGGTAAATGTATTGCGAGATTGTACATTATGCCACCTTTTATTCTTCTGCTCCACTGAGAGCAGGGACAGGCAGGTTTTTAAATGGCTGGGCTGGTGACAAACAATGAGTCTGATGGATGGTGAGATGGGAGCGTGTCCCGGCATCTGCAGACCTTCATTGCAAACTTCTCTCTGTTTCAAGGGAGCTGCAGCCAGAGTGCTTTTGCTGATAGCAGATTCAGTGGAGTGCTGTGGGGAGCAGAACAATCCCTAAAGTAAGCACCGAGGGCTTCAAAGGTCAGGCCCGACATTGTGGAAGCCACGAGCGCCCAGTGCAACTCTCAAATGTTCATGTGAGAGGCTTTCCTGTGAAATGCTTGATTCAGGTTTCCTGGGGTCCCTCTGTGCAGCTCCACCAACTGCCCCAGTCTCCAGGTGACAAAGCCATGGTTGTGGCAACATTTGGTGCTGTGCAGAAAGGTCATGTTTTAATATCCATGGAAAAAAAAGAAAAAAAAAAAACCTTTCCTTTCCATGTTTACTGCTACTCTTTGAATTTTTGGCAAGTGCCCATGAGCATTATAAAGCACATAATCCGCTACATCTCGGATTCTGATCTGTGGTGCAAAGGGAAGGGTGTTCTCTGCCTCCACTCAGCATCTTCTGATTGTTAGGGTCCCCATGGAAGGTGGCAGAGATGGGTTTTACCGAAATACCCTAAATACCCGCCCTGTGTGCCTGGCCCAGGGCCCCACAGCTCTGCCAAGAGCTGGCCTGGATCTGGGCAGATGCATCTTGAGGGAGGAGAGAGGTCAAATCTGGTCTCTGCTCTCAGCCCTGAGAATTTATCCTCCCTTGCCACATCCGTCCTACCGCACTGAGGCCCTTCCATCCCACTGCTTCTTCCTTGTCACCTGCCTGAGGAGCACAGCTGCTTCTTTTGGGACAGCTCTCACATCTGTCCTGAGCCTGACCTGCCTTCACCTGTGGAAAATCAGCCTTTCACACACCTGTGGTCTCTGTGAGTCCTGCTATTGCTCTGATGCACAAAATAAATGGGATATTCAGTAGAGGAGTTCTTTCTGGACGATTTAGGGCAGCCAACTTCTTCTTCGTATTTCAATGTCAAAGGAGATGGCATAATCAGAAATAACTTGCTACTACACCTTGTTTTTTTCATATTCATCACATTTCTTATTTTGTCACAAGCAATTCTGGTCAGAGCATGTGTTGTAAAATGTGCCGCAGTGTGATATCAGGCCCTCATTTTAAATGATTTGGGATGACATCATATGCCAGTTCTAGGTACTAATATTGAAATGGGCTTTGTTCTTTTGAGTTATATTCTTAACTTTCTAACAACACAGTTCAGGCCAGGGATGTGTAGATTCCAATTAACTACTTGTCTTTTTGAGAACAGAAGGAAACAGGCTTTTTTGGCTGTAATTTTTAATACTTCGTCCTTCTTCATTTTATACTGAAGCCTATAGCTTTTGAAATAGGGAAAAAAAAACCCCAAACAAACCACAAACAAACCAGCAAACTATAAAACTTTCTATAAGAAAACTATTGTTGTTTCCTGTTCTTAATTTAAGGAAAAAGTAAAGCAGGGTCAAAACTGTAGGATTTCTTAGCAGTTTGGGGTTTTTTTTCTGTCTCTGTGCAACCGAATTATGCTTAATCAAACTTTAATGAGACGTCTCACATATTTTAACATATAATATCATCTACAGGCTCATGAAATGTCTTACAACCCTGGGACTATGTGAATTTATTTTATTTTCTTTCTGAGATTCCAGCCATTTTAGCCCAGCTGAATGCCTTGCGATATGAACTCATCCACCAGAAGACTTTATTGGTATAACTAAAGATATAGATCTACACAGAGCTTTTGTTAAAAGGGTTTGGATATTTTTAATGACATCTGATTTGCTAGCAAAAATGTCAAGCACATAATTGCCATTTCAGAGTTTCATAAATCTGAATCAATTAGTAAAAAGAACCCCTTGACCTCATGTCCATGAGCATTCATGATCATTCAGTCTGAGTGCTAAGGAGCTATTGGCACATGGTGTTCAAGCTGAGTGATCCTTTTGTTCAATCCCATTTTCTTGGAGCAAGGTAAATGCAGCTCCCTTTGAATTCAAAACCTTGCTAAATTATTTAGTGCTACATACCACAGACTGATTAAATTTTTCACAGAGTAGTGAGATTGTTTCCCAGGTAGGTCATCACTCAGTTCAGTTTACCACTTAAAATTTCTTTCATTCTCAGTCAAAATACAGCAAGGACCATCCATCATTATCACTCTGTCCTTTAATTTTTCTGTCAGCCTTTGTCAGGCTTGAAACAAAAGCCTTTACATTTTTATCAACTGCAGCTATTGTTGTCTGATTTGTGTTCAGTCATGTCAAAATAACGGTTGTGTTTTTACCAAAAAAAGTCAAATATTTTCAATAGGTCAGATCTATCTTTCACATAAGCCCGCTAAACCAAACAGAACCATTTCTCATTTCTTTGGAAACGGAGAGTAAAAATGCTTAGGGCCAAATTGGCAGTGAGAGTAAATTATCCAGGCTGCCTGCACTTAAATGGATGGATGTCTTCTGCCTTAGCAAGGAGAAGGCAGCATCAATTCAAGACAGAAGGAGAAGCAAACAGGAAATTTTGATCAGGTGGGGCTCGACAGTGCTTTGAGCCGAGCTTGTACAGCACTGCTCCATCTCTCCTGTGGAATATCCAGTCCAAGCCTCACCTGTATCACCTGTGGAACATAAGCAACAAAGAGTTGGGAGTGAAGTCCATGGGAGTCGCTTGGCTTGAAGGTCAATCCCTTTTCTATTTCCAACAGCTTTTTTGGAAACAATTAGTTCTCTGTGAATTGTTTGGATTTCCAAGCTAGCAAGATGATGAAATTAATACCAACTTAATTACATTACTGGGTTTTTGGCTGAATGTCTGGCTGTCAGCAAACATCCAGTTTAGAAGGAAGGTTTCAGAATTAATGGAGACAATTATTGCTTGACTTCTAGATCTCTGAACGTGGCTTTTCTATCTACTTTGGTTCCCCATCTGCAAAATATAGCTATTTTCTGCTTCACAGGAGGCTAAGGATTAATACCTTCGTATTATTGAAATGGCAATCTGGTGCACTGATTTGGGTATGGCTACTTGAATTAAAAAGTTCCGCTCTGCAAGGTCTCTTGGTCATAATGATCCTTGGTATTTAGTGGCGTGAGAGTCATAAACAAAAATCCATTTTCAGCTGAACATTGTGTACAACTAGAATCAGAAATTGCAAGACAAGGAAATGGAATTAAGTTTCACTCGAGCACAGATTTCTTGGGCAGAAATCTGCAAATCTCTTCTGTTAAGATCCTTCCCGACAGAAAGCTCAAGAGGACAAATCTACGTAGTCCCTTTGATGGCATGTTCTGAGCAGCTGCCAGCAGGGAGCTGTGGATGGCAGCGTGTGTCTCACTAGTGATTTAGGATAGGTTTGCCTTGCATTAAAAAAAAAAGACCAAAAGTCCTGCAGGACTAGAAAGAGGTCAAATTGTAATTCCCTTTTCTGGCATGAAATGGAGCCACACAGCCTCTGTGAAGCACAGTGATCCATACAGCTCGAACAGATGCCTGTGCTGTTAAGTATCACGTTTTTATCTGTAGCCTGTGTGATTTTGGGAAATTCCAAACCTATTTACCCCCTACACCTGCAGTGCACGATGAGAGACTGAGGAGCACTGTACATAATTTCTGGGTTTTTTCCTGAACTGCGTATTCTGTATTCTCTTAGGCAAAAGCCTTTTCAGGGCAAAGACAAAGTTCTCGTGAGATTCCATAAATCTTGGAAGAACTGAGGGGAGCCTTTCTGTCAGACTCAGCAGGCACCATACACACCAGTCTTTTCAGTGTGGGGATCACTTCAGAATGTTGGGTCTGGGTCTGGGCTGTCCAAAGTAGGATTTCAGGATGAGATATGGTCCAGGCATTCCAAGAGGTGTTGTCTGGAGATCTGTGAGCTGTTTGGTTACCTCGCACATCGCTATTGCAGACTCTCATGTTGTTGATGAAGTAATTCCACTGGGCAGAGCCTTGAACCTGAGCTGGTGCAAACCAAACATTTTTAGAGTCCAGAACAGATTCCAATTTCATTGCCTGGGCAGTGCAGTGCTCCTCAGGCTGCTGATTTCTGGTTTCTCTCTCACGCTGTGGTCTTTCAGAGCAAGTCCTTGTAATGCTGTGAGCAAAGCAGACACACTGCAGTCTTTTGCATAGTGAATTTTACCTCACTCTGCAAAGAAATAAACACACCGAATGCAATTCCTTGTATTTGCACCCCTTTTGAGAAGATATGTTTTCCTTTGAGGCTTCTGCCAGGCTGCCATTTTGATGTTTGGCATCAGAGTTCATGACTTTCATCAGGAAATAATATCTGCACAAGTTTTCATTTTTTTAATCTGATGAGATCGCATCTGTATTAAAACACTGACATATCCTAGTTCTTGTTAGCTAGAATGTTTCCTAGGTAGCCTTCCATTTAAAATAAGAAATCTTCTTTGAAACGCTTTGATCAGAAGAGAAACCAGAAAGCAGCCAAGTTCTAATTTCACCAGTGACTCATGTGAGCTGTTATTTGGTAAAACAGATAAACAGTGTGCTTGCAGAATGGATAGCGCTGTCATAAACCCATAACTTGTCATTGCAGTCTTAAGTAATTGGTATATTTAAGAAGGATAATGAATGGAACCATGAGTCACACTAATTAGTTTTATGTACAAGAATGACTTTTAAAGCTTTCCTAACAAACAAGGTTTTGCTCTCCTTATGAAGGAGGTTGGGGTTGTTTTCTCTTTGATTTCACTTTTAACAGATGCTTATCAGGGAAGGAGTTTCCCTTTATGAGAAGAAATTGCCTAGATCAGTACATGTGACATGTATCTTTTCAACATGTTAATTTATTTCTAATGCTTGTTATACTCAGTTCTATTTAATTATGGTGGTACTCACACTCCAGGTAGTATTATCATTTTTCCTGTTGATTAATGTGACTACAACTGTGGGGGTTTTTAAAAGCCTGTTCTAATTTTTCTGGCTTGGGAATATTTTATATTGAGAATTAGATTAAATATCAGTGTACAACAGATGAAACGGGGATCTATCTTATGCTGTTTTCTGATGGCTTCAGAAGTAGAAAATCACACAAGTATAGATTCCAGAGACCATAGTGGTATTTTTTTATCAAAACTAGAGTAATACAGAAAATTTTAGGTGACTTACAGATGTTAACTAACAAGGAGACTTTTCAGTTTGGAAAATAATCTGTCGTCCAGCATGGAAATAAGGTAAGCGTGCTACTTTGAAGCCTTAAGAGAATAATTATGCAATGCTGAACTCAAGGACCCTGTGTCTGCAGTGTGTTCTGTAGGGCCCAACACTGAAAAACTCTGAGCTACTTCAGCTTCCATTGATTTAGTCAGAATTGATGGTACTCAGGGACCAATTGCATTTCTTTCCACAGCAAGGGAAGACAGATTGTGGGTCACATTTTTGCTCTTTTACTGCACTGAATAGCACCCTTCAGAAATATTTTCAGTGAAATCAGTATGGAATGGGTTACTCACCATCAACTGCTGAGAAACGAGTCCTTCCCTTTCAAACCTGCAGTATAAATAATCTGAAAAATGTCAGATGCTTTTTATGTCTTCACGGAAGTGCTTTTCTCTAGTTCTCTTCAGAGCTTTTGTTTGTGTGTTCTTTAAAACCTGCAATCGCCTTATAAGCAAAGTCCTATCGGTCTTTATTGCTTTTGGCAGCGTAATCAAAGTGTTTTCTGTGTGTACATCTGGTTATGTTCTGCTCTCTACTGGAGCATTCTGCATCAGACATGGTTGGTTCCTCTGCAGCCAAGCAGTCATGTTCCCAATCCTGGCATACCTGCACTTGCTGGATCAAAAGCTGAAGGGTTTTATAGGATGCTGTCATCAGGGATATGCGTTTTTTCTGACTTGCATGCACGCTTTTTTCGTAGTCATATTATTACCATTTCTGATTTTCAGTTCGAAGCTGTTTTAGGAAAATACTGATGTGTACTAACCATAAATTGTAAGTGTTAAGGATGACTGAAAAATGACTGTGCCTGATAATTAGGGTAAAGATTTTGAAATATACTCTGCTCTGGATCTTAGCAGACAACTGTGTCTTAAGCAAATGTGTGGGAAGAAGAAAAGCAATCCGGAAAAAGCAGCTCTTATAGTTAGTAGCATTTTCTCCCCTTTTTCCCTTCATTGAGTCTGTCTGAAAGTGGGTGTTTTAACATACAGCCATTTCTCGTTAACATGTGTGTGTTTATTTTAGCATGATGGTGTTGTTTTTTTTCATCTCCCGCTCTGACACAGCATGTTTCATCTGTGTATGGTTTTTACTCTGTGAGACATTTAAAATGGCTCAGCGAAGAAATGGATTCTTGTCACTTAAACTGTCACTCTCTAGTTTTGTGGAAACTTGGTCATTTTAACAGAGTTTTAAATTCTGTGTATTCAAAGATTGACTATAAAAATTGAGAGTGATAAATGTCAAGAATTTAAAGGTACCCTGTTGTACCTGCAATAATTTGTGTTAATCATGTTTTAATTTAGTCATTTTCAACATGCTTGTATTTACAAATTAAACCACTGTTATGGTTCTCCTTTGTTTGCATGATATGATTTTATTTCGTTTTTGTTTTGTTTTTTTTCCACTCACCAGATGTTTTCAACACTTTGCTTCCCACTACTGTCATCCCCTCCCTTACCACTGCAACAGTCACAACCAATGTAGCCTTAACAGCCAGCACAACCACATCGGCATCAGCCACCAGCATCAGAGGTACAGTATCCTTCTTTGTTATGGCCTGGAAAGCACATGATAAGTAGGAAATTAGAGCTTTGATTTTTTTTTTTAAATTTTTTTTAAATTTTCTTTTCTTTTTTTTTTTTTTTTGAACAAGGATAGTAATTGCTGAACAGAAAGTGCAAGCATTTTAGTTCAGTATATTTAACAGAATACTCCACAGGGTGATACGTGGGTTAAGAAAGATTTTGTATGACCTTGAATGTTGTCGTTGCTCTAGCAGTGTGTGTATGAACTTTGACAGGATGCTTAAATTATTTGTATGCATTTGCATTTAATTTTTTTTTTTAAGGTTAGTAAATTAACTTTAATGTAAAATGCAAGTGAGCTATTTTTAAATTAGCATGACCTTTTAAGACTGGTTATTTTGGGTGCTACCATTTAAAACAAGCTAGGTGTCTCAGCACTGGGATTTCTGTCGATGAAATCTTGCTTAGTAACAAAGAAGCATTGCATTGCATCGCCCCTGTTAGCCTTTTGCAGTTTAAGGCATTCCTAATTTAGGGGTGTTGTTATCTCACCAGAGCTAGAGTAAATGAGCTAAAAGTTCTCTCCCTCCTCCTTGACCCCCATCTGTTGGGTTTTTTTCTGTTACAGCTTTTTGAGTGTTTCTAGTAATGCTTCATTTCTTTATGAGGAAAATATGAAGGTTATTTTACTCCTGTATTCAGTGGCTGATCGGATAGCTGTTAAATAGGGGAGATGTGTGCAGAAGGTCTTGCAGATTATCATCTTCTGGGTAGCTGCAAATCTGTCATGGTAAATGAAATGGCAGAAAGTTCCTCTGTGGTTTCTTGAAAGCTTTCATTCAACAAGAAGAGAGGAAATTATATTACTTTGCCACACTGCAGGTATTCACATGATGAGGTACAAGTAGACCAAGAAAGTCCAGACAGTTATGAAATCTTTTCTTTCTGGAAGTGTTGGTATTGGTCAGTTGTGGTGACCTGCCCAACTTGCAAGAATAACCTCAGCTAACTTGAAAGTCCATTGTACAAAGATTGTGACACTATCAGATCACCCAGCTTCTTCCTCCATAGGGCATTGATATTTTAATAATGTGGCCTTCATGTGATAAAGTAACATCAAACCTGAAATTACATTTTTTGATCTTTAATGTGACTTTTAATGTGAAACACGTTGTTGTATATTAATGAAGAGAGCAAGTGTTGTAATAGTCCTTTTTGTTTAGAACAAAGCCAGACCATGGAAAACAACCCAGTGTTCATGGGTCTAGGTGGTTGCAAGAGGAGCATTTCCTGAAAAGGGACAGAATTACAGGAATTCTTTTTATAAAAGAGTGTTTTGTGTACAGCAGCAGAAGCTTCCAGCTTGGAGGGCTCCCGTCGGGAAGGACGATGCTCTTGGTGTGCTGTGCTGACATTCGCTGCCCTTCATGAATTGTTTTCTCCTGCTTGTTGTGTGGTCATAACTGTGTCACTGTTATGATTGTTCTGATGTTTTTGATGCATTGTCTTACCTCCTAAGTGTGGTTTAGGGCCTCATTTTGTTCACTGAGGAGTGTTCATTTTCACCATCTGTGTGTCCAGCATCAATAGAAAGATCTGAAACAGGAGAACTCTCTTCTAAGTTTCAGCTCTGACCCATGGGAGAATGCAATTTGATGCTACACTTACAGAGGATCTGCTTTAATAGAAAGTAAAAGAAGAAAAATTGGGTGATCAATTGCTAAAACATGAGCACTTACTTTTCCCAGAAAGAAAGAAGCGAACGCAGTCAAATGGCTGAAAAGTTGAGACCACTTCAACTTCAAGGAAGTGGTAGATAGAGTCTCTTGGGCAGATAATAGAAGGGACAAAATGAGTGTGGGAAGTCTGTTTCCTCAAAATCCTGTATTGAAAGGAAAATGATAGTTTATCCCAGCACAGTGAAAAAATAGAACACATGTAATAAACTAATGATGTTGGGTGTTTACCAGTCTAAGATATCAAACCTCACTAAAACACCAAAACAAGCGGTTGCTATAAACTTAAATCACGGAAGATGTCAATGTGGAAGAAAGAGGAAAACAGGCATGAAACCAGTTGCAAAATGAAATTATCAAGTTGTGAGAAATCTAACAAAACAATAGTGTTTAGAAATATGCTAGATGAAAGGCAAAAATAAAGAAATTAATCGTGAATAATGAGGACAAAGCTGAAGTAATAGGTGTTTTATCCAACAGTGGAAGACAATTGTGGTGTTGTTTCTAATGGGGGTGTCACACTGAAAAATGGCCACAAATAGAGACAGATCAAAGAACAAGGACGGGAAATTTATAGATATGCTCTGCAAAGAAGCTGAAGGCACCAGTTTGTTTGGTTTTGTTTTCAGGAAAGAAGTCAGTATGATGCTGATGAAAAGTTATTTTCCAATTTCAATGGGGAAAATTATTCCCTGAATTAGTGGCAAAGACATTTAGTGGAGACACTTTGTAAATGCAGGGGAGGCAGTGACTTCAGTTATTCAGCTATTTAAGTTCTGTGGCTTCCTTCATCCTGGCTGTCTCTCAAAGTTCTTGATTCCCATGGCAGAGGGAAAGGGACAAGGTGCTTCCCTTAGGTCCCCTCATCCCCTGTCTTCCTTGGACCCCTAAGGTAGTGTATGCAATTAATAATATCTTTGAACTGGATTCCAAACAGCTGACATAATAAACTTACCAGAGAGATTTCACTAATTTTGTTCTAAAATGATTGCTTGATACCTAGCAATCTCCTCAGGTAACTTCTACAAGGCATTCCTTTGTTCTGCATCATTTTTTCATGGTCCACTTTGAGGATGTGTTACTCCACATCCAGTCAAGGAGATGTCTTTACAGAAATATGATAGCAGGATATAAAAAGCCAACAGAATCTGTGAATCTAAGGCATTTTGCATTCTGATGATTGTACTTCCTCGTTACCAAAAGCCTTAATTCATGGGGAAAAATATTCTCCAAAAGTCATCAGTTTATTCTAGGACTGTGTGATCCATTGCTGTCTTAATTTGCCTGGCATTTAGTAAACAACATGAAAAAAAGCTACTGATCCAGCTGGGTGATAGCATGATAATTCATAAACTTCCTGTTTAGTCAAACTTTTCACTTTCTCAGACAAACGTATGCTTGTTTTTGTGCTCAGTCCTTCAGGAATTAATTATTCTTTTACTGGTACATTACCTACTAACTCAAAAAGCCCTAAACATAATTTGATGCCAGTGACAAATATTGCCCTTTATATATTTGTCAAGGGTATCTTAAACCCTAATAACCGTGATGAGGAATGTACGACAAAATGAGAATAAAATGTATGAGAAGAAACAAATCTGGAGGACTACTGAAAGAATAATTATACACTGTATGAGTAGATGTCTTTCTATCAGATTTATGTAATGTTATTTGTGAAAGCTGTGCACAGATCCATGCAATTGTTCCCTTTTATGATTGGGAAGAGGCACAAGAGGATTGTGGATTTTTGAAACAAGGGATGCCTCCATTGGAGAAATTCTTTGGTAGTGTAAAGTTAATTTAGGTGGTGCTGTGCCAGTCTTTCCAAGTCCTGTAGGTGGGAGGGGGTGTGTTATTAACACTCTAGGAGAAGCCACCTCAAGTCAGTTTCTGGATTCACAGAGGGAAAAAGCTTGTGCACAAAAATGTACATAAAACCTTCCTACGGGCTGGCATTATGTTAATCACCCACACACACATAAACAGAACTTCTTTTTTTTTCTTTTTTAATCTGATTTCTATCAAGGAAAAAAGAAAAAAAACCAACAAAAAGTCAAAGGGATTATAAAAATTGTTTATTTTTGCTTATTATTGAAGACTGAAATCTCACCACCAGCACTACCACCCAGAGAGGTGCAAATGTCACAGTGCAAAAGCATCCCAGTCTCAAAAGACAGATCCATTCAGTTCCATGGCACGCATCAGAGTGATTCAGGCTCAGCTGACTCACTTGGATGATGACTGTACCAGAATGCTCAAAGCTTTATATAGAAACGCCTGAAAACATCTCCAGAAGTTGTTGTGTACAGCACAGACAAGATGCTGCTCCCGGGCAGCTGTGCTGGGGAGATCAAAAGTTTATTTGTCAGGGTGACCACAAAGCCAACAAATGCATGCATTTATATATGAATGAAATCCCCACCTTATTATAATCCACTTTGCTTTTATTGGGCTTGGCTCTGGTATAAAATAAAGATTACTCAAAGGAAATCTGTGGAGCTAAATTTAGAAGAGGAGTTTACTGTGGCGTAAGGAAGGGCTTGAGGATGTAATAATTTTGAAAACTATTGTGACTTTAAGTGTGACTGTTTCTATTTGATAGCATAAATGACAACTATCTTAGCTAAAAAGTTACATTGGTTTCTCTTTTTTCCTATTTTTACCTAGAATATCTGTTTAATTATAAGCAACTTAAATGCAGAAACTACTTGGACAGTACTTGTAGTCCTCATACCTTTTCCTATCAAAAAATGCTAAACATTGCCAGTTCTTCCCTTGTGATTTTATTTTTCTTTCACATAACCTGATTAATATAACTTGGCAGGCTGAGGCATTGCCAAAGACAGAAGCAACAAAGCAAGAAAAAGCTACAGAATATGTGAGGGGCAAAGGAGATAAGGGCAGAGTTACACTTTAAATATAGCTGTGAGTGCTTACTTGCATTCAGCTCAGATAATAAAAATGATCGTTGTCTAATGTTAAAAGCAGTTTCCTATGACAGCAAGCTAAAAGCCAGTTCATTTATATACTGCTTTATAGCTGTAGCAGTAACATAAAATCTAATTTGTGGCTGGGTTTATTCAAACTGTGTAGGAAAAGGAAAGCCTTCTGGGTTTTATTTCTTCTTTCTCCCTACTTTTACAATGGTCTCCTACTGGCTTGTCCAAGGTCTAGTTTTCTCAGAAGGCCAAACAATTTGAGATTCAAACAACAGTTCCTTAGATTTTTTTTTTTCCATTAGACATTCAAGTAAGTCTTCAGCACCCATCTTTCAAAAACTGCCATCTCTTGATTTTATACTGATTTCTTTCATTACCATTATTTTTTGAATAACAGTTTAAATTATTTTATATCAAAATATACCTGTTGTGAACAGGACCTGGAGTTTCTTAAGTTCTACGATGATATTTTCATGAGGCTTAGTAGTCCTCAGTGCCCATTTTAGGGGTTACACAGTATCTGTTCCTTTCCTGAAACAACATTTAATTAGGGTTTCATCCCACTAGTCAGGCTTGGTGGTGCAATTAGTGCTGTGAATTCTCCAAGCTCACAGATTTAAGATCAACAGAGGAGATTGTAGCATCTGCTCTAACTCAAAGAGCTCTTTGGTTTTTAGGTCTGATACAAAGCCAGGAAAAACCTTCTTATAATATACTCTGGAAGAAAAAAAAAAAAAAGAAAAAATTGAACCACTAACCACTCCCTTTTCAACACACCTCCACCTGAAAAAACCAACCCAAAATAAACAAGATTAAAACAAAACAAAACAAACAAACAAAAAACACAAAAAAAACCCCAAAACCACCAACGTCAAGAAGTTTCATACTTTATTGGCTGGATTCTTAGAGATTTCTAAGTATGCCCCCATAGAATTAGAATCATGACAAGCAGTACATGTTCACACGCACAGTGATCACAGACCAAACCACGCCAGCTCCAAGCAAGAGGCCGTCCAAACATAGTATGAAAACAGTCTTTTTTTACGTTTTTTCTTATTTTTCTTTTTTTTCTTTTTTTCTTGTTTCTTTTTTTCTTTTTTCTTTTTTCTTTTTTCTTTTTTCTTTTTTCTTTTTTCTTTTTTCTTTTTTCTTTTTTCTTTTTTCTTTTTTTTCCTT
>VZTX01007687.1:32995-65527 GCA_013400915.1 Pardalotus punctatus | reverse complement strand
AAAAAAAAAAAAAAAAAGGAAAAAAATCCCCAAGACTGACAGTTTGAGGAAGACATTCTATTTCTTTTGTGTGCTTCTTTTCTTGTGGCTAACAAGTCTCTACTGTGTACACATCAGGTCATGAAGTGCATTCAGCACTGAACAAAGAGACAAGTTTCATTTTAATGAATTCAAAGGGCCATAATGGACTTCAGCATTGGCTTTGGACAGGTCCCTGGACATACTTGAGAGAAGCCGGCTTTTAAAACTATATTAATTTGTTAGAAAATGGGAATATCATAGAAAATGAATATGTAAAGCCTTTCATCTTTTTTTGCACAGAGGAACATTTCTGATGTTTAGGTTTGCCTTTCACTCAATTACTGCATCCAGTGCAGGAATCCAGTCTGTTCCTGGGCTGAGTTGCAAATATTGGGCACACTTTGAGATTCTTTGGCACAATTACTGCCACCAATCCCGAAATTGTTTATGCCCTACGGTGCAGTTTTGTCAGTGTGGATGCTGGGTTCCCATTGTACGTGGACATCCATATGTGGGGCTGTTGTTGTGGGCGTTTGGGGTAAGCTGTGTGGTTTTAAAAACAATAGCAGCCCTGGGTTATTTAACTTTTTAAGGGTTGCTTCATTCCAGGGTCCAATCCCACCAGTTCATCTCTGAAGCATCTGTTCCCAATATTTCTGGAGTTAGTAACTCTAAGAAGAAATTAGTCTTTTACTACACTCAGGTTGGCTCTCCTCCACCACAAGGCCTTGTGCCAAATAATTTGTGAGTGGTTTTAGAGATTCCCGGTCCCTACAGGGACTTTTTTGTTGTTGTTGTTGGTATTGTAGGTCCCTGTGTTATAGCATGGCTGTGGGGAAGTGTGCTAATTGTTTTTGTCTGATGGAATTCTTCACCTTTTCACTTCCTGGTGCTTTTGAGCAGTATTCACTAACTCTTACCAAATCATTTCTGTGAAAAATTTGCTTCAGTTTCTTGCTGTGACACTCAGATTTTAGTTTTGTTTTCCCATGCAGAATGTGCTGCTTTATTATGAAATGTGAGTGGACTGTAGGATTTCTGCATAATTCTTAATTCTACTCAACCAAATAAACAGTCAGGAGAATAATTCATACACAACAGAAATTCACAGTAGTGTGGGCTTGCCTTCAGTACTGTAATAAAATAGATGGCCTGTATGCAGTGTGAAACATCTTGCTCTCGTTATATTTGAAGTGTTATGTAGAAATTAAGAGCATCAGGGAAGTTCAAGGGCAGGAAACTTTTTCTTCTTTTCTTTTTTTTCTTTTTTATATAGGCAATGCTTGCATGCACTTGTATATAATAACAGAATAAATAATGCTTGTAATACGAACAACACAGGTCAGTCTAAAACACATTTTCTAATGTGTCTGTTTTCTTTAAAAAGTGATGAACTGTTGAGCTGTGTTCTGAAGACAGAACATAAGGAGCAGATTCAAGAGCTTTGGAAGTTAATGCTGCTCAAATACTTCCAGAGGAGGTTTTTTAATTTTTTTTTTTTTTTACTGTTTACAATATGTTTGAGTTGTCTTATGCTACAGGCTACTAAACCTGTTAATTACTGTCCTGGTTTCTAGACTGAACAACTTTCGATATCCTACCAATATTAAAAGATTTTGTGAAGAATTCTCTTAATCTGTAGTTGGTTGATACATGGCAGCATTTGAGTTTAGTTCAGTATTCAAACACAGCCTAAATCACACTTTTGTCTCTCAATGTAAATGAAATTAAACATACTCAACAGCTAGCATGTGCTTTCAACAGAGATCATACACAACAGTCTTGATTCCTTTTGGGGTCATCTGATTTAGATTTTGTAGGATTGGACATGTCTTAAGCCCTTTTCTCTCTTTTGATTTGTTGGCTACAGAATGAAGCTGCTGATTCTTCATGCTTTCACAAACTTCAGTAGAGAACCCAGGGTAAACTCTTAATGAGCAATTAAAGCCACAAGTGCCTAAAATTCAATAGATCTGTGATTGGCCAAACAGATAGTTGAGGAAGGCAGTCGGAAAAACAAAACTGGATAAAAGTAAATTAATGGGTTCTTCTGTGCATAGTAACCTCTCCAAGTTCCCTATTGTTGCCCATTTCAGCCTCATATTTCTCTTCACACTTTTTGTTATTATCACTCACTTTTTCTTTATCTCACCTTTATTCTTGATTACCTAATTTTAAAAAGGAATTTACTTGGGGAAGTATTGTGGATTTGCCATATTTAAATTGCCCTCTTCATTCAAAGTCAGAATTGGCATTAATTGATTGGATTGAGAAGCAGATAATGACCCTGGGTTTTTCTAGTCTGGAGAAAAAGGGGCTGATCCCGAGGAGGGAAAGTGGAAAGGAAGGTGCTGATCTCTTCCTTGGCATCCAGTGACAGGAATGGTTCAGAGCAGCACCAGGACAAATTCAGACTGGACGTTAGGAAACATTTCTTTAGGAAAAGGTTGGTCAAGCATGGGAAGAGGCTTCCTGGAGAGAGAGGTGGTTGATGCCCCATCCCTGTCAGTTTTTAGGGGACGTTGGACAATGCCCTTAATAAAGAGCTTTGAGGGTCGGGCCTGAAGCAGTCAGGCAGTTGAGCAGGAGGATCCCTGTGGGTCCCTTTCACTGTGGTTTTCCTTTTGTGCTCTATTCTATTCTGTCCCATTGTATTCTATTCATCCCTAGCATTTCTATCATGGCAGCCACAGCAGATACCTGATGTTGCACTGGAACTCGCAAACCTCCAGTTGAGAGAGGTTCCTGAGAAGATCTAAGCTTTACATTTAATATCACACGTGAAAATTTAGGTCATCTTCCCTTCCAAATAAATTATAATCAAAGGATTCAAGTTATGGAATAATATAATATAATTTTTTTAAAGGCACACGAACGTTTAGAAGACTTACAGTCATAAGTTTCGCCATCTGTTGCTGGATCCTTTCAATATGTGGCTTTTTAATGCTTGAAAAAGCTGTTTTAATTCTCTTTGTAAGGGTTAGAAGAGGGTCTTTTGTACTGTGTTCAAAAGACCCGTGTTGGAAAAGGGCAGTTATTTTAGCCATATTGCAATATTAACAGTATGTTAAAAGGATGGCTTTTGGAATGGGGAAAAAGGGAAATGACACTCAAATAATCTGAGTCTTGGTCAGTTGAGAGTTCCAGGAATCAGCTTCATTAGTCCTGAACATCAACTAGAACTTAACTTTCAACTTCAGATCTAGGTCAGAAATTACTGTGGATGAGTTATTTATTAGCAAATGTAGAAAATGGAATTTTCCAAGATGATTATCATGATAAGGGACACCTTTCCTGCCAAAGAGGCTCCTGTTCTTTATTTAATTTGTAATTAATTGACCTATGCCAATAAATTTATTCTGTCCATCAACATATTATACTTTTAGATCTCACTTTTATCCTTTGATATTTCATTAGCATTAGCTATGGTCTTGGCATTTCCTATATCTTAGTGAAAGAAAAATACAGACAAAAACATGGAATTAACAATACTGAAAAAAGCGGGTTTTTTAAGACTGTGGCGGTAAGTGCCACAAAGCACACGTTGCCCACTCACCGTTGCAGGAATGTGAACTAATCCCGACTGCATTCCACAGCTTTTCTTTCAGCAATCAAAAGGAAAATGATGGATCAGCAGCGGAGCTGTGCTGCATTGGCAGCACCGCTTACATACATAGTAGGGCGAGAGCGTGGCAGAGAACGGGACCTGCAATCCAGCAGAGTTTTATTTAGTCTGAACTTCTCTGATGGCGTCATTTTGTCAGGCCTGTAGTGAAAATTAAGAACTTTTTGTCAGTTTTATGCGGCTTTAAACGTACGTTATGATTACATATTAATTGAATTCGTTCGTGGCTACGTAAAAATGCAATATATTAACATTAACACCTTGCTAGGTGACCTGATTTCTGGACAAGGACAATAATCAGGCTGCAGATACTGCCCTGATCCTGCAAACCCACCCACTTGCTCAGCGTGAGCAATCCCATGGAAATCAGGAAAATCTGCTTTTTAATTCAAATGCATGTGTGCCTGTGGGAGATTAGGACCATGTTTGACATTAGGGATAAACCCCATTCTTTGAACTTTATTTAAGAAAGTTTATTTGGAAGGCTGTGTAAAAGGCGCTGTGGTGTAATCATGCCCAAATTTTCCATTAACTTGATTTTTTTTTTTTCACTTACTCATTGCATACTGAGACAAGTAGAACAAAAATGAGGGGTTTTGGTTTGTTCTTTTTTCTTGGCACCCAGTCTGTGTTATTATAGATAAATAATTTTCATGATAAGCTTAAAGCATTTATATTGTTATGCACTTATCAAGCATTTACTCTATTTGCTCATTTTATGTAACACTTCACAACTTTGATAAGGTGTGAATATTAAGATAAGACCCAATTTCTGTCTGAAGTGTCCGCAGAACCTGCTTCAAAGAAAGAAAAAGTAATGGGACTTCAAGTTTTTACTCATTTTCCAAATATATATATCTGAATATCTGCAGTACCAGAGTAGATAATGCTAAACATTATTGCTACTAGACTGCAGTAGTACAACTCTATTTTTAAGAAGAAATTTAAAACAAATTAAAACTATTTGCTCATAGAGTGCTGAACATTCCCCCTTTCTATTTCACAGGTATTTTATGTAGTGAGAGAGTATTTAGCAGAAAGGCATGGTCACCTTGCAGCATTTGAAATCACTTTCATGATTAAATTAGGAAAGGTTCATAATTTTTCAGTGTCACAGTATTTATAGAATTCTACCAGAGATTATGCATATTTTTCCTTCACATACTAAAGGGGATAATTCCCCTTATCCCTCCTGCCCAGTAGTGCTATTTTCACAAGCCACTTGTAATATAACTCGAGATATTTCAGGGCTGTAAAGAGCCCAGAAATCTTCCGTTTGCTACCTGAAGTGGTATTAATTATTTTGCTACTAGGAAACAAGCGATGGGGCCCTGCAGCGTCACTGACACGGCCACCTGGCCCCAGAGCCCGCTTGCCTTTTTCTGGAGAGAAAGGATGAGTTCCAGGCAAGGAGAGGGGCAGAAACCCAACCCCAAATCATCAATCTGGGCTGCACCTTGAGCTGGGCACCTGAGGGTGTGCCTGACGTGCTTTGGAAATACTGCAGGGAGTTCTGCTTATCCAGCAGCCAGAAAAATGTGATCGAAATGAGGGGGAGAAAGAAAAAAAAGTGAGAAGGATGGCTGATCTTTGAAAATGGTGTCTGTGCTAAGAGAGATTAAACACACTAGCGCTCTTCACCTTGGAAAAGAGATAGCTGGAGAGAGAGGTGGCAGCAGTTAAATTAAATTAGAAATGACATGAAAAAAGTGAATGATGTGAATACAGTCACCAATGCAGAAAGTTTCTAGACTCTGGAGTCAAAAAATGGGTGAGTGAGCAAGGGAAACTTGATGTATTCCATTTTTCATTTGGTTGTAAATTAAGTTGGACTAGATGGTGGTGTTTTCCCATCTAGTACAGACATTCCTATGTTCTCAGATGTTTCTGCACAGGTAAAGAAATTACAGATGTCCTATTTGTCATCATTTATATGAAGAAAAACCATAACAACCTAAAATAATAGTTTTAATTAATATTAAGAAACAATAAAATTGTTAAATCAAAATAAGCCTTTCTAAAATTGACTAAAATGTCTGTAGACTATAATGCTATTTTTGTTGCAATGTTATGAAAAGTAAATTTAAATATATTAATTTAATAACCACAGATAAAAATACAAAAAAAATTGCAAGATTACTAAATCACAACCATAATATGCCTCTGCATTAATCAAATTTAGTTAAACTAAACCTTGTAATTGTATAATTTACAGTTAAAGCATCTTTGATGTACAGGCAAATGTCAATCTGCCGCTATCCATAACAAAGTTCACATACCACAGCAAACATAGGTAAAGATACAGATCTTAAAAAAATCAGTGATCATTACACGAATCATCAACATTTTCAAACACTACTGTGACTCTCTCTCATGAGCTCCCCATTCAGAAATTTGTATTGACTTAAGATATTTTCAAAAGAGGCTTCTGGCATTTTTTGGCGAAGTGAGGTTTAGCAGGGAGGGACAAAGAAAGAGATGCTAGAGAAACATCTTCATGCAGCATGAGAATATTTTTGTCATCCTGCCCCTGTGTCTCTAGCACTAACTGGAAAATGTGATCTCAATACATTGTTTGGAACTCTAAACCAAAAGCAGTGCTCTCCTAATTGTCAGGCAAAAAGAAAAAAAAAAGTTGTAGTCTCAGTTGGAGGCGGTCTTGTTATAAACCAGTAAAGCTAGGTTGCTTTAGTCTGTAATATTTTGAAATATTTTCTTTTTTTACAATGTTACATTTATCTGCCTGTGTAAAATGTAAAGGTTAGGATGTGGCTAAGATTGAAAAATAGCAAATGCTGTAACTTTTTGTCACTGGAAATAATTTCTCAAAGGTGCCATGGTATATTTTAATTAGGCCTCAACCCTGAAAAGACAAAAGTAAACAGGCAAGTGATTATGCATGTAGTAATAAAAGTCTTTTGTGCTTTCCTAAAGGATATTTTTTGGTAAAGTATGTTTTCTTTTGCTGTTACAGAATTTGCAAGTTTTTTCCCTAAATTTAAGATTTGTAAGCTAAATAAAAGTCTAATGGTTGTGAAGGAGACAGAGATGCTTGAGAGTGCAGCTTAATTCCCCCATTATTGCCATAAATAATAATGATATAACACATCTGAACAAAATGAATTACTAATTTGGACTCTTTATTGCCAAGTCACACAGTTTCAATAACATTATAAAATCATAAAACCAAGTTATGAATTTTCCTCCTTCCATATAATGCAAATAAAAATTACAGATGAAAAGGGCATTTACTCATCCTACAATATAATTCACTTTATCAGGAAAAAAAAGTAGATGATACCATCTGATGAGAATGCTCATGAGATGTGAGTCTTATTGCTATAAGGGAAAAAAATAATTTTTTTCTACGGCCAGCTACTGTGTGAGTTCAGTGATAAAATGATTATCAAACTATTTGGCAATTGCACTGCTGGTGTGTGTGAAGAAATACTGCCTGGGTGGCTCAAGGTTGTAATAGCAGTAATGGCCCCACAATTAACAAAAGTGATGGGGGAAACCCAAAGAGCATCTGTTACAATAATGGTAGGAATAAGGAACATAAAGCATAGAGAGGGGTAATTCAAATTCTGATTTTATAACCGCAGATAAAAATACGGAAAATTGCGAGATGATTAAATCACAACTGTAACAACCCTCTACCTTAATCCAATGTAGTTAACCTAAATCTTCTAGCAGTATAATTTACTGCTAAAATCTTCCTGATGTACAAACCATGTAAACATGCTGCTGGGTAAATAACAGTTCATTTGCCACAGCAAACACAGGTAAAACTTTGGGTACAGTTTTTACAAAATCAGATTATATTGGTGATTATTAGACAAATTTAAATTTAAGCATAGTACCAATGAAGGAAGATGTATATGATCATGAAGTACACTGTGAATAATTTATACATATGCATTGTTTTTCCTGCCAAAAATCCCACGTTTTTCAATATTCAGAAGTTACAAAATCCATGAACAGAGCCATAAAAATGAGAACTGTATATAGTGGATTAAAGGAAACAGTTAATACCATAGGGTTTGGTTGGATTTTGGTTTTAGTTTTGGCTTTTCTTTGGGAAAATGTGCTGTGTCATTGGAGACTTTTTATTGGTCTTTTTATCTTCTGGTGGCAGGCATAAAATTCAAGGTGATTTCCATGTTCAGGAGGGTCATGGAGTGCAGGTGAAGCTGTGCTGTGGCTCTTCCGACAGAGCGAGGAGAGCCACGCTGCTCTGCAGCTCCCGAGCTGCTCCCCTGCCCCAGAGCAGCGGGGCAGCTGCTGTGGCTCTTTGCTCTTGGTGCAAAGTCATTCCTGATTCTGATTCTGCTGGAATGCCTGGTGTGGAACTCCAGCCACCAAGAGCACACGCAAATCCCGGTCAGTCCGTGCCTCTCCCTCTGGTACGTGGGCAGGAGAAAACGCAGGTAGTTCTCATCCAGGCATGGATCAGAAACACTGACTTTCAACCCTGAAAACCTAAAAGTGTCTGGATTTTACTCTTTGTCAATACTCACCCATTTGTGAGTGAGAGAAAAACAACAGGAAAAAACTAGAGAGGTGTCGATGGGTAGATGTTAATGATCTGTGGAGACATTTTCATCCAAGTTGTTTGGTTTTACACACCCTGAACAGGCTCTTGGCTTCACACCAGTGAGGGCTGTTGAATAACTGTCTTAGACACCTGTGAGTAACCTGGTAATTCCATGTATAAAATATTGTGCGTGCTACAGTGAACATGTGAGGAGAATATTCAGGATTGGATAGTTTGGCGGGGTTAGGGGGGCTGGGTGAAGAAGGTATTGACCGGATTCTTGGCCCATCCATTAAATATATCCCAATTATATCTTCTGGCACTAAAGAAAAAACAAAATTAATACCGCACCTTACTGCAGTTCTACAGCTGTACCAATACAGAGGATACTTGAGGTATATTAAAGGATATATAGGAAACATTTGTCAGCACTTCTCTTCCACAGGGCAATGCAGAGCAGGCTCTGCCCCTGCGTGAATATTCAGGCAATTGAACTGAGCACACACTCTAAAGGCATACTTTTGTTTGCACTAGGGATGTTAAAGTTTCATTTCAGCAGAGTCTCTTGCCTGCTCCAGGCAAAAATTGGAATCCTGGCTTGGTCCCAGCAGCTTGAAAAGAGTCTGATGCCTATACAAATATACATAATGGCAGTCTTAATCATTAGGAATTATGTTATTTTTTTCTGTTTCTCCAGTAGTGTTTCATAATGAATCAAAATGAGCTAGATGGTTTGCTATCAGTTTGAATGCTAATTAAATGGAGACCTTCAGCAGTTTGTGACCACTTCTAATGCTTCTAATTTCTGTTTGTTTATATTTCTGTTTATCACTGAGGCTTGTGTTGTAGAAAAGCCCAGCATAACAGAAGAATCTTAATTTCTTGCTTTTTCTTTCCTTTTTTTTAGAAGCAAAGCTTCCAAATCTACAGTAAATTCTTCCTACTCAGACATCAGTGCAACTCAGACTATGCCAACAGGGTTTTTTATCTCCCTGAAGTAGGGATTCAGAATATTAAGCAGTTTGGAGTAGGATTTACAAGGATTTTACCTGCCTAGTTGCCCCATCATTTTCTCACTTCTTTTCTTCAGTTTTGCTTCAGTGGACAGAAAATGAGATTCTTTGAAAACAAAAGGAATTTAGCAACAGCAAAGCAACCAACTAATTGGGGAAAGAAAAGGAAAAAAAAAAAAAGGGAAAGCATCATAAAATATGTATTGTTTGCCCATCTGGTTTTTTGCTAATCACGCAACAGTGGCAAGGCATTGACTGCCTTGAAATCTGGTTTTGCTGGTTGAAGTTTCTTGCTGACTTAATAGGGGCTGAGTTTGTCCACTGGAGCTGCTCCCATCCTTATTTTCTCAGAGAGGATGTAATTTCATGTTTCTGCATCCCCTCTTTGATAACATTAAATACTTGAGCACACATGGCCAATCTGAAGCAGAGCCTCTGTGCTTCCTTGTATTTTATTTCTTTGTTGATATGCATCTGTCTCTACACACATTGAGAGTAGAAAGGGGCAGTAGTGAAATATAAATATTTGCATTCATAGGGCAGATTTTTTTCTCCCTTTCACAGTCCTTCCACTCACTTCTGTTTCATTAAAATCTCTTAAAATATTTTGTTTATGCTCTTGTATCAAAAATGTTAATAAGCACAAAGTGCTGTGAAGAAAATACGACTTTTCTTTTTCCAAAATTTCCACAACCAGTGTAACATTTCTTTTGTTATAATTGATTTTCAAGTTTGTTTAAAATGTGTCACAAGGTGTAACGTATTGAAATGAGTCACCCAGTTTTCAGGGTGTTCTGGGAATAAAAGGCTCCTGCAAAATGTAGGTGTAAAAACACTATTAAAATGTTAGCAGTAGAATAACTCTCCCTAAACATGTTGAAAATGGTTTGATTTTTTTTTTTTTTTTATTTGAAAGAACAGTTCAACTCGCCATCAGTTACACTCAGAGCTCATTATGTTTGTGCTGTTATAATTATCAGTCCTTTTATGTCTCGGGCCTTTCTTGTAGCTCCTTGGAAGAATATTTGGTTTTGATGCGCAGCTGCTTGTTTCACACAGGTCCTGCCTCAAAAAGCAAGATCTGATATCAAGTGCTGTTGTCAGTTACAAAAAGCAGCCCGAGCCACCATTTTTTGCGTTCCCTCAGAAGGCACATATGAGACATTTCAAAGTGTTGTATTGGCGTGCTTCACAGCGTTTTGTTGTCTTGAAGCACCCCACTGAACGTGTATTTTCTTGTGTCATGGATCCCCTACACACTGGTGCTCCTTTAAAGGGCAATACTCTGGAGTTTTTTTAGCCCTCCAGTAACCCTATCCATACTGTTGGCATGTGAAGAGATGGAATCATTTAAAGTCAGATTCTGAGAACTGGGAATTAAAAGGAGGGACTTTATCTCTTACTTCCCTCAGTATTTCTGTGTGTGAGTCTCTGGACTAAAATTTTTTTTTCTTTCATCTTCCTTTATGTGTCAGCATTTTAAACAAGGATTTCTGCAACAGGTGATTATAAAGCTTGTCTCTTAAAAAAAAGTTTTTAAAAAATCACTCATCCATAAAAAACCTGTTATGCCAAAATATGTGATTTAAAATGACCAATATTATCTTTCCTGAAGTTCTGCTGCTTAGACCTAGGGGTTCACCAGCACAAGGTTGTTCTTTCCCACAGACTTCATGAGTTTGTTCTCTGCTCTGAGATAACGGGACAGGCTTCCATTAAAGGTACAAATCTGGCTCAAGAAGCCTTCTCAGTGGCACTGTGATTATATTCATGTGGTGAGAAAAATGCCTGTTCGGTGCTTTGCAGAACGGGGTTTGTATTCTCCACACTAAGAAACACATCTTTGGGCACTTCACACTCAGAAGGTCCCAGAAGCAGTTTGGATTGGCTGGGAACCGTCTCTGTCAGCCAACAGCTCTTAGCAGTAGTTTTAAGTTGGCTTAAATATTTAAAATCTTGAAATGTATATTGAGTCAGATGGGACAAGGCTGCATCCTCAGGTGCTGAAAGCAAAGCGAGCATGAAGCATGCACAATGCTGAACTGTTCAGTGCTGAGCCTCTGATGAGGGACTCAGCCATGCTAGTATTTGTTTAAAGGGTTGGCTGCTGTAGTTCTTGGATGTCAAAGGGAAACTGAAGTATTTGTTTTGTTTGGGTGAGGTTTTTTGGTTTGGTTTTTTGGGGTTTTTTTTCCAGAATATTTTAGAAAAAGGGAAGTCAACTTCTTTTCTTTGCATCTGTTCTGTGAAATGACAGACATCTCTTCAGGCAAAAAACTCTTGCAGTAATTTGTCTGACTATCAGCAGACAGGTAAATACAGCTTGAAAAGCAGATGTTTCAAAGAACAAATTTAAGCAACACCAGACAATGTGATTTACATTTAACTGCACATCTTGGCTTCTACAGATTTTCTTTTAATAACTGGATGATAAATTCTGAAAAAAAAGCAGTACTCAGTAGAAAACTTTCCAAAGTTTCATGTATACTATTTTCTTTTATGTTCTCATAAAAATGTTAATATGTTAATTGTATAAACAGTTAGTCAATTACCTATAAATTCCTGTCATAAGATGCTAAAAGGGAATTGTTTAAACTAAACAGTGGTGAATGCAAATGAGGTATATACCCTATCAAGTAAATGTGCATGTGCTTAAAACATCATGTTTTAAATGAACAGATTCAAATACAGTGTTTCACTTCATCCCCAGGTGAAGTGTTTTAAGGAATTCCCCTGCTGACTGAGTTTATGTCTTGTTGAGAGCTCTGGAACATTTGGATCATGGCCAGGACCAAGTCATTGCTGGTCAGCGTGCACTTGCTCCCGCATGAAAGGGAGATCAGGATGTGCCACTTGTCCATTTTCTGAGCCATTTTCCCAGGAGGAATTTGTCTTTCTAGGTGCAACCAGTCAGCAGAGAACAAAGCCAAGGAGCCTGACATTCAGTGCGTGATGCAGTCAGCTAGAGCAGGGGAGGTCGGTGCTGAAGTGGCATTTTGAAGTGGCCTTTGGGTGCAGTAACTCCTGTGTTTACCTGTGCTTCAAGACACTTCCACTCAAAAAATTGTGTTTTCCTAAGTTAAAATCTCAAAGCCCCACTTCTCACATAGCATCAGTGTCCTCTTCTGGGGACTTCATTTCTGTCTCATAGTACGAAGGTGGTCATGACCTTGATGTGTAATTTTGTTGTGGTGATGCCCTTATTGTTTTCAGGGGGTTTCATTGTCTTTCATGCACAGAGGAACCAAATTGATTTTAATATTCTTTGTTAATCTCCACATCCTTAGTGAAACACAATGGTCCTGTTCCCCTTCATGTCGCATCTTGAATCAAACATCTGCGGTTAGGACATTTTGGTTTGAATTCAGTGTTTTCAAGTGTGCATTGAACACTCTAGTGGTAAAACAATCACGTGGGCCCTCAGGCAACTTAGGGCTAAAGACACCTACTTTGTGAATTTAAAACAACTTTTTGGGTCGGGCAGGGACACAGATGATCAGCTCAGCCAAAAAAGGCACATGCAGTACAGCATATCAGTTATCCAGAGATGTGTTTGCAGGGATGCATTTGTCTTGCTGTCCCTTAAATGGTTTAAGCCGCTCTTCTGTGAATGCACTTCATGACTTTGCTGCTCGAATCTGACCTAAGATGTACTAAAGATACTTAAATGTTCATTTGGTTCTCATCTTGAGTACACATTCACATTGAATAGAAAAAAAAAATGCCAGAGGTCTCATGGAGCCTACCTGTGGGACTTGAAGGAATAATTCTTCACTTCCAAAGAAATAGCAGGAAGTAACCAAACCGAAACAGCCAGGCAACAGCAGGATTTGTGCAGATGCTTGTGACGCTGGTGAAGTAATTTTAAATGACAGCTTTGCTGAAGCTGTAAGAGCATCTTTCATGGAAAAGTAGCAGAGAAGAGGGATGGTGCAAGAGCTGTGGAAGGCAGGAGAAACAGAAAATTGTGTGTAAGCATACTGCTACATATAGTAGGGATACTATATCATTAACATGTTCTGAAAAATTTTCCTCTCCTTGAAGTCCAGTTATGTTACCAGAGAGGAAGGGAAATGGGAAAGTGGGAGGAAAAGAAGTATGGCTGATTTATTCCAGAATGTTTTCCTGCAGAAAACTCAGGGGGTGGAGAGAAATTTCAAGATGGAATTTTTGTGGCAGGATTTTATCTCCTCAGGTTTGGGGAGAAGATCTGGACCATATATTTAGCTGTCGGATTGCTAGATGAGGGCTTCCATGTGGTGGTTCCATCGGAGCCCCCGCCGCGTTTGGGGTCTGCAGTGTGCTTTGAAAAATGCGTGCTCACTGTTATTACATGGAGATAAGCCTCGGTATATTTTTATCTACAAAATGTTTTGTGCACTGAATATCAAGTCTGACAGGCAGAGAAGCAATTTCTGTGGTTGCTGGTCCTCACTCCCTACTATTACAGAGAAACACCACCATCCAGAGTTTTACTTGCATGACAATTCCTCTGCTGAGTAAAGAGAGACAAGATATTTCACATGAGTTGACCTTGCCATAAATAAACCTAGCTACACCTGAGGAAAACAGAGTTGCACTAGTTTTGTCAAGCTGGTTATAAAACTGAAATCCTGACTGAAAACCCCGCTATTGCCACTGAATGCTGAAAGGTCAGCTCATTTCTTTGCAAATCTAACCCCTCAGTAATTGTAAACGTAATTTGATGGAAAGTCCGTTGGAACAATTTGCTGATCTTTGACATTCTTGTTATTTATAATGCTTTGTAGATGTTTTGTAAAACATTATCTGATATAATCTAGTGTAGAATATACCTTTTTTTTTTTTTTTTTTTTTTTTTTTTTTTTTTTTTTTAGAATTCTGAGACCCTGTTTTTAAGATTAAAAAAATACTATTTTGAGGAAAAAATAAATTACAGGAAGACAAAGCCCTTTATATCACATAGTTTTCCTCTACCAACATACAGCTGCTCTCTGTGGTACAGTTTCTAAGGTTTTATGTGAAATCCTGCTCCCTGATTCGTGTGTGTCCATGTCTAGAAGGTAGGAGAAAAGTAATTGTAGATCTGGTTGAATTTTTGGCAGTATGGATATGACAGTGATGCCAGCAAGGCAAGACAACACAGAAAGAGCAGCACCACTTAAAGCAATAGCAGGACCTTGGCATCCTCCTGGATGCTGGTTAATTAGTAATTGTTCATTTTAAGATGCAGAAAATTAGGAAACATTTTTTTGTCCATGTATTCTTCATTTTGGTGGCTTATGGCCCTTTTCCTGTAACTGTAGAATGATAAAAGTTTTAACAGACCTCTGGAGAGCAGTTGGTCCAAGCAGGGCCATCATGCATCAGGTGGCTCAGGGCCCCATTCAGGTGATTTTTTCATATTTTCCATGCATGGAAAACCCACAGTAATTTGTTCATTCCGCAGTGGTTACTTAAGTTATTAAGAGAAGTCACTCTACCTGTACACACATTATTTTAAAACATTAACATTTTATGGCTCTTTTTTTGGTGACCATTGTGATTGCTTTTGTTGCTCAGTGGTCACAAAAAATGGTAAGATTACCTTGCTGTTCCCTGAAACCTTGACCACTAGATTCAGGTTTGATTGCTTCATGTAATTTTAAAGTCCCAAACTGGATTGTTGCATTGGATTAGCATACAAATAAAGCATTTAATGTTTAATGGCTCCCCTGAGATGTTAGGTACTTCGTGTAACTAAATATAAAGAAGTTTTAATCATAATTTTCTAAGTTTAATTGTAATGCATAAATTATTAGCACTTGTGGGAAAGTAGGCATTACTGGGATGAAAAAGAAAACTGAAGCCAGGAGAATATAGCTGTTCATTGTTTAAATATTAATTCTACAGTACCTTCTTGTATCAGCTGACATACATCTTCAGTGATTCTATTATTGAAATGGAACATCTTTTCCTATTAAATTCAAGGTTGTTTATGAACCCAAGGGTTCATGTTGACCTGTTTAACAATATTTAACAGCATCCCTAATACTTCTCTGTTTGTTTCCATAATCTGGAAGTAGATTCATCCTATTTCTGGCTTATTCCCATATTTCTGTTTATTTTTATCTTCGTCAATTACCTGGTGTGAATTACTTCCAGTGGTGTAACTATGTATGGCTGTCTTGTTCAGCCTGATTTCTCAGAAATAAAAGCATACAGCTTTTAATTTTTTCATTAGGCAAATTCATAATAATAGATACTCAGTTTCCTTTTATACAAGAAAAAATATATATATATGTTCAAGAAAAAGCTTAGTAAAAACTAAATCCACAGAAGTCTGTTTCAAGTGTTTTAAAATACTGTTATATAGAATATTGTTTGTAAAGGCAAGTGAAATACCTGCCTTACCACTACTATTGTGATATCTGAAGTTCATTCTTTTACAATTCATTCTATGAGTTAAGGATTAATATATTGTTCCTGAGACTCGCTGTATTTTAGAGGAGCTGAGGCTCAAGGAAAGAGAACACTTTGCCAAAGTGCACACCAAGGCATTTGTTGAATGGCAAGGATTTAAATCTGATTTTCCATGCTTATTCCCTGGAAAAACCTTCCTCTCAAAGGGTGCCACCAGCATGTCCTGGAGGAGCTCCTTCCCAACCTCAGAGCCTGACACGTTGCTGTGAGCAGCCTGAGCACAGCAAGCGCGCACTTCCATGATTTTGCTCGACCGCGAGGTGCAAAAAAAACCTTTTCCACCTTAAGTATTGAAATGGATATTGAAGGAACGGGCCCCATGCTGCCTCCTTGGCCCGGGTGACGGGAGCAGGGCTTTGATGAGAGGCTGCTCCCAGCGAGGGGCACTCTGTGGTTTTCCTGTGCCCAGCGCCGCGGGCTCGCTGCTGCCGCTGGCGCCAGACCCAGGCACGCTGGTGTCAGAGAGAAGCTGTCGCTGTGGGCTCTGAATTCATGAATCTCACCTCCACGGGAGGAGCAGCAGCCTGATAAAGCTTTCCAGAAGGCAAGGAAGGCTAGAAACACTGCTTCTCACAGCTAAAGGATTCCTGACTGCTGCTTTCATTTGTCTGTGTCTCTTCTGGTAGCCTGAGTCTTGTGAACTGGAGCTGGGATCTCTCAGCCAGTTCCAAATCAGCAAAAACACTTAATCGTGTCTTAAGTCCCATTTGTTGCATGCTTACGTGTTTTACTGAATTAAGGGCTGTAACACCCTTGAAATACCCACCTTTGTCTTCCCAGCTCTCGGAAACAATCTCTGGTTTTCAGCTGAATGCAGTGTCTGCCAGCTGCATGTCGAGAATGATGTTGTCAGAGATGTTGGTTAGCTAGTCATAACCAAAATGTCGCTGACTAACAAGAGCTTCTGCATCAAAGAGGGTGTAATAACGATCAAAATCACGTTTTTGAAGAGCATCTTTATTTTTAATCGGTTTCAGCATTCAGAATACTTCAGAGAGAAACATCACGTCCCTTACATGGCTGTAATGTAAAGGCAACAGATTTATTAGGAAGGAAGGGAGAAGGAAAGCGGTAAGGAAAAGTTGCTCAGCAGTGGCATTTGGAAGAGTCGTGTTAATTCCAGATTTGTTTCGAACATTGTTTTCTACTTTCGCGTTTTGTCTTCCTGATTTCTTAAAGAGAGGACTAAGTTTTTAGAGGTCCTTTAAAAGGAAATGTCATTTAATGAGCCACTTCAGCTAAGTAAGAGTGGAGGCTAAGTGATGCAGGCTAATGAGACAATTTAAGGTGAAGGGTTTATATGGCAAAGCTCATGCAGTTAGAATAAGAACTGAGTAGGGGAAGAAAGCAAAAGTAGTTACTTGTCGGAGTGATCACATAGGAGATGAGCAGAGTATTTCCAGATTTTTCTTAGGCTCATAATGCTCCCAAGAATTTTTTTCCAGACCCATGTCTTGGTGGAAACAAATTTTAACCACTGCAGTACAAAGATGGTGTCCTTTTAAGAGCTGCAGAGCAGCAAAGGCAGTTAAAAACAAGAATTTACAGGGCCAAAACTCTTTTTGATGAGCAGGAGCTTGATTTACACAGAGGGTCCTGATACACTTTCTGGACAGAATGAATGTGTTGTAAGAACCACAACAATGTCATAGGATAGACCAGAAATATCCATCATTTGGCTAGGAGATGATATTTCCTTTTTTATTTCTTTTAAATAAGCCTGGTGTTCTCAATTTTGAATTAATTTTGTTGTTGATCTCTGAGCTATAATGCTCCAGAAGCTGTAAATCATAGGAAAAGCCCTTCAAACCGCAATTAGCTGCTCTGTGAATATCCTCCAGACGTTTTTCCCCAGTCTTTCTGTCTTTTGAAAAGACCTTCAGTAATGGACTGAATTTTAACTGTCCACATGTTGCAGCCACCACTGCAAGGAAAGCTGTAGAGTAAATGGGGAAATGGCAGCATCATTGTCTATTTTTTTCCTTGAAATTTGTATTGTTTTATTTTTGAGGGGCCTGGTTGGGATTTTTCTATAATGGAAGGCCCCAAACTACTGGGGTTTTTTTTTGGTTTGGTTTTGGGTTGTTTGTTTGTGTTTTTAAATTTTATTTTGTCTTGTTTTGTTTTTGGGGTTTGGGGTTTTTTGTTGTTGTTGTTTTGGTTTGTTTGTTTGGGTTTTTTTGTTTTTTGGGGTTTTTTGTTTGAGGTTCTTTGGTGGTTTTTTTTGGTGGTTTTTTTTTGGTGGTGTTTTTTGTGTGATTTGGTTTAGTTTTTTTGTATTTTGGGGTTTTTTGGGTTTTTTGTGCTTTTGTCTTTGGGTTTTCTGTTTGGTTGGTTTTTGGTTTTTTTTTAGTGGTCTGGGTTTTTTGGGGATTTTTTTTGTGTGTTTGTTTTGGGGTTTTTTCTGTCATGTGTAATTCCAAACTATTGACACATTTTGCAGGATTTTCCTGATTTTTAAAGTTCTCAAGAACTGTTCCAGCACACCACTGACACTTATTTCCCCAGTGTTAGCCTTTCTACATCTCTCCAGCACCAGGAGCAAGCTCAGGCTGCTATTAAATTGGGTTTGCCATCTCCAAACAGTCTGAGCACAACCAGCATTTAGTAAAATAAACATGGCCCCATTATTTCTTAATGCCTTGCTTAACAACTTTAAGATTAGACCGCGTCTCCCATGCTCCCAGTAGGCAGCACTTTAACAGTGAGTAATATTTCTGTCTGCCGTAGTCAAGTAATCCCAAATGTAAGTAATTTACCGGCTGGCATTAGGGACTGTTACAAGAGACATATTGTAATATGTCACTGAAAATCAGCCTGCCTTTGCACATTTGATCAACAGCCAGATGGAGGCTTTTATCACGTTTATTTAATCTGAAATATACATAGTAATTACAGTGGACCTCTGGTTTTTCAGTCCTCGCCGCTGTCTCAGGAGAAGGTAGGAAATGAATCTGTCAGATGCAAACTGGTGGGGATGTGACCCCCTTGGTAGAATCTGGGTGTGTTGCAGCGAGTGGTGCTGACAGTGGAGATCATGCTGCTGGAAATTAATGCATGTTGCCAAGTTAAAAAAAAAAAGAAAAAAAAAAAGAGAAACAGGCCCATAAACCAAAAATGGAGTAACTTTATGTTTTTATGATTAGAGAAAGCCTTTAGGAAAGCAAAGATCAACTTTATTCTTAGCAAACCCATTATAAGTCAATAGATCTAAGAGCAAACAATGTCTTACTAATAGCTGGATGGTATTTAACTTCAAGGTATCTGAAAACAACAGTCTTAATGTTCCCAGAGGAGAATTTGGTTAAGGTATTGGATTCCATCAAGCATGTCATTATTAAATGGGGAAAATATTGTTGTTTCCATTAGTATAGGGTTGGCATGAAGAATGGGTAGCATTCAGTTAAACTACGGGCAAAAACTTCAAACAAATTGAAGGTAGATGTATCTCTTGGACAGGAACTTCGCAAACGGATGTTGCCATTGTAACAAAGAATTTACATAAGATTTCGTGCCCTAATTAGAGCAGCTATAGAAAATGTCTCACGTATTAGCGGTGGTGCTGACCTTATCAATAATTTACTCCTCCTTTCTGAGGAGTAAATTATTGATAATTGACAGGCTCTCTCTGCTAATGTCTCACATCTCTCTTTCTGAGACAAGCTGGATCAGCCAACGTCCTCTTCTGGACCAGTTACTACCCTAACCACAGGTATGCCTGGCCAATCTTCTGGCGATGCATTGACAGATAAAATATACTATTAACTGCCAAAGAGGCACTTCTGCTGCAGTTACTCATCCTGAGTAGTCCCATGACAGATTAAATTGCTGTTCAGCGTGAATAAGGTGTCAGATTCTGGCTGTAAGTGGCTGGTTTACTGGGGTGTTTTGATGTCATTATAGGCTTATAATTACTCTAATCTGATTTGGTAAGGAAAAATTAGTATGACAAGCATAAAGAATTCATTTGAACAATAGGTTTTCTTCCACCACAGAACTAAGTTTTAATTAGAGCTGTTCTTCAATTAAATTAAATCTGCCCTTCTTGGTTTTAAAATTCTCATGAACGTATTCAGTACAATGTACCTTGCGTGAATCTGTTGCTGCCTCGCGGATCCTTTTCTCGACCAACTTTACGGGCGTCGCTCTGCCTTACTGGTGAGAAAACCTTCTCCTCCCCAGCTTCTCCATGAGGAACAGCTTTGTCTCCCTCTCTCTCTGCTGATCCTCCCCATCCATTTGTTTCATGCCACTTCTCAACTGAAAGTGTGTCTTTCTTCCCCTGCGTACTTGAGGGGGTATTTACAATTTGAGCTCCACAGTGATACCAATTAGCTCTGAGGGAGTCCATCTAACAGATACCATGAAAACAGGGTGGCAAAAAAGTCGCAGTGGAAATATTTATCCTACTTTTCAGTAGGCTTAAACTATTGGGTCCTCCTTAAGTTAGCGGAGGAAGCTTTGAGTAATCGCTTTATTGCTTTGAGCGATCTCTCTCTCAGCAATGTCCCCGTAATTCATAACGTGTTTTATGGTGAGAATGAGTTGCTTTCTCCTGATATGTGAAAGATAAGGCTGCCAGAGAGCCTGTGAGCCTGGCCCCAGCCCCTGCCGTGGCAGCCAGCCGAAGATGCCCACGCTCAGCCCTTCCCACACAGCCCTGGTCATGTTTTCTCCAGCAAACCAAAGTCTGTGGGAAGCGACCAAAAGCCACAGAATAAAGGTGCTGTAAGAAAGGGAGAAGAAACTGGCATCTCCAGTTTCTGTATTAATGAGGGAATGGTTTAATATTTATATAGATAATTAACTTCTGGTGACAGGAGAAGGAGTTTTGCTCACACCTACTCCATCTGGTCTCTGGCCTTTTATTGATGAAGAAAACCAAGAGCAGGGATCCTCCTGTATTAATTGATGGAAAGTAATCAAAAGAAAGATGGTATTTATGAAATGTGTTTTTTCTCACAAAGTATGAAGTCATGAATCTTGGTTTTCAAGGTAGAGATGGGTTTTACTTCTTTTTTCTTTTTTCTTTTATTAAGGTATCTAATAGGTGGATGTTTCCAAAGTTCAATCTTTTATTTCCTGCAGTGAAGGCACTGAGCATTCTGGAACTTCACAAGAAAATGAAAATTATAATGCTGGAACAGTTGACTGGTTCAGCTTAACAGGGAAATTCTTATGTCATCTGTGCCAGTTGTCTCTTTCACTACAGCCTCCTGTTTCAGTAGACAGAAGTTATAGCTGGATGGGCTGCAAGTGTTTCTTCAAACCCAGAATTGACTTAATTATCCTCTACAGAAAAAAAAAGGATGAAGGCAAAAAGTTGCAGATTTCAGTTCTTTTTTCTCCTAAGACAAAATCTGAAGCAATTAATGAGTTTATTGACAGCCAAAAATATAATGTTGTCAATAAGAAAAGTCTTTTATGTGCTCTAATTAGAGGAACTGTTCCCTTCAGGAAACTGGAGCTTTTAAAGCAGCATTAAGGGGGAAAAAAAGAGAAAGGAAAAGAAAAATCTTTTTTAAAAAAGTGTCAATGACACAGGCACAAAATACAGAACGAGGCTCTAAGGACCCTGAAAGATACTGTCAAACTTTTCATCTTAACGTTGTAGGTATACAGTTCTCTTCTAAGCATTTAAAAAAAATACATTTACAAAATAAATAGGTGTGGGTAATGCTTTCATTCACTTTGACACGGGCTACCTACTCACAAATACACATCAGAAGAGTTTTGCATTTTTCTCTCTACCCAAAGAAGTCTTAGTTTCATGACAACAACACGAGCTCTTCAAAAGGAGCCGTAGTTTCAGCTGCTCCAGCATTAATGTGGGACTTTCATCCTTCTGGGATGTAGGCTCTTCTTAATAGGAATGTATATAAAATTCAGTGCTGTAAAAAAAAAAAAAAAAAAAGAAAAACACTTAGAGGCAAAATGGGCCAAATGTGCTACTGCAGTAGCACAGGAAGAAAAGGCTATCAATTCTTTTGAAGGTTTAGAAATATTTTTTTTCTGCCTATCTTCGCTATGGTTGATGATGTTGTACTATTAAAATAGCAGTTTATATATGCCGTATATTAGTACACTGTTTTGTTCTTCTTTGCTTCGGGCACTGAAGGATAAAGAAGCTTGTCACATATTTTAAGCTTGGAGTTGGTTAATAACAAAACACATTTCCAATGAATTTCACAACCAGCCCCTTTGGGCAGCTACTCTTTGCAATTTAAATGAAGGTGCAGAAACTTTCCTCTCCCCCTTGACGATAGTTTCACAAGTTTGGCGTGCATGTATTTTATTGGTTAGTAGTACATTACAAAAAGAGATTACAAGTGCCTGTTTCAGCCTTCCAGGCCAGGCAAGGGAAATTGAACTCTGGGGTGCTCAAATTAAGATGCTAAAATGGGTAAATTCTACTTCCCAGCGTTTATCACAGACAGCACTACTGCCACTTTTCCTAAGGCAAATACCTTGTCAGCTATCACTTCACTTCAGTCTAACCTTCTATCCGTATTGTGAGACAGTTCCTACTTCAGTTTTTATCCTCTTGAAATAAAACCAGATCATTGAGGTTCTGTTTTGAGGTCTTGGGTTTTGTTTTTTGGTTTTTTTTTGTTGTTGTCTGTGTTTTTTTAGCTTGTTTGTTTGGCTTTGCTTTAAGTTTTACTTTTTTTACCCAAACCTGCATTGGTGGGACAATTAAATATTTTATGGACCCTATGGCTAAATCTGGGAAATTATCTTAGTCTAAATACATTTTAAAACCCAGGTTTGTTCCATAAGCTGCAGAAAGAAGTCTCTGGTTTCCATGAGATTTTGCCTCATGGTTTCTTGAATGAATAGTAGAAATAATGCAGTGTGAGCTGACTGGGTTACGAGAGAAGGAAGAGAAGCATGAAGGGTGGGTTTTGGGGAAAGGAGAAAAAGGTGAGGTGGCAAAGGCTCAGGTGTTGGAAATGCCACAAAACCACGTAAAAAGCTTCAAACAGGATCTGTGGCATACTGAACACCAAAGTATTTGCAATGGAGAGAAACCTCTAATGAAAAATTGAATCTTGGGCAGAGATTTTGACTGAAGCTTTTGTCTCTGTAAAGGCCTCCATCCTCTGGTATTTAACAAGCTCTGACCTGCTGCTGCTGCAATCTGTCCTCTCAGGTTAGTTATAAGGAAACAAGGATCTCAAATCTTCATTGTCTCTTAAAACTTGTTGTAATGGATCCACAGTTCTTTAGTAATTTGAACATAGTGAAAAAGCGTAACACAAGCTCTCTCTCCTTAGGAAATTAAGCTGATATGAAGAAAAAATTCAATGGGAAATACTTTTAATATAACTATTTCTCTGGTGGACTTTAGAAAATCCAAAACTACTTGCTACTTCTGCTTTTTGCAGTTTGGTCTCTGCTGGTTAGGACACTTCAAACCAGTGTGGTTTCAGATGTCTCCTGCTTTGGGGTTCCTTGTCAGATTTTCTCCAGAAATGTTCACAGTCTCCCACCATTCACTTTCACCCTCAACAGCACATGTTCAACAAATAAGACAGAGCTATTTATTTAATTTTTGTACTTTTTGTACTAACGTGCACATTTCTTTACTGATCTGAGCCAGGTCCTTGAAAACATAGCTTTTTGCAAAAGTATGAAATATTGGTGAGTTGTACTGGGGGTTATAACAAGTCCCTGAATATGTGGAAAGAAGCAGAAGTCATTTGGAGAGATGTTTCTGCCATATAAATTGTAGCACGGAGCCCAAGATCCCTTATTGGAGCGAGTGGTCTTTGCCACAGCAATTGGTTATTCATTAAATCAGTAAAAGTGACTGGAGGCTGGCGGTCTCAGTACTTCTGTGAGAAATGGGACATCCCTTTCTTTTCCCAGCCTTAAGGAACAGTAATTTATGAATAATACATTTACTTAATAGCTCTTCATTTTGTGAATGCTATTTAAGCTCCACAGCAAATTAGGACCTTTATTTCCAATTTTTCTTATAGCAGAAATGGTCAAAACAAATTATTATTTGGGATGCCTCAAAACCTAGGTCATCTCATGCTCACAGTGATTTTTTTAAAACTTCAGCATATGAGCCAAAAATGTATATTGATAAAATTCTGCAATATAGGGGGCTACTGGAGCACACCATTCCCCAAAATATGCGATTTCAGCATTCATAAATGTGCTTGTTTTGCCTTTGCTCAGGAAAGGGTTATCTGACCCTTTCCTGCAGCCTGCTCAGTCAAGTCAACTCTGCATAAATAAGAAGGAAACTTATGCATGAAGAAACCGAAATTAGATGAATAATTAACATACACTTTATGCAAAAGCATGAAAAACTATTCCAAAATTTCGCTGCTTAACTAAAGTGTGAATTCACATTAAAATATTCGACACTGAAACTTTGTCAGCAGCTCATAAAAAGAATGTATCTACTTATTTATTAGGTCTAAAATTTATCTGATATGTTTCATTTCTTAACAAATGAGACTTTTTTCCCCTCTTAGTCATTTTAAGTGTTATTTAATTTAAGTGTGTGTTATTTCTTTTAGGTGTATTCACTGTTTGTGAACAAACAGTAACAGGGAAATCCCAAAAGCTGAAAATGAGTACATTTTCACAGCATCAGCAATCAGTATTTTGAAGAGTCTTTCTAAATTTAGAAAAAAAGAGGAAATAAAAAAGAATTATGAGGTTTTATGTAATTCTGTTTCTACAAAGTTTTCTTAGTTTCATCAAATGATGAAACAAACAGAAAAAGAGCTGATCTCTGAAATCTAGTCTGATTGCAAAATTGTAATTTCACTGTTTCAGAAGGCCATGACTACTGTAGCTGCCTGTGCTCACACAGTAAAACCCAGTGTATAATAAAACAGTAACAGCGTAATCTATTTTTTTTAATTTATTTTTTGTCAAACAGTTGGATTATAAGTATTTATTGCACTGTTGCATACCTAAGATTTCATTTGCTGGAGTTTTGTGTGGTACGGCAGGGTAGGATTTACGTGGTAAATTACAGGAAGCTTATACCGTGAATCCAAGAATAATCTGAATAGTATTCTGTATTTTGGAGCAAACTGTGGAGTAGTCAGTGCCCAAATACACACGTAGCACTTTCAGGAAATTTAATGACAGCTGCTGACACTTGTGCCCAGAACACTTGAATGATTATGCATGTTCACTGTATAAATACCTAAAATATAAAAAGGCATAGTTTCCAAATCCTTGTGTTTCTATCTTTCAGGCTTTCTATCTTCGCTCAGGCACATTTTGAAATAGTAATTATTTATACCATGATAGAAAGTCCCAGATCTATAATTCACTCTTGGGGCTTAGGTCATTTCATGAAAGGCAAAAGTATAGTGCATTACTCTGTATGCATAATGCAGAGCATATTTATATTTAATGCTAACATTAGTTTTCTATGAGGAGACTACTCATGAGGTATGCTTCCTGTTCAGAATATTGTTTACGTTGTACAGATTTTCATTTTGAGATGGAAAAAGGCTTGTTTCCCAAGAAAATGTTGGCCACTTTTAAGGATCTTTCTTTATTTCCTTCACTTCCATCTTTTGCTTTATTTCCTTCCCTTCCTTCTTCCTTTTTAACAAAGAAATTGTTCACTAGTAATATAATGGTAATATGTCATGTATTTTTTTTTTCTGGACAAACAACTCTAGCAATACCAACCAATATAATCTGTCTTTGATAGCAAGGTTGAGATTAAAGCAAAAAATATACTACTACTTTTGCAGTCCAATGAATACCTACATTAATTTTAATGTAAAAAAAAATTTCAGCCTATTTCAGAAGTATTAGAATATCATTAATCCACAGTAATAGGCAGAAACCTTGCATTTATGCTGGCTTTAGGTCACTTCATGTAGTCGCATCAGGTGTGTCAGAGGACGAGTGAGTGGCTCTGTGTAGGAAATCACCTGAGGAAAAAAACACAGAGGTGTGTTTATCTCAGTGTATTGTGAGGATTTTTATCTGTAATGTTTATTAAAGCTCACAGAGGACGTGCGTTGTAAGTCTGGGTATTGAGGTAAGGCTGTGCACTTCAATCAGCTTTTCAAAAATGCCTCTAGATAAAGTTCTCTGCTAACCCTTCTCTGGATTATACTCTGCACCAGGAAGTATATTATCCCTTTAAATATCTCCTTTTTCTCTTCAACGTTACCAGCAGCATACTAGCAGGAGCCAGTTTTTAGTGGGAAAACACGTTCATGCTGCTGCTGTCCCAGCGCTGTCCAAGAGCATCTCCAGAGGTCACACACAGGCCTTGGGGACATGGGTGGCCCTCCGAGCCCAAACGGGTGCTGCCCTTTGGCTGCAGGGAGGAGCTTTACTCGACATTGCCGCAGGCACCACAACAGGAGGAATTTTCTGGATGGCTCAAGCAGGCTGACGTTCCTGGAGCAAGCTGTCACTTTGCATTTCCTCAAGTGAGCAGCCACCTCCTCCTGACTGCGCTCTGAAAACAAAGCAAGGCAGGGGACAGGAAAGCTGAAGGCTCCGAGCTCTTGCTTTGGTATGGCAGAGCTTCAGCAGTCTTGCTGTCCCTTGTGTTTGGCTTTCTGGGATGCAAGAGCACAAGGCCAGCTCATGGCCAGCCCCTCATCTACCAGCACCCCCAAGTCCTTCTCAGCCAGGCTGCTCTGGATCAGTTCATCCCCCAGCCTGGATTAATAGCAGGATTTGTCCCGATCCAGGTGCAGCACCAGCACTCAGCCTTGTTACACCTCCTAAGATTCCCATAGCAGCTGTACCAAAACATCTTTACTATCGCACAGCAATGCCGGTCAGCAGAATGTAATTGTGGTGTTATGGAATCATACCTCCTCAGCATTGTCAGAGGCCTTTCTGTCATCTTCACAGACTTGCCCTCTTTCATGGGTAAATTTTTTTTCCTGACTTTCCCTTTTGTAAAGCAAAGAAGTTGTTTGCAAACTGTTCGTAGAATAATGGAAATGGGAAGGGAAATGCCCTTGAAGCAGTGAGAGTGGACTGATTGCAACCTCCAATACATGCTAATAACATCTTCAGAGAATTACTATTACTTCATAGCAGAGGCGTTTCCATTGCAATAGGAATCATGCCGTGATTGATTTTTTACCTTCTCTATATATCTGTTGAGTCAACAGTCACAGGTTACTGGCTCACTGTTAAAAGCTCTGAAGAATTACTCACCCCTAAGTACTGCCATTCCCCACGATCGTCTCTTTACAACTTTTGTGATGCATCGGGCAACAGAACAGGCAAATGACCAGCAGGGAATGCTTGGATCTGACAGTATTCCCAGTGCTCTGCACAGACTTAGGAAAAGAAACCAATTGCAAATTTGCAGATGACACCAAGTTGTGGGGGAGTGTTGATCTGATGAAGGGTAGGAGGGCTGGATTGATGGGTCGAATACAACAAGAGAACAAGAGAACACGGCCCCAAGCCGTGCCAGAGGAGGTTTAAATTGGACATTAGGAAGAAGTTCTTCACTGAAAGAGTGGTTGGGCATTGGAATGGGCTTCCCAGGGAGGCAGTGGAGTCACTGTCCCTGGAGGTGTTTAAGAAAAGACTGGGTGTGGCACTCAGTGCCATGGTTTAGTTGTCATGGTGGCGTTCGGTCATTGATTGCGCTGGATGATCTCCAAGGTCTTTTCCATCCTCGCTGGTTCTGTGATTCCATGATATCCGTTACAGCCTGCTCACATTGGGTGTTAATCGAGTGTTTGTAGTAAATTCACAAACTGATGCTTGAGACTGAATGATGAGTTTTCAGGTTGCCTGATACCTTTATCTGACCGAATTCATGCAGACCGGGCCATGTGCAGGGGAACTTGGCACGGCTGCACTTTATCTGCCTTTTTATTTCTGGCGCAAGAGGATAGGAATGAGAGGAAGAGAATATAGAAGGGTTCCCCACTGAGAATCAATTCTATAAATTATGTATTATGCAGACACTATTCTGCTGATGCTATCCGATCCCCAATTCTCACTTCCTTGTTTTTCCTTCTATAAATAGCTATGGCCAGGTTTTCAGTTGTAAAATGACGAGGACAAAGCTAGAAACCTTTTCCATTTAATAACCTCTGCCAAAGAAGAATAAGGTAATATTTTTCATAACTGTGATGTCCTCAGGGTTTTAACAATCTGGGAATACAAGCAGCGCTGTGTTGTTGATAAGATACTGGGAGTAAAAGTGGGAATAACCATGCTGAATATTAAAGAGGGAAATGCCCTATTTTCAGGATGATCAGTATAAAACCCAGTATTGTGAATTTCCCTGTCATTTTTTTGTCTGTGTGGGACCACTTTTGCTTTCTGTCTCTCCCTCTAGATCCAAATGCTTTGGCTGGACACACCGGACCTGACCATGCCGTTATAGGAGGAATAGTGGCTGTAGTTGTCTTTGTAACACTATGTTCTATAATTCTCCTGGGTCGATACCTGGCAAGACATAAAGGTAGGACAGATTTGGAGGGAGTTCAGTCACTTTTGGAAGCAAGACATGATTTCACCTGAGAGTGCCTTTCGCCTTCCCCTCTCTGCTAAATGATTTGAACAAAAAATCTGAGTTCTCAGTCCAGCTGCAAGTGAAATCCCTGTGAATTTTCACCTGTTTTCCAGTGGACTGGCTAAGGCAAAGGACATGGAGTTAGTTACATGCCCAAGGTCGTCTTGTAAGTCAGGGATTGAGAGAGACTAAGAGGTAACATTGCCTCTTGGTTTTGGTTCTTAACTCCAGATGTGTTACATGTTGATTACATTCTCATCACGTTCTCATCGTTTTAACCAGAATACAAACACATTGAGTGAACAAAATTTTTAATTTTAATAGATGATGCTAATATTTTAAGTATATGTTTAAAAGATAATATTAGAAGCCAGTGGTGAGTTTTCAAATCCGTTTGCCAGTGATCCGTCTGGGATAAGGGGTGCATTCCTGGGGCGAGCTTTTCTTTATTCTGTGGTTTCACCTTAATAATTCTGGTCCCTTCATTTTCAGTCCCCTCTGCCACTAAAGATAACAGGAATGGAGTGACACTGACTTCTGACTTCTCTATGATTTTGACCTAGTTAGTTCCAAAATCATGCCTTGAGGTTTAACCTCTGTACAGCTTGTAGACCTATTGCTAAAACTCAGTTGATTCCCTACCCACCCCCCTCAAAAAAAAAAAAAAAAAGAGTGAAGAGAGCATGAATGTTGGTATTAATTCATTAAGTCTCATTTTGGATAGGATAGCCTAGCAAACATAAATTGATAAAACATCTTTTCAATTTGATTGGACTACATGGAAGAGAATCAAAATTTCTTTTAATGAGCCAGTGAAAGGGTGTCTCTTTTGTTTTACTTTCCTGGATGAACATTTGTACATCTTATGCCAACATAAATACTACTTTTTACAAAGGGAAATTTGACTATTGTGCATGTTTCTTTTCATTCGTATCCAGAACATAAAAATGGAAGTGATAGTATAATGTGAGTTGGTTCAGTTAATAAAACGGCCTCAATTTTGTAATTCTTGGAATCTACTATGATACAATTCTGTAAAATTAAAGCATAGATACAATCAAGAAAAAACAGAAATATATATGATCAGTGGCCATTAAAAAAAAAAAAGAAGCATGTTTATGAATATCTAAGTCTTCAAAATTGCTTTGTTTTTGATGGATAGCTATTTCATGAAATAACCAAGATTTTATCACTTATTCTATAATTGGAAAAATACATTGCATATAACTGCAGTTAGATAAAGTGTAATTTTATTAAAATAGTTTCTTAAGTAATTGTGGCTATACTAGTTTGTGTATGTGCCTTCATGAGTATAAATATCAGTGTAAATGTTTCTTAGGCAAATTAGAAAGCTGAGCCTATCTTTATTACGTATACTAAAACCATGTAAAAATATTTTTCATTCATTAAAAAATTGGGGCATTGTTTGAAATGTGCTTCCTATAACGCAGCGTAAAAAACAAACAAACTAATTTGTCTTCTGTTTTTTTCTTTTCTCTTGTACTGATTCCTACAGGAACATATTTAACAAATGAAGCAAAAGGAGCTGAAGATGCACCTGATGCCGACACAGCCATTATCAATGCAGAAGGCAGCCAAGTCAATGCAGAGGAGAAAAAAGAGTATTTCATTTAGATGCAGAGCTAGAATCTTGGAGTTTTACTTATCAGGCTGACTGCTGGAGAAAACTGGCTATCATTTCTCAGAATTCATTTCTGCCATCTTCTGCTATCTTTATTAACTCACATACCTGCTATAAGTAGCCAGTTTATGCCAACAATCAGCTGTTGACATCATCATTCTATAATTACAGTATCATGCGTAAAACAGGACATTTCTTATTGCCTAAAAATCATATCCACTGCTCTCTTAACATACAGTGCTTGAATATACAGCCTTAACAATGTTAATCATCATCTTAATCCAAGTTTTCTACGTATTTAAGTGTTACGCAGCTTTCTTTTCTGGTTTTCTTTTATCATGTCCCTACTAGAATGTCATAGAACAAAATTCATAACAAGTATTATTAGGTAAGGTCCTAATTTACTTACAGAAAATGTTAAGCCTAAGATTAGAGGTTTACAAAAAAGATTTTATACCTGTCTATCTATGAGTCAAAAAGCAACTTGTTTTTGAAACATATGCCCTTGGAAACACAAATTGAAATCTGTTTAGTATAGTGTCCTGTATGCTTGGATTTGGTGGGAAAAAAAAGATCAGTCCAGTGAATTTTTTTGTTTTGTTTTGCTTTGTTTTGTTATGATTTAAATGGTACCTTGACAACAGTGCCATGTTTCAGTGGTGAAAACATGCTGAGTAGCTATACAGATTCTGCAAAGTTAGATGATAGAGCTTCTTTTGAAACAATTTGTCCTGCCCTTTTTCTTGCTTTTGGGATCACAAAGATTAGAGAACTTTCTGAGTAATTTATGTTTTTATAATTTATTTGCTAAACATGAACTCACCTGCCTACTCAAATTTGATGTGTTCATGGGGCACAATTGCAAGGCATTTTAGTATCTGTATATAGTGCATATAATAAATTCAATTAAACATTATTTGATACATATTCAAGTTTTTTGGCAGTAGCTAAGTCAGTCACAAGTAAGCATTTTCTAATGTCCATTATATCCCTTTAGATATGACTCAAGTCAATATTCTGAGTAGATAACATGTATGAGTATTTTTTTGTCTGTATGTCCTAGCACTGTTCAGCAGCAAACTTTTCTAGTTCTTGTTAATTTTTTTCTTTGTTATACAATGGAAGCACAATGTTATATGGAAAGGTAGTTTTAAGCTAACAACCAGTGCACAGCCTCAGGTTTTAAATTACAACCACATTTGATTACTATCCTTAAAAAGTACTATTGAGTTGCTAAAATTCTCAATTTTTAATTTGGCAGTTCCAGAGCTGCTTCTCTATGTTGGTTTGCCAAAAAAAAAAAAAAAAATTTAAAAAAAAAAAAAAAAAAGAAAAAAGGAACAAAAAATAGAAGTGTTAAAACAAAAGATATATGTTTTGTGTATACAGTAAATGGACTAATTCTTTATATTAAATTCCTGTCTATGCATTTTGTGAGGTACAAACTTATGTCACCGTGAATGATAGAGAATTCCTGCCATGCTTTTAGCTCCACAGTGAAAGTCTCTGTTTGGATTATTTCTGAAATTTTTTTGTGTAATTGACAGCTGAAAAATCACATGCTCTTAAATATGACAACAAAACACTGTAAGCCCATCGGCTTATTTCCTCTTCCAATGAAAAGACAAGGTTGCCATAACAGGTCTTGGAAATGATTCTACACTGGAGAACGCAAGTTAGTCTAGTTGGAGCTCGTTTTGCTCCTGTGTTTTGCACCTTTGAAAAAAGAAGTATTTCTCTCTGGTTGATGTATTTGTGAAGCATAAAAGCATGATGGTCTGCTGTAAAGGACTTTCTCCTGGGATTTTATTTTTGTGTGGGGAAGGGAGAATTTGGAATACGACATCATGTGGTATGGTAAAATGGAAGATAAAGGTGCTGTGACAGATTATTTATCAGAAGAATATAAACCTTTTAAGGACAATATTAGAGTATTTTAATTGTTTTTGTTGAAGCATTTATCTTGTTAATTTCTAAGAAAAAAGGGTGACGTCAATCAAAGCAGCACTTTTTTTCAAAATATACAGACATAAATAATATGATGTGGTTGAGTGTTAACATAATAAATCATATACAGTATGACATTTTAAAGAAATAAGTCTGCATTGATGTGATTGCATGCTTGTTTTTACAGTTCACTCCATACCCATCTGTGGAAAAATGCAATAATATGTTAATATAATATGGTAGTTTGAGAGAACCAGGTAGGTGCTACTAGACACATTGAAAACTAGTATAGGTTTACAAGATATTCATGTCTTTCAAAGCATACACACGTAAAAGGCTGGCAAAGGAAGTCATTCAGTTTAATACCAAAAATATGGGTTCTTGTCACAGCAGTAAGTTACATTAGCTCTAGTACAGTATCAAAGTTTTATTTCAGGACCTGGGGCCCGGTTCAACTAAGCTTTTAAGCACATAGTCAGCTTCAGGCGTCAGAGAAGTTCCCTTGGAGTATAAGGCACTGTTCATATGCTTAAAAACAAAGTGCTTCCCTGGATGAGGGCCTTATTTGCTCGAGTGGAATTCCCCACCAGCGTGGTGTTTACGCCTTTATTCATTCTTCCTAAGTCCAGCTCTCTTGAATAGTAGGGTTGTTACTTGAACCATTACCCAGCCAAGGTCAGGCAGGACCTTCAAAAGCAGGATTGGCCTTGTGGTAACCATTTCAAACCATATCTCCAGTGACTTAGAAACAGCATTTCAACTCAGAAAAAAAAAAAAAAAAAAAAAGATATATAAATTGTACTGTTA
>VZTX01007687.1:0-31188 GCA_013400915.1 Pardalotus punctatus | reverse complement strand
AACTCAAAAAAAAAAAAAAAAAAAACAGATATATAAATTGTACTGTTAAAATAGGGGTTTTTTTCATTGGCTTTCAATTAAAACTTCTCACCCATGCTCATTTTTAACCCAGTTGATCTTCCATTATCTTGCACCTGGTGATGTCCCTTGCATCTGTGCCCAGCAGGTGTGAAAGCCCCACACAGATTGCACTTTGCAGGCCTGTCTGGTCTTCACGGGTTCAAATTTCCACACTGGGTGCAAAGAGGCATCCCTCTTCTTTTGTAAGCAGAGTCATGGCTCAGCACGGATGACGTTAAGTAGGCTAGAAGCCAGTTGTCCATTCCCTTTGCCCAAGTTCCCATTCTGAAAGAAAAACGTTTTTATTATGGTGTGAGGTACCCAGCGAGTGTGTGAAATGGAGGCTCCGAATGGGAACCACCTTTGCTAAAATGTATGTGACATCCTCTCCCTCACTCACTTGCAGAGTAGTTTTCTCCAGACCAGGTAGCTAGTTTCTGCCAGTGTACTGTTTACAGTGTCGATTGCTGATTATTTTTAAACTTTTTGATGTAGATTTTTTTGATTTTTTTTTTTTTTTAATGCTTCAAGAACATTCTCATGATTTGAACAAGAAAGCGGTGCATCAGAAGACAAGGGGTGCATCATCCCACTCTTTTAGTGTCATCTGACAAACCAAGAGACAGTTTAAGGAACCTGATGTTTAACTTGAGGCTCAGAGTTTAAGCTAGAACACTTCAAAAAGTTTCCACATTACTTAAGGATGGTTCGTCTTGCACTGAGACTCCCTCTCTAAAGGAACACGTGAAGAAAACCAACTTTCCTAAGTGAGACATGAAAGTTAACATCTTGTGTATTTTCATTGCAGTATAATATATATATATATATAAATATATATAACTATTTCAATGAAAAGAAAGGACAGAATCATCTGTAATTATGTAATTCATGATTGTAACAGCACTGAAGTTACCATGTACGCACATGTACAGTAGCTCTTTCGACAGTTACAGTGTAGTTACATGTAATTCCCTGTAACATAGCAGTTCTAGTGTAATTTAGTGCCACTTATTGTAAAGTGTTACCAAAAGGAAAATGGACTTCTTACCTTTAGAATTCCATTCAAATTAAAGGTAAGTTTATTAAATTAGCATCATTAAATCTGATATTGCGTTTCTTAATTAAGGAGGTGATTTAAAACTTTCATGTTCGCACTGCAGCTTCCCCCACCGCTTACCCAGACTCCTCCAAATGTCTAATCTCTGCACTCCTAGGAACTGGTAATCTGTGATGAACATACCAAAAATCCCAGCTACTTCAACTTTAATTGAACAAGCTGTCTAATAAGGAAAAACAGCAACAACAAAAATGATGAGTAATGCTTTTTATTAAGTGGCACAAAGTACACACTAAAAACTATGCAAAAATATAGGTAAATACAGTGTACTTACATGTAAGTATCTTGTACTTGCTGTGTATGGATATTGGAAAACCATGTAATTATAATATGCATTTTGATTATTTCGAGCAGGGGGTGACCCCTAACAGTCACAAGGGAAGAGTGGAAGGTCCATAGACAAGCAGTGGATATCCTAATGCAATATGTATAATTCCTCTACTTGCAATGACAACTGATTTATGAAAATGCTTATGCCGCTCCTCATTCTCACCAGCTTTGCTTTCCATTTCTTGGAGCACCATTAAATACCACTGAAACACCTTTAGGCAATGTAAGACACTGACTCCTCGAATGGCTTTGCTGCCAGTGCTCTGAATGGCTGGCAGTTTGGTTCTGTAATCTTATTTCTGGCTCAACAGCACAAGTTTCATCTTTTTTTCTGTCCTCAAGGGAGCCTAGTATGTTAAGATGCTGAAATATGCTGCCATATGCCCTGGTATTTTTAGCATGAACAACAGAGAAAGAGAGAGTGAAAAAGAGAGAGAGAGCTGCATTCTTCTGACCCCTATTTTGCTGAATCACCTCACCTGGAATTTCCGCTCCTTGCTCAGTAACGCCAGGTAATCTTAAATTGTAAGTACAAAATGCTTCCATTACAGTACAGAGGATGCCATTAATGATAAAGCTAGCATTTTGTAAACATGAAGTTTTTGTATTATAGATCTTTTTACTTCTTGACACTTTTCCATCATGCCCTTCCAGAAGAAATGCACCGAAAGACAGATAACATAGAATAGCAAAAAAAAGAATTTTGTAAGCCTTCTTTTGGTTGCCATTGCTATCACCCTCCTTTGTGTCCTGTGTAACAGGCAAATAAATGTATTTAGCAGCTGCCATTAGCATCATTCCACACTATACTATTCCTAGAATATGACATCTACCTCTTAGTCTGAATACTAGCTATGAGCTATTTGTATACATTTTAAATACTTCTGGATCTTTGCTTTAGTCTTGAAATGAGATCACTGTATTTTTTTTTTTTCTGTTAAAAGTAGGTAAAAATTTTGCCTGGGTTCATAATTCTTGCCCTGTTCTTATTAATTTTGGTATAGTTTTAGCTTTTAGCAGGGCATAGTGACACAGCCTCAGCTGGTATAAATCAGCTTCACTCTGTTGCCTTAAATGTGGGCCAATTTAAACTGGCTGGGGATTCATCCCAAACAGCTTAAAAATAAACTGCTAGAACACATCAGTATTTAGTCAGCTCTAGATAATGATGTGCAATCCAACTGCAACACAATTCTTCCTAGTAAGGCATGCACGTATGAAGAGAAACTTTAAAAAGCACATGCAAGCTTTTGAATTAAATATGCAATATCAATACTGTTGAGATATCCTGACTTGTCTCTGACTTATTTAAACATAATATTGCCAGGGCATGTTTACATTAAGAACACTCAATGCGTGGGGAGCAGAGAAGGACTATTGCAAACAGCGGGAGAAAGTTAAATTGATAGAGAAGGCTTTGACATCAACAGAACAGAGTAGAAACTCTTTTGAGAGTAGGACTTCCTACAGGGTTTTTCAGGGTGGACCTAGGGCCTCTAAAACACATGGGAGTTGTTTACTTGGCATTAACAGAAGCTAGCACAGTTCCTTCTTGCTATCGAGGAATCTTACCCAGCACTCTGCACTTCTTTTAACTCAGGAGAAAATAAGGGTACAAACATGGTTGAACAGCACACTTCTGTATCACTCCACATCCTCAGGATGCTCCAAGCCTTGTGCGCTTCCAGCAGCCCTTAAGGGAATTCTTCCAGCATCTAGGAATCACCTGTTGCCGAGCCATGTTCATTTTCTTCAGCAATGTTTAATGTCCTCACAACCAGACAGAAGGTGTGAAGCCAATCTGATGAGTCTACAGTACTAGGGGCTTCCAGAGCCTTGCAGTAAATGGGAAAGAAAAAAAGAAAATTGAAAAAAAAATCCTCATGGCTTCTGTGTTTACTGTAGGTCTGCCCTCCGGGTTCTGTGTCTTAAGTCATTTATTCTCTGCTGGGCTAAAAGCAGCAGTCTAATTGGAAAGGAGGTAGGAAAAGTATCTCCTCTAAAAGGAGCAGTCTGTGCTACTACTAAAGAAAAGTTCAAGGGTTTTTGTTTCTTCTCTTTTTTAAGATTTCAGGTGCAAAGCCAAGCCTGTTGGGGTCAGCACTTTAGCACTTTCCTGTGTTCAGGGTCAAGCCAGCAGTGTTTCATGTGTGAGCTCTGATCTCGTGTTTCAGCACAAACTACAGACAGCCTTAGCCTGCCCTTATGCATAGTGCTGAAAATCACTAATGCTATTTTCTTCTAAACATACTAATTTTCTCAGCCTTGTTCTAAAATGAAGTGTTGAAGGGTTTTTATAATAGGTTTAAAGGGAAGGGTTTTAAAGTAATAACTTGTAAAGAAAATTCTAAGGGTGATCATCAACTCTTTATGTTGATTATAAAGAGGAGGATAATCTTTAATTGGTGGGCGGATTTCTTTATCATTTCCTCTTTCTCTCCTTTCTATGCATATTGATTAATTTTAGTAAATATGCAGTTGCACATGTTCTTTTTCAGTGAATGCAGATTTGCTTATACCCCTATATAGCTTTCATAGAAATATGCAAATATAACCTACAGTCATCTGCTTCTGCCAAAACAGTGAGCCAAGAGAGTGAACTCATGGATTACTGGATTCATATATGTCCTGCTCCCATCAAAATTGAGTACAGTACGCCTATTGATTTCAAAAGAACAAGGCTCAAGTCCTTAATGCACTTGTTTGAGTTGCTATTTAGCTCTTTTTCAAAAGAATTATAAAGCAATCCTTGTGCATCCTTTACTTTTAGCCTAGATATTTTATAACTACAAAACCCCTTCAGTTCAGCAGGAAGTTTCCTAGAATAAATAATAAGGAATAATTTGTGAAAGGACTATAACAACTTCATCTATTCATGGTCAGTGTATTCTCCTGGGAACTCTGGTGTACTTTGCTCTTACACTGGCAATTTATGGCCCTGGGAAGGATATATTTGAATGGTTCATAAATACAACCACTAACCTGTTTTAAAAATAAAAAAAAAAAAAATCCGTGGGAATTAAACATATTGCACTGATGATAAGACACATTAATTTCATTTTATTTCCTCATTAACAACTTTTAAGCAGACAAAATGCATATTGTAATGTTGGGTACATGACACTTGCATGTTGCTATGCCTATATACTTACAAAGTATTCAATGTGTACTTGGTGGCGCTTAAAAATGTCGTGTACAATTCTTCTAAACATTCTTACAGGGTTCCCATTTGCACTTCATCTTTCAGAAAAGTCTTGTCAGAAAATTGTCTGATGAATATTATTGAAAAAAAAATAAAATTTCAATTTTAGTTATCTGTTGGACATTTCTGAATTGTCTATTCATTTTATATATTACCTGGTTCTTGCCAGTTTGGCAGTGGAGTTGATTTAGACCAGTGGCTGTACACACAGACTGTTCACTGAGCAGATTTTGCTGTTTGCAATAGAATTGTTTTAATCATATTCTTGGGATATTAATTCTGAGATTTTAATCCGAGGAAATAACTTGTGAGACAGGATTACAATTTTTATTCTTTGATTTGATGTTTATATACTATTTACCGTGTGTTGCTTTATAGTTTCTTCTGACTGACAAAGTAACAACTGTTGGATGCCGTCCTCACTGTGGGAGAAATTCATCCTTATGAAGAGGTCAAGTGATGAAAAAGCATTTAAGCCTGTGGGACTTAAATGGTGGATTAGCCCTCTTGAAGGAGCTATAGAATTCATGCAAGGTTTTCTGCACCACTTATCATGTTTGAGTTGATGTTGTAAAGGGCAAGAAGGCCACCGGTCTCAGAAGGAGGGAGACAAATGTCAGAGGGAAGAGGAAATTCTGAGCGTGTCTGTGTTTATGAAAAAGAAACCAGTCCCAGGTACAAGAGGCACTGTTTGGTACCCCTGTGCAGAGGATTTGAAAGTGCTGTTGCTCATCTCTGGTGGCAGAGTTTTCCTGTGACCCAAACTTGGCACACATTTGACAAATGGAGAGTCCTGTTGGGCTCAGTGGATTTGTCCTTGTCTTTATTGCTGCTTTTCACTAAAGCAAAATAAGTCCTCTTCACCAATTTCTAATTTGCAATAAGAAGCTTTTTAAAAATAGCAACAATGCAGATTTTCACGTTACCCTCAGTCACATGCCCATGATTTTTAGGGCAAAGTATGATGGAAATCTACGGTGTGCCCAAGCAAAATGACACCATCCAAAATATTACACAGTCCAGCAAATGAGGCAATCCACCCCGAATTAATAGTTTTCTGCATTCAAGCTGAAATTTTAGTACTGTTTTGGTTTCTCTCACCAGCTAAAAATTTACCCAGAGGTAGCTGCAATTTGCTCTGTGCCTTTCCCTGGTCGGAAGTAGATTCTTACAGTTATCCCTCTAACCCTGTATGTCCCTCACATGGTTCCCTTAAAAACAGAAGAGTCCTAAATCTGTAAATTCTGCTCACTGATTTTTTTTTAATCCACAACCAACAAAATACCTGCCCACTTTCCCACTTTCTGTAGCAATAAACAAGAGTCTCTTTTTCTATGGGTTTTTGGTTTGATTTGGTTTGTGTTTGATTTGGTTGGTTTTTGGATTGGGGTTTTGTGGGGTTTTGGTTTTTTGTTCGTTTGTTTTCAAAAGGAATACTGTAAGGGGGAACAAACAGGGTTTCTTTTAAACTATAAAGGCTGCCCAAAATTTCATTGAATACTGAGAATAATTTTGTTGAATACAGAGCCTCTGTACCAGCCTGTCATGGCATTATACACATTAAACACTGATGTGTAAGAGTGGCTCCTTGCCCCTTGTAAGTCATCAGGCACCTGTATGAAGATACCCAGAGTTTGTCAAAAGTGATGTTACAGAGAAACACTTGGCCAAGCCCTCTCGGTAAGTGTGAGGTAAAGGTAAGTGCAATTAGTGAAATTCAGAGATAATTAAGTGGGAATAATGAAGATGATTCCTTGCTTGACAAAGAGTCATAGTGTGTTGCCTTCTGGTCCTGCTCCAAGCACTTGGCAACATCCTGAGCCATGGGAGGGCACTTTTGATTATCTCTGGGCTCCTTGCTTGCCCTAGCTCTTCCTCCTGCTGAGTTTGCAGCAAAAGCTTCTCTGCTTCTCTGGGCTCAGGGGCTGGGGCCTTATTGATTGTGCAAGCTGCACACAGGAAGAAAAGAAGACAAGAGAGTTTTTTTAAGCAAGCCGGAAAGGTTTTTTAGAAAGAGGCCTCTTCTTTATTCCGTGGCAACTTACAGGAAATTAGCACTGGTGTCAGCTGGTGAGGATAGCAACCATCCCTGCTCGGAGTCTTGAGGGGGAGCACATCCTCGGGGCCGTGCCAGCTGGGTGGGTGAAAGGAGCAGAGAGAGGAGGAAAACTGCACATGCCAGGAACATGGGAGACCTGTTTGTGCCTCTCTAGGTGTAGGACCAAAGGGGGAGCCTGCTGCTTTTCAGTCGGCATTCGCTGCTGGAGATGCAAAACGAGACTGATCCAACCAAAAGATTCACAAAGCCATGAACAGCAAGAAGCATCCCCCAAAACACTGATGCCATCCCCTGGCAAACAAGCAGGGTGTCCCACTTCAAGGACTTTGAGTTGATTGAACTCAGAGAAAGGTGGGGAATTTATAAAAGATAAAGAAAAGAAGATAGAAGAAAATCAGAATTTGATCCTTGATAGATAAAGTTGGATAGAAAGTGCAAGCAACAGAAATGCCTAAAACCAAAACCATTTGCAAGGGCTTTTAGTTCTGTATCAGGGCATTAGCCCACCCTGTCTCAGGACAAATACAATATTTTATATAATTCTGTAATTTTTTCCAGTGCATTTTCATTTTTTCTGGAGCATCTAATGGTAACCTCAGAGACAAAAGCATATATACCATGATGTGACCCAGTTAAAGTACATCATTATATTGAGTTTACCCTCCAGAACAGCAGTAAGCAACATGACTAAGAGCTGTCATATTTATTTCCTCATCCACACCCCGTGAAGGAATGTGTGTGCAATGAAGCGTTGTTGTTTAGTTTTTAGTTTATTTTTCTATTTTCATATTTCCCCAATGTTTATGCAAGAAGTTTAGATTTAAAGAGCACTTTGTACTTGAAGATTAAACCAATGCAGTTTGTGATCATTGCTTCTTCCTGTGAGATTCAATGCTGCAGTTTTAGAAAATTCTCCCTGTAAAACCTTCAGTGGGATAGAGGAGTAATTTTCTTGATGATGGTCCACATTTATGGTCTCTAGCGAGACTTTTAACTACACTCAAACACAGCCTTCAAAATGAAGTCCAGGACCTTGGACTAAATTCCAAAAACTACAGGAAGCTGATGTAGGCTGTGGGAAGCAGGCTGAGCTTGTTTATTAATGAGAAGATGCATCCAAGTTTTCCATGCCTTTGAGGAAGCATGGCCATTCCTCATGGCCAGCCGTGTTGCACGGCTCTAACCCACCTGAGAGGTGACACAGACGAATTGCTGCCACCACCTTCACATCAATTTATTGCCTGAAGGTGGCTAAAAGCTGCAGCTGCTGCTGGGGAGACGGGTAGCAGTGCCTCTGTGTCACTTTGGGGCCGGTTTTGGCATTCCCTGGGAGCAGCCTGGCTCCTAAATTTTATTTACCTGGACACCAGTTGAGACTGGTGCCCTTTTCATGCAGAGAGCCCAGGATTGCAGTGCCTCTGCCAAGTCTTGTCTGCATGGGGAAACTGATGGTGATGTACGAGAGGATTAATCCCATGGGACTGAGCAGCTTCAATTACTGAAATCTGAATGCAGGGTCCTCTTCTGGTTCTGCATGAAATTGGTGGTGGGGTGTAAGTTAGGGAGTTAATTTTTCGAGTTGATAAGCTCATAAACAACAGGCACAGCTACGCAGAAAAGTGCACACACTCAAGCAAAACATTTCCTGTATTTTTGCATGCATTTTTCTACCCTAGTAGGTAAATTCTGTGTTCTCTGCTATTCCATGCTCATGATTTCATAACTACCCTGGTCTCTTAGGACACAGCTTCCTCTTTTTCATGTTTGTTTTATACCTGCACAGCTGCTAGTGATGCTTTGTGTAGCATAGGGAAGCTAAGTTTACTCATTGATCAACAAGTTTGGTTGTAAGTTTTTCAGCAGGAAGCATATTGAGGCTTTCTAAGGGAAGCCATAATATATAAAAAGGGAGTGCTGGAAAATATGATGGATTTTCCCACAGCACTCAGTACAGCTGGGCAGTACCCACTGAATTGAGAGAGAGATTCAGCCTTGGTTCCTGAAGGTGCTGATTGCTGAGCCGAGGATGGGAAGGAAGCTGATGGTTGTGGGGCTGCTTTGGGCTGTGCTGCAGTTTGGCAGAGCATGTGTCAGCAGAAGCACCAGATCAGGGCATTATTTCACCACCAAATCTCGCACTTTTCTCTGCCAACACCAGTCTGTGTTTCCTTCAAAGTGGGAGGGAAATAGCAAAACTTTTTTCAATGCCCCTGGGGCATTGAATCTATGTTTTCATTTAGGAAATGAATCATGATCATCCTGCCCTTTTTTAGGGCAAAGACGGACAAAATGGCATTTCCCTTTAATGCTCAAAGCTAACGAATGCTGATCTTGTAAGGAGCTAGGAACAGGGGGAAGAAAATTATATAGGCTGTGTGCGGTGGAGAAGAATGAGAAACACAACAAAAGCGGGAAAAAGAAAGGGATTGGCAGGGGGAAGTGCTGCAATACCTCTCCCAGCACTGAAAGCCTCACAAATTGTGAATTTGAGGTTCACTGTAAAGGGGGGCACCGCTAAAGATTCAGATAAGATTGCAAAAACTGCTAAGGGTTCAGGGAGGGAATGAAAGAAATTTCAAAGCAAAGGTAGAGAGAGAAAAAGGGCTCTGAAAGAAGATGATGGCAGACTGAGAGAGTGTCACTTTGACACTGCTGATATGCCCTGAAGTCCCCAGGGCTGGCACTGAGGAGGCATCACATCAGCTTCACTCACAGGCGGCCTTGGAGCTGATCAAAGGGCACTGCTGAAAACCCACACTGAACTCTGGAGCCCGGAGAGAGCAGATTGCCTGCAGGCAGCACCTTCAGCAGAAAATCTGTAGGAGACAATAAGGTAGGAGGCAATAGCTTGAGGTTTCTGTGGCTGCCAGAGACCCTCCCCATAACTAATGGGAAAGGCTGAGTGGTCTAAAGCATTCCCTATTCTTTTGGAGTAAAAGTATGCCAGCAGCTTCAATTGGAACGGGCATATTTGATATAAACATTTACATCTGCATAGCTCCCTCTCAAAGCTACACTGGAGTCAGCAGCAATCGCTTCAGGCCAAAGCTCTGCTTCAGCTATCACAAGAAAATGGCAAGTGCAGCGTAGCCTTTGTCACCAGCTGCCACCCACTTACTCGGGTGCTTGCAAAAAAGAATGACAGACAGTTACTCTCTGACAATGGCAGTGGCATTCTCACTCCTTCATGGCTAAAAGGAGCTCTAAAACCCCTCTGTTAAATTCATACTGAAAGAGGCTAAACCTTGATGCACTATTAATATGCTCAAGAGGCAAACTTGGAAATCTCTCACCTCCTTATATACCTCGGGCAGGAATTTCCTTCCCAGGAATAATCTCCTTTATAGCAAGCCAATGAAATTTGTTACAATTAACCAAAAGAAAGGAGTGAAGACCATTGTCAGAGTTTCATGAGCTGCAGAGTTCATTGTACAAGCCATGAAATTCTCTTGCAAATGGAAATTAAGTACTCTGTAGAAACAGGGATCATTATATAAGAAGATAAAGGAAAGCCCTTGCTGCCCTATATCCCTAACGAGTGAGCTAATTTATGGTTTTAGATTTTCTAATGACCAAAAGTGATTTGGCAGACATCACATATGTATGAAACAAGGTGAAACAGAGAACCACAGAAATAAGGCTGAGTTACACCAAAGCTAGTTCAGTGTAAAATCAGCCTAACTCCCCCAGACTCTGTGAAATTACTCCTGATTCATCTGCATGTACTTAAGCATCGAACCCAATTATTGTTTTTACAAAGTGTTGAATGTAGTGTCATGCTGGGGCAAGGAATGAAGAAAGGTTTATGTCAGCCTTTTTTTTTTTTCCCTCATTGCTTTTCTTTCTTTCTTCCCCTCTGAATGACCTTTTATGCCAAAGTTCTCATTAGGCAGCATCTGAGATGTCCAAAAAAAAAAGCATGAGGTGTTACAGTACTGACTCACACCTCGTCCAGCCTCTGTAAAAATCAGTAGCATGTTAATGCACTGACCTCTCCCAAGACGCAAAGACAATTCTACAGCTTGTTTCTAAGCCAATACATAGAAATTGCAGTGGGAGGATATTGGGAAGGATGAGTGTCTGCCACAGTCATACACTGGTAGTGGATTGCCCATACTTCAACTTAGAATGTGTGCAATTACAGCTGGACAGAAAAAAAAAAAAATCTGAAAATTATGGAGGGATTCAGTATTCACTTGTTTGTTTGCTTGTTTTCTCTGAAGGCCTGTATATTTACTAGAAGTCATGGGAAAGCAGGGTGGGTTGTTTGGGGTTTTTTGTTGTTTTTTTTTTGTGAAAGGCTACAAGATTTGTCAAATATGACCAGGGAAAACCATGAGCAGATATTCCTAGGAAGTTGTTACATGAGTGAAATGTGGACATGCAGGGAAAGGCCTGGGAATTGAATGTCCTCATGAAATTCACTGGGCACAGCTGCTTTCCGTAGCTGTGCTAAGCTGCAAGAAATGCAAATGACTGATTTCTAAAGAACGCAGAGCCCCCAATAGAGCGTGACTAACCCACATCCCCTTGCTCCTTGCTGGCCAAACACTCACTCCAGTGCTCAGTTTGCTGTGAAAAACCAACTCCTTTGCTGGTACAGAGCTGGCACCAAAAACGAGCTGAAGGTTTTCCAATGGGACTGATCTAACAGTTTCATCTGGCTGGTACAGGATTACAGCAGCTTTTCCTCAGTGGAGAAACAGGCTTTAAACCAAAAGGAAAAGTGTCTCTCTAAGACTGTTGTGTGAAAAGTCCCTTTGCAAATAATTTCTCTCCAGAAGTCTCATGAACCAATAAAAAATGATAAAAAAATATTAAAAATTATTGAGGTGATCCCATAGTTTCTTGATTTTCCTATTCTTTCCTAAATTTATTTGTACCAGGTAACATTCTTTAAGAAAGTTCTGATAATCAAAAAAAAAAAAAAAAAACCAAAAATCCAAAGCCAAGAAAAAGGGTAAGAAAGAAGGGTTAAACAGTATGCAAAGTTTTGCTTTATTTGTTTGTTTTTTAAAAACAAACAGTCTGGAAGTACCTGCTTTTTTTCCTGCTTCCTACTGTAATGAATTAGAAAATTGAAACACATCTTGCAAACCAGCATCTCAGATGGGACTTGAGCTGTGATGAGTGAGGCCAAGGATTGCCTCTCTTTCCATGTGCTACCCAAAGTCCCACAGCAACGGGGCCAAAGAATACAGGTCTGGATCTGAACTGATCTCAAAATGTATTTGAGAGATATATACACTGATATCTCTAAATATATTTATTCAAATCCCTAGGTGTATTTTATCCCCGATTTCTTCTCTCTGTGCAAATATATTATGTTGTCAACACGTTTGGGTCGGGAAGAGTTGCTTTAGGGGAAGTTCTCTTCCCCAAAACCCTTTGGCTGATAGGAGCAAAATCAGTATCAGGTTACCTGGGTGCTGCTGCTTTTTCAGCAAGTCTCATATCCGTTCCATGTTTTCCATGTATGAAAGGGAGGTAATATTCAAGGCACTTTTTAAAGCACTTCAAAGATTGTCATGTTAAAAATTAGCCTTTGCCTCTTACTAATATGTTAGTTTAACATGTATTAGAAATCCCATTAGATTTGCACTTAGGTTAGGTGGTCTCAGGGGAGCAAATGTCTGTGACAGCCACCGATGTAGAAAGAAACTGAATTCAGCGGGATCGACTGAATTTGCTAATAAACCTAACTCAGATGCCTGTCAGAGCTGGAATGGCAGCACCAAGTCAGGAAATAAGCAGGCATCTCTGAATGCTGACACGGGAAAAGCGCCTTCTCCACAGGAAAACTCGGCTCCCGCTGTACAATGCCTTCCATGTCTTCAGCAAAACAGCTCTGGAAGCAGATGGGCTGTGTGACAGTCAGATGTGTCAGTAACTCGACTCAAGAGAATAGGAGGTTGTAATTAAGGTTTTGCTTTAGTGCAGGAGATTTAATAGTGCAGATATTTTTCCTGGTATTTGTTTCAAATTGAAATTAGTAACTTACAGGGAGCTGACAACAGTGACAGGAATTGAAGAGACAAAAAATACTGGAGAATTCCCTCCAACTTTTGCTGCTTTTATAAACTGTTTGCATGGTCTGTGTATAGCGTAATGCAATCCTCTTTGTCCATTCAAGAAAGATAAATTATTGTGTGAGTAAATTAATATTAATAATATTAATGATTTAAAGATATCTCATAATAAGGTACAACCTGGGTTCATAAAGTACAAGCTCCTGTACAGATAAGTTTCTATGGTTTTCCACTTTAGCACTAAAGCACTGTTCTGTGCTTTATTTAAAAATAGCAAAATGAATTTTTCTTCTACCCTGCATGTGCTCTGATATGGACTAAACAGCTTATTAGAAGACACGGGATTATAACAATGCATCCTTATTGGAGCTACTGCCAGGGTAGAAACCCTGTATCAACACTTCTATCACACTCTTAAGGCTTGAAAAGTAGTGCTTCAGCTGGTATGGTTAGTTCAAAAGATTGCAAAAGCAAAGTTTACAGAAGTGTGTGACAATGATATATTTGCCAGCAGCAAATTAGTCCAAGTGAGTTGTAAAGCTTGCACTGACATATATAATTCTTCGCAGGTTTCAAACTGTCTCCTCCAGGCTGTGATTAATTTCATTAGATGTTCTTAAAGTTAAGGAAAAAAGGGAGTGTAATAAGGTAGTCTGTCAATCACAAGTTCTAAAACAAGAAAATATATCTCAGATTAAGTAATCTTTCCATTCTGTGGAATTGATTCTCATCTCGCTGACATGTAAATGGTTCTGCTGCACTCATAACCCACACATTTAAGCAGATGAAGATTTAATTTTAGCACCAAGCACTGATGTCTGATGTGTTTATCTCAAAAGATCTCCTCCAAAATTGAGATTATACAACAAAGTGTTTTAAATTTACCTGTTCCCAAATAATGTGAAATGCCATATAAATGATAAAATTGTGTGCTCATAGGAAAATGCCACTATGTAGCTAATATCCAAAACTATTCATGTTGTGCAATAAAGGTTATTTATGCCATTAAGTGAGAGATGTAAACAGTAACTTACAGATAGAGATATGCATTTTTATGGTCAAGTTATGAAGCAAATTTTTACATTCCTCCCAAAGATATCACAATGACAGAAGTTCTGTGGGAAGGCAACCTGCAGCCTGAGTACCTAACAATAGGAATTGTGGTTAAGGTGGCTCGTGGCTAATGACAACATGGCTTTTGTTAATCCCTGACCATTAAGTATTACTTTTTATTTTTTTCCTCTAGTGATTCCATCGCAGATTTGAGCTCCCAAAAGGAGTTTGGCCTATTGACAGCAGCATTCTTTCCTAAAGGGGGACACCATTTCTCTTCTCTGATAAAGCCCAGCTCTCTGTCCTCTCCGCACAGGCTTTGCTCATCACTTTCCCACAGGGCTGATTTTCTTCTCTGCTCAGGTCACACTGCTGTGGTTTTGCCCTGGTGTTGTCTGGCATCTGGCCATCACTGGCTATCACTGGCCTCAGCTGTGGCCGTTTCACTGACTTTAGTGGGTGTGGGAGGAGAGAGGAAATTAGATTGCCTATTTCTTGCCTCTGCCCACAACCCATTCCTGCTCAAATGCTGCTCTCAACCACTTCCATCTCTTCCTTCTGAAGACGGAAAACAGCAGCCCAGCAGCATGGCAGTGATTATCAATAACCTTTATTCGGCACAGCATCCAAATTTTCTTGGAGATTACTGTTTTTATTCTCACAAGAGGCCTGTGATAAAGGGTGGGTAGTGATTTCATGTCATATAGAGGAATCTGAGAACAAAGAGGGGGATTCATAAAGGGGCTTAAGGATCGAAGTAATGTGTTTTGATATCTAACCTTTAATGTCTCTCTGTCAGAGCAGAGTCCAGACCTCTTCTCGAAATCTGTGTGGATGCCTAGGGCATGGATCTGGGTGTCTAGGATGTAGATCCTTAGCCCACTGAAAAGAGATACATTTAAAATAGTTGTGGAGAGTTGGATGGCATGAGATGCTCACAAGGGGAATATTTCTGAATTTTCACCTTTCCCTGAAGCTTTGCCAAGTTAGCTGAGTGCGTAATAAATCAGCTATTCTTTTGGGCTCAGAACTGGAACCTTTTACCTGAACCTTTTCCAGAAACCAGGTCAAACAGCAGATTTACCAGGAAGGGTAATGGGGTTGGATGGTCCCTGGTGTCAGTGTTTCCAGCTCCGGCACGAGTGCTCTTCTGTAAAGTGAGATGGCTGCAGAGATGCCCACGTTCGCTCCAGGGTTTGTTTGTCACCACTGCCAGCTCTCAGAAGAGTAGGATCACAGCTTTACTGGGTCAACGATGATGAGAATGACTCTTGAGGGTAACAGCTAGCGACCTAACCCATTCTTTTGCAAAGTCAAATCACCTAAGAAAGGAGGGGAAGAACACATTCCTCCTCCTCCTCCTCGCTGGCACAGCTTTGTTTCAGTTATGTGGTCGTGGTGCAGGATCCAGGAGATGTAGGCTGGAATTACCCCAGGCAGAGTGGCCTTCTGCCAGATCTGAAGCAAAATGAGATCTTTTCCACAGCAGGTGACTTCTTTACCTACTTAGACCTATGTAAAATGTGAAGTCGTTGTCAATGGTGTTTTCTGTCTGATTTTTGAGACAAAGTGGGACCTGCCAATCTTTTCCCACCATAGTAAAATGCACAAAGCACAAGGCTGTCCATTCTTTTGGCACTGGATGTCTGTCTCAGCGGTGAATAGTTTAAGGGTGACCAGAGTATTTCTCACATGGGAAACACACCAGCCAGCCCAGAGGGGATTTTCACACACCCAGCTGAGGCAGCTGCAATTTTCTGCTTGGGAGTTGCCACCAGTGCCAGCATCAACTCGGGGACTGGCTCAGGAAAGGGGCTCTACTTTATCCACCCCTGGGCACCCCCACTCGAGCCTTTCTCATCACTGCAGAGCCCTTTCAGTCACCCATGGATGCTGTCACAGGGGTGGCAACACCAACTCATTCTTTGGATTGCTGTGTAGGCCCAGAGAGCAGTGGAAAAATAAGAGCTGATAGAAATTCTTGAGCAGAAAAATGGGAGTTGGGCTTTTTGCCACTTTCTCACTACAGTTCCTCCCATGCCTCTCACTCCTGCTTTGCAATAACCCCTGCTACTCCCATCATGTGGATCTTGGTCAGTCTGTCAGTCGTGGTTTCAGCGTGCCAGATGTGATGTTGTGTGATGCCAAATGTGGCCTGAACTGAGAGCTAGCGTGACTCACTATCAAACCATTTTCTCCTGTAAGACAAAGAAGATTTAATGAATATTTTTAAAAAATAACAAGGAAAAGAAATAGAGGGAGGGGGATGGTGATTTTAGACATGGCTGTTTTGTATGTTGGTTGGGTCTGTTGGCTTAGCTCCTACATGAGTTAAAAAGAAGTATATTTTCTAGCCTTTGTTCTTACCCAAGTGAGCAGTGAGAGGCCTCAAATAATATGGGTGGAAAATAGCCTGAAATGAGGATTTTTTTGTTGTAAAAGCACATGGATTTTTGGGGTTGTCTGGAGCAATTTCACAGAAACAAGAGCAGATTAAAGGAGGTAATGACATGTTTGTAATTTCATTCCTGAGGCTCATGGTGTCCTTGCCTCTGTCTAGGTTTCAGCCTGGAGATAAATCAAGGGCTTCAATTTCCAAATCTGTCATAGAAGCTTCGCAAATAAAAATGCTGACAAAAAATATCTGCTTTTAAATGGCTACTTGCAAGCACTGACAACTAGCAGTCTATAGATCTTTCACCTTACAGGGAAAAGAAGCAGTGTGTATTGCCAGGAAAAATGAAGAGGAGAAAAGCACTGCTCCTAAAGTTAAAGTAATCTCAAAGTATGACAATAATAAACCATTTACAGTCATGTTTTGAATGCTAGATGAAAACAGATTTCAGGTGGTATATTAACAAAGTCTCACAGCTGCCTGGAAAAGGAATGGATGTGGCATTGGAATAAGAAGCAGAGAGGCCATGTGGACAAGCCAAATTCCTTCCAGCCCCAGCTGCTGTGGCTGTTCCACATGTGCTGCTCTGTGCCCACCGAGCGCCTGTGAGTGACTGGGGACGAGGGGGAAACAGGCACAATGAAAACCAGCACAGATTATGCTGGTTAAAGCTGCATAATTTGCTGTATCTGTTAGCTGCAGGCTCTGGCTTTTGCAGGATATGAATTCCAATTATAAGTCAGAGCTGGAGTAGTTGATAGAGGCAAACTAGGCCAGAGACTTTGCTGAAATTCGGGGTGCCAGAGCTGAGCAGTGCTTCTCCTGGAGCACTGCAGGGTCCCCAGCATGGACTGGGGTCTGTTGCCCCTACCTATAGTCCCCTTGGTCTGTGGGATTCAATTCTGTAACAAAATAAAATCGCACAACCATGCTGAGTTTCTGAATAGCCACCCAAACCCTTGCTGGCATTAGAGGCAGAGTAGGATGGGTCAGCCCCCCATGCTGTGGTTCCCGAAATATTGAGCTTGCTTCAGCCTAAAGCCAGAGGATAATTTGATGTGCAGACTGTGTGGGGCTCTGAGTGCAAGATCTGAGCTCCTGGGGCAGAGTAATTGCACCCACGCACCCACCCTCTCTTCCCAGGAAAGTGCTTGTTCTTTATTTACCCTCTGCCAATGTGGACTTGTGGGTATTTGCTGCCTTTCAGTCGACTCATCACCTCAAGGCTTCAGCCTGGTAAATTCTGAAAAGAGATGTCCAGCAGTTTCCATACCCAGGGGCTGGAATGAATGAATGAATGCTTTAGGCAGTCAGAGTGCTCTATGTAAATTTATTTCCTGCATAATCATGTCTCACTCACGGCATGTGGCCCCCAGGATTTGCCCGTGCCCCTTCTGTGGGCAGGCTCCGTGGTGCTGCCATCGCTGCTCCAGCAGGAGCAGAGCTCATGTCCTACCTAATGGGCAAATGGCCACAGCTGGCCTGGATCTGATTTGTAAGGCAGAAAAAGTGACCGTGCCAAGGAAACTTGTATCTAGTGTAGCCCTGTGGATGAGAAAGGACGAGATATAAAAGACAGAGGGCTGGGTTGTCTAGCTAAAATAAGGATTTTTTGAAATGCATGAGAACTGCCTGTGGGACTTAATATGTTTTAAGGGCAGGGATCTTTACACTTACTGCTGCCATCCATCGATGGGGATAGAACATCTGCTCAAGACAGTGATTATCCTCATCACTACGGCCTTTGTCAGCTGGTTGGATTGAATATGAGTCTGGAGAAGCTGGATGCTCTCATTTTGCTCATCACAATTTATGCTTCCAGGTCAAGCGGGCACTGTGAACCTCACTGTTCTAATTTTGCTTCTGGTTTTATCACAGCTGTAAAAGGAAAGGTTAGAAAAAGTTTTTACTTCAAGTCGGGGACTTGCCACCTCAGAGCCGTGGAGAGACGATGCTCAGCAAGCAGCTACGGCTGAGGTTTTTATTTCAGGGAAAGTTTTAGAAAAGGAATACTTTAATCTGTTGGTCTGGAAAGTCATCTGCGAATAAGGGCAAAAAGGGTTAGTATTTTTAGGGCATATTATACGTTCAAAGGGCTGTGCACAGTGCTAATGCACAGCCATTAACAAATTGATCTCCAGCCCCTGTGCAGTTAAGCAGGACTATTTTACCGATGGGGAGACTGAGACAAAGCATCTTGCTCCAGGCTGCCCAGCAACAGAAGTGGCTTTAGAAGTCAGCATCTCCTGTCTCCTGTGTCATTCCCCCAGACAGCGATGCCAAGCAGCAAAAAGCTGAATCAGGGGCACCTTTCTGTGAGGCTTAAAGAGCATGCCCACGAAATAAATATTTAACAGCTAAAGCAAAAGGCAGTCCAAACATTCCCGCTGCATTTTGAGTGCTGGGGTCTGCAGAGCAAAACCACTGATAGTTTGGTAAAACTAACACCAAAGACATTAAGTTTTGTTATCAATATCAGATCATTGCCCATCTTGATAATCACTGGGCTATGTGTTTGATAAAAGAATGTTTGAGAACAGCTAGACTGTTATTATATATAATTGCTCTTTACAATGCCTGGCTATCTCTGCTGAAAACGAATCAGTGATCTCCACTGTAGCAGAATCTATTAAATAATTGGAGAGCATGGCTGGTATCTTTGATGTTGAAAGGAAAAAATTCAATAAGCAGTCTCGTCAGGCTTTCTAACACAGCAGAAAGAAGGGCTGCAGGCAGGAACATACTGACACTACAGGTCAGTGAAGGTTTATGGATTTGTGTGCCTTAGAAAGGAGGCAGAACCTACTGTACAGGACTGTTGAACCATTAGATACCTCGGGGTGTCAGAGCATTGTTGTGCAGCCTTCTAAAAATATAAATGGTAGGGCCAGACATCAAATGTTTCTCCCCTGCCCACGTTTTATGAGAATATCGTGTGTCCTGAGGAGATGTCAGAACTGTGCTTCAGCTGTTTTGCTATTTGACAGTGGCACATTACCCTTAGAAGATTCATTTTCACATTTATTAACCCGTCTCTGCCTCACAGACTCACATCTCTCCATCAAAGAAGTGCCTGTTTGTCTTTGAATTAACAGCTTACATGTATGTAGTGGCCTTCATTACCAAAAAAAAAAAAAAAAAAGGCGTTCAGCTCCCTCTGCCAAATGTAAAACAGCTGGCAGGTACTTAGTACATCACCCCGGGAGGAGAGCACTTGGCTGAAGAAAGCACAAAAAAGGTCCTTGTTCTCTCCTAACAAGAGGTACCCAGGGACATTTAATGTGACCATGGGACCAGCTTTTACTGGCTGCTCTGAAGAAACGGCACACAATGCACCTCATGATGCACTCTTTATCTGCAAGGCTGGAGGAGGGAAAGGGATCAAGGGGCTTTGAGGATGAAATTATACCTCTCCGATGTTCATAGCAGCATTTGTGCTGGCGTTAGGCCACAGAAGGGCTATTTGAAAAAAACAGTTGACAAGATCAGGTTGGTCATCTGTAAAGATGTGTGGTAAAAGAGAGCTGGGCACCCCAGAACTATGCAGATCTATTATACAGCATTTTCAGGATCTCCCAAGGAGTCTGCATTATTGCTCCAGAGCAGTCCATATCTCACATCCATTATCTATTTGTTTCAAAATTCATAAATACAGAACAAATATTAAGTGTAGTTTTTTCAGTTGTACAGTTTAAATTGGTTATCTTATTCAAAAGGTTTTCACCTTTAGTGAGACACATCTCCCATACACCATTGTGATCTTTTTTTTTTTTTTTACTTCACATTGTGTTGAACAGTGGGAAAAGTCCAGAAGATAGATTTGTAGTATATAAGTTAATGCTTTTTTAGAAGTCTCAGACGAAGCTGGTTTGCTGTGAAACCATTTTTCTCATAAAAATTTCTTGTCTTCCTTGTCCACCTTTCTCAAGCTTAATCAAATTAAATGGAGAATTCATACACAGATCAAAGGGAATGTTAAAGAGTAACTTTTCTGACTTACTTTCTCTTTTAGGATCAGTAACTTTTCATCTCAGATGTCGTGTCTTGATTAGCTTTTTTCTTAACTCCGTGCTATGCCACAGTATTTCTGTTAAGATTTCTTTGCAGCTCCGTAACTCCCCAATACAGCAAGGAGCTGAAGTGTCCGTGCTGTAAAAGTGAAGCTTTGCTTGGACTACGTGATTAAAAAGAGCAGGTGAGTAAAGGAAAGTGAGATAATCACAAGGGCATATCGAGTTTCAGATATTGATCCATGCTTTGGGCACTTCATAAGGCATCCTTTACAGCTCTCAGATTCTGTAGGAAAAGAGTAACAAATTTGTATTTTTGCACCAGATTCCAAGATATCCCAGTATTCTCACACTTGAGGATTTCCAGCGTACGCTCAGCCACAACGAGGCAGGTCACGTGTGTTAGAATGGGGCTGTAGATGAATTTGGGATTCAGAGCTTGCAGTTCTTGATGGTCAGGGCTTCAAATGTCCGGTGAGGCAGAGTGTGAGCTGAGCACAGAGCCGGGAGCTGGCCTGTGCCTGCTCAGCCTGTCTGCGATGAGCTGCTGGGACACCGCGGCTGATTTGAGCATCCGTGCTCACTGCTGTGCACAGCATCCCAGCTACTCTCTCCCTCTCAAACAGCATGCCCCAATTATATTTCTATTTTTTATCACCTCCGCTGTGTCTTTCAACTGAAAGAAATGATGGCCTGTATTTTTTAATTTGTATTCAGGCGCGTGTTTGCCTTTGATGCCAAACAATGGATTCTTTCTTGCGAGTTGCGATTTGTGGCAGCTACAAACCAGATTTTGATTCCTGTTTGACCCGTGCCACCTTGGTGTCCCCAGTGCTCAGCTCTCTGGCCTGGGGTGGCACCGACCCCCAGCAGCCCTGAGGAGAAGGCTTTGGTCTCAGGCACAGGGTTAAGAGCAGGACAAAGGAAAAGGAGCTTCACCCATGAGCTGCAGATATTTAGGAGTCACATTGCTGTGGCCACTTGCCACGAGCCTGAGTGTCTCACGTTGGAAGGATGAGAAGACTGCAGTGCTCCAAAGCTGCTCTTGCTATAAAAACAGATCAAGGCCCTTGTGATACCTTGGCTGGTGGAGAAAATAAGCCAGTGCCAAATGGCTTTTCTCTCCTTGACTTAGAAAATCACTAAGCAAAAGTGATTTTAATAATTTCTTAGAGGTACCTTTTCTGAAAACCTGTGCTTTCTGTAATTCAGATGTGCTTTTATCTCATCAGCACTTCAGTACAAAGGCCATCAATGTTTTAAATTGGCTCATTTTATGTTTATGAAGGCTTTCTATATTTAAAAAAAAGTCAATTAGAAAGCTCACTGGTATATACTGATACTTCAAAAGGAGTAGAGAAAGATGTATGTTTTAGATAGTCAGGGCTCCTGGGGTGAGTTGAGTTTAATATTTTGACAGGGAGAATTTCCATTAAATCCACATAATTATCATGAAAAAAAAAAAGGTTTTTCTTCTTTATTAAAATGCTTAACATTTTGTCTCATTCAACATGAAGATGGATTTTTTTTTTTCTGATGACACCCATGTTATATTTAGATTAGTGAATGTGCAGTCCTTGCCATACTCTGCTGCTGGAAAATTAGTGTGCACCCTCCATTTAGCAGAGAGCATGTTGTTTTCCACAATCTCGGTTCACTTACCTCTCTTAGATAATTTGCTCTTGGGATTTCATGATTATCGTTTGTACTTTTCTGCTTATTATATAATCTTAAGGACACTGTAATGTGAAAATCATAATTAAAAATCACCTTTTTTTTTTTTTATTTTAAATGCTGGCTTATGAAAATTGAAACAAATTAAAACAGATTCACAGTTTGGTCAAAGCATTCCTGAAAATGAGCAGCAGCAGCTGACCTTGTTGTACATTCCAAATGCCATGTAGCCTGTTGTATGCCAGTGATAGAGTCCATTGGAGTGGAAAACGTGGAGCTGCAATAATATGTGCTCAGGTGGCTCCTAGTTCATGGATAAAGTAATGCTGGCTCTGCTTCTGGCTGCCCCAAAGCTCCTGCAAATGAACCAGTCCGGGTGGGAAAAGCTCGGCCCTTGGAATGGTTTAAGATAAAGAAAAGTAGAAAGGCGACTTTAAGCCCCAAGCAATTTAGAATCTGATTTTAGAAGAATATGATACACAGGATAAGAGTAAAATTGTAAGATAGGGTGTGATACTGACGGCATTTAGAGCACTACTGTCAATCTCAGTGAAATGTAGGTTATATGGAGGGATTTGAAGGAAGAAAATGAGAGTGCTCTGCTGACAAGGGAGAAGGGTGGTTTTTTTAAGAAAAAGAACTTTGCTTTGAAGAGGACAGCAAGTTTAGAAGAGGAATAGACAGAAAAAAGGAAGATGCATGAATGGCGGTATTATGATGATGCTAATATCTGTAATGTTTAAGAAATAATGAGCTTAATGGCATATTTGAAGATTCTTTTGAAAAGTATTGCAGGGAAACCTAACAATATGTTTTTAATGGTTAGCAGCTGCTAAATCCCACTCTCTGCCTCAGAGTTTCCTTTAATGTGTTACAGAATTCGATATTGCCTTGAATGTATTTGGAGTTTGAATAATATTTGTTCATTATTTTCCCTGTTTAAGAAGGGAATAAATAAGGAAAAAAGTCAAGGCATTTTGGAAATCATTTTAGATTTGCATTTTCAATGTAGTTAATCACAGGACTGCATAAAAGTGCCGTGCTCCTACTCATCTACTTCATCCAAATATCTGCTTGTTTTACTGATTAAGGTTAAATTCTCTCAGGGTGGACCCCTAAACTGAGTAGTGTGAGAGAGAAAAAACTACATTTGCATTATATTTTTGTATCGGAACAATGAGGAGTTCTTTGCTTGCTTCTCTGTTTAAAAAGACCCTTCCTCAGTTGCACTCACTTGTTACCCACAATGATGCAGAAAACAGAAACAGGGTGAGCAAGAAGTTTTTTGAAGCTGGTTAAGTTGGACAGGGAAGCCTAAGGAGTGAGAGAAGAGTGGGATTCTGGAGAGTCATCTTGGAAGCCAGTCCTGGGTGGCTGCACAGACATTTTGTCTCGTTGCACCTTTGTCGGACACCATGACTGGCCCTCTCTCCATTTGTCAGAGAGAAACTTATGTTCTCTGATGTTTTGTGTCCTCCAGCTCAAGCTTTATGCACTTGGGTAGGGATTCATGCTGTAAAACCCTGATGAAATGTTTTCAGCTGGGAGGCATCTCAGACAGCCAAGAGTGAGTTGAGAGGGAACAGCAGACACACGTAACCCGTGGGAGCCTGGGACTCAGCATCCTGTGGAGGATTTCTGACTGCACCAGAGCTGTCCCTGCCAACCTGCTCGGCCCTTTCTGCTAGACTGATGTCACAGAAAGAGCAGCAGAGCTTTGGCTTGGCCAGTTCAGTGTGAGACAGGCATTATGTCTTAGTGGCACACAGCAGCCAGAACGATTGTCCTTTGTTCAGCCCAGGGTTACAGGGCTGCAGAGAGAGCCCGGGCATTTGGGCTCTCTTCCTCTTAGGAACCCAAATAACTTAATCAAGGCTGCTTGCCACCTGCCAAGTGCAGTGGCTAGCGTGGAACAAATGGCTGGCACAAAACCTCCCAACTCTGCCCAGGCAGTGGCTCCTTTATGGGAAAATAGGATGGAAACATGGGGCAATGAGAGGATCCTGTTAATTTTATACAGATACAGAAGTTCCTCTCTAAAAATACTGTCAAGCCAAAAAGAAGGAGCTCAGCTAGTTTTGAAGACCCAACATTTCATGGAGTTGAAAGGAAAAAACGTTTTACTCTGATTTAATAGCAGCCTGGTGCTCAGTGCTTCATTCCACCCGTGCACAGGTATGCAAATGTGAGGTTTCTCTCAGCCTTCAGCTGTTGTTTCTTGTTTATTTGTCATGATTTGATACTGAAAAGATCAGTCTACTTCATTCATTTCTGCATTTTGGAAGACCTCTATTTTTGAGCAGAGGTGTTTTAGATATGGGTGAAGTTTTATGCAGGAATAAGCTTGAAGAGCAGTCAAAATTATTGGAGCAGGAATATTCTCTTGCCTCCTAGATTCAGAAAACATAACAACACAATGAAGGAAAAAATGTTTCGTGTAAAACTTTCCCCTTTTTCTGACCTTTGAAAGGGAAAAAGACGATTAATCTAGATCAATATTTTTGCAAGGCATGTGTAGCAATTGAACTACTTGAACAAACACTTTGAAAAATTTTTATAGAAACACAGAATTTTTTAATAGTTAATATTTTATTACTTTTGAGTGACACGCTTTAAAGTGCAATGATGTTCTTTCCCAGTCCTAAATGGCTTTAGATGTGTAATCCTAATTTTACCCCTGAATGTGAGGGAAAATTTCCCCTGACATGAAACCAGAAAAAAATTGGCTTTAAGAATTTATTTTTATTCCAATGTATCAGTTATTTGTTTTTATAAATATGCATATAATGCCTTCCTGTATGTTGCCTTTCTAATCTGTAAATTTACCACCTTCCTTTCTCTTCTTTTGATTCAAATTAATGTTATTCTTCTGAGATGGAGTTCTCCTTCTGGAGAATGCTGACTGGGTTTGCAGTTCCCTCCTAAAAAATCTGCCTTGCTACCTAAGTAGCCTTCCCTTTCTCTGCAAGGGATGCTGTGTCCCAGCAATGACACGAATTTCCAATATTTCTTTTTGCTCACAAAGAAAATGGGGGTTAAACCAAACAAATAACTGATATACCCGAGAATTCCGCATTTTCTTTCCTCAGCTCTGAGTTTATAACCCAGAACTCCAGGGTGGGTGCCTAGATAAGTACACGGACAACATTGCCCTCTCTCAAGCCGGGTGTACAGGGTCAGCTGTGCATTTTATAGCCACTTAAAACCATCCTGCTGGATGTCCAGCTGCCTTTCACTCGCCAATGGAGACATCAGGAGATGTGATCTGCCCTCCTGGGACACATGGAGCAAAAGGGATGACTTGAATGCAAACCACCAAGTCCCATTTTCCGAAACCTTTAGTTTACAGCTGTGGAATAAGGCTTCTCTTTAGCAGGCACCTCCTGGAAGAGCAGTGGAGGAGGTGGAGGGTATCACTTGTTATTATCTGGTAATTTAGAATGTATTGTCATCCTCTGCCTGAGGGAATGAAAATGGATGCTTACCCTTTACCTGAATGCTGCTTTAGTAGCAATTCTCCTTTTCTAGTTCCTTTTAATATGCCTTCAAAATCCATTGGGACAAAAAAAAAAAAAAAAAAAAGCCTTGTCACTCAGTGAGAAAGTGTTTTCTGGAAGAGCTGAGGCCTGTGGTCAGCAGCTGTTTGGTGTGTATTACATGATGTATATAGGACTCTTCTGAGAAAATATTGAATTACAAAAATGACCCATCATCTTCCTCTCCCCCCTCTGCAGAGCACAATGGGCTTCCCCTTGCACGCACGTTCGAGTTCATCCCTGAATTTACAGGACAGAAGACTTTACTTGTAACTTCTTCCCCTTGACTCCAAGTATTGTATCCCCACAGGTGTCAGACTTCTAACCAAGAGCCAAGAGATTAAGGCACTTTTTAGAGAAGCAAAAGGATTTGTCTTGTTTTGTTTTTTGGAAAGGAAGGTGTGGAACCCTTTAGATGTTTTAGCTGCTGGCCTAGTTCATCTCTCTTTCTCCCTCCTCCCCCTTCTTTTTTGGTAAAGAAAATGGAGACTGATACTTTAAATGATTTCTCAGGATTGAATTTCATGCCTGCATTTCAAGATTTTTTTATTTTATTTTTAATATATGTTCAATTGGCTCATCAGGGCTTTCTCTTTCCTGGTAATTAGTTTATGCACATGGCTGTATTTCATGCTTTGAAAGATATATATGACCTCAAACTATTTTTTTCTGCCCTATAAAGATTGTTCCCCTGTGTAACAACATTTTTTTCATTGTTGAGGCTTCATATATTCATGATGTTTTGAGGATTGCATTTTAAGTGCAAAAAAAGACCTATAGTAAGCCAGATGTGAAGTCTTAATAAAAAGCATTCCCTTTTTAACTCCTTTTTGAAGTTTAGCTAGTTTTATTTTACAGGAGTGAAAGGAAGAGCAGGGATTTATTGAGTAAATGTGCTGTTAAGCTCCTACAGCTTAAGAATATATCTGATGTTTACTGTGTTGTCCAATTTGTTCTGGCAGCTCTAATTCCCCGGTCATAAGGTATTTTGGCTTTACCCTTTGGAGAAAAAGCTGGGGCAGAAAGGCTTACTCCTTGTGTATGGTCAGTAAATATCAATTAAAATTATTCTTGAAGTTTTTTGACATTTGTTTTACACCCTTGACAATCAGATTGACATGAAAGACTATAATAGCTCCTGAGCAGCTGTTAAATTCCATTTCACTGATGATCTGTGAACTAAACAGAAGTTGACTGATAGACTGTAGCTCGCTTTGAAGAAGCCAATCATGGGCCATTGGGTCAAAAATGGTCTGTTAAGAAGGAGCCTAAGTATAAATTCACAACTCCTTGAAAGGAAAATTAAATCGCCTCGAGGCTATTTGGATTGAATTTCAAAACTTGAAATGCTTTTCAGAGTGTGGAAATGGTGTCTGTAAAGCACTGAGCAGACCCACAGCAGCAGTTCTCATCCACCCTGGCGGGGTGCGGGTAATTACACTGAGGGACAGGCCCCCCACCCCGAGACTGGGTGCCATCCCCCAGTTCACATCCACACTGCCTGAGCAGAGTAGCCAAATCCATGCTCAGGTAGCCCTCGGACCTGGCATTCCTCTGGGCCCCCCATCCTGCTTTACTACAAAGGAGTTTGTGTGGCTTTCTCGGTGTGAAACATCTCCTATCACAGCCAAGATTTTGCAGCAACCTGGAAGGGCGGTTTTCTTCATCATGAACCTTCTCAGTAATAAATATCGGTGTAGAGAGAAGAATCCTAGCCTTGTGGAGTGTCATCTGTACCGCCTCTGGAGTGACCTCTGATCCTGGACATGCCTGGGCAGTGTGATGGACATCTACGGTTGTAATACCCCACCCAGCCAGGAAAGAGCCAGTCTGGATGATCAGGGTCCAAACTTGTTTCCTGGTCCTTTTTTGGGAATGACAGAGCCGCAGCTGTGTGTCTCTGTGCCACCCCCCACTGCCTGCACAGCAACAGCAATAACGTTCTATTCATTCAGCAGTCTTCATTATCATGGAATTTTTATTTGCTTCTCCACATTACTGAGTAAAGCACTTAGTGAGTGACTGCTGTCATAGACTCTCCACACCTGGCCTCTTGCATTTGGAGCCAGCTAATGAAATCCCCATTCAGGGCTCCCTCGGGAAGGTGCAGGAAGGAAACAGCTGGCTGTGACAGACAGTGCTTTGTGAGCTTCTGAAAGGTGCTAGGCATTATAGAAGATCAAGGCTTGTAGGGAAAAAATAATCATAAATCGGATGTTTTGCTAAATGAAGATGGCAAAAGGAATGTTGCCTGTGGCTGTTGCAATATTCCTTTAGATACAGAAACCAAGCCAGTGGTAAGCCTCGTGGAAAACTGGCAAGAGGGTTCCGTGGCAGTCACTGCCATAATACCAGGAACCTCGTGCCAGTGCAGCAGTTGCAGACTTAAACGATAGAAGGATGGTATAGTGTGCTTTCTTGTCAGATTATTCCCTAACCCAACAAAATTAGGGAATTCCTCTTTCTGCCTTGTTACCTGTCATTTTTGTCTAGCCTGGGGTCAGAGGAGGGTGCACATGAGGGCATGGAAGAGGTTCTGCCGGCCTGGGGCAGGTGCAGTTTAAATTACCTCGGCTGTCTTTGGTGCAAATGCTGGAACTGGGCTTTGTTTCCCTCTGCCACCTGTGTTTGCAGTGGCTGCAGAGAATGCACTTTCCATGCTTAACTGTCCTTCCAAAAAGGAATAACTTAGTCAAGGCTGGAAGAATTGTCCAAAAGATCAGTTATTTATTCCCAAGTAAATTGCTGTAAATTAGAAGGAAAAAAATCTGTAAGATTAATAGCCTTAATTACCCGCTCTAATTAATAACCACAGGGAAGTTTTCCCTAGCTTCTTGCACAAAATTTGCTTTCAAAGTACAGAAGATCTCCCCATAATGCTAATTGGTTATGAGTTTATGCATCTAGAGTTGCTCATCCTTGGACCTATAATGAGGTTGCATCTGTGTGTTAAAAAGTGGAGCAAGCACTTCCTTTTTTTAGTAGAACCACATAAAGCTGATGAATGGTGAGTGATTTGCTTATGAAAAATATCCTGAAGTATGACAACTGACAAACAAAACTTTCTCTTCTCGAGTCCTGTGGAGAAATCTGAGAAGCAATGAATGCATGCTTTTGTTTATGACAATGTATTAAAAAAGGAAGCTGCTGAATACCAAGAACAATTTTCTTCCAAAGATATACAGAGAAAGCTGACAAACGCCAAATGGATTCCTCTGTTATAATGAGATGAGGAGAAAGCTAACAGCTACAGCATAGATGGTTTGCCCTACGCTTATTAAAATTTATAGAGGAGAAACTAATTGTTCACTTGCAGAGACTCAGTCAGTGGGCCAAAGACATTTGCATGATGATGAATATTCTTGAGCATGTGGTTGTACATTCCTTGGTTAGGCTAAGGATCTTGCCTGGCTGTTTGGTTGCCAAAAAAAAGGGATGCAACTGCTTTTGCTCTTGGTTGTGCAGAGATTTTGTATGAGCACCTCACAAAAAAAGCCTTTTTACTAACAGATACAACTTGCTGCTGGGCTGAGTTAGAGCCTTATGAAAGCACAATAATGTTAAAAAGTTACAAGCCTGAATTAGAGCAAAACAACTGCTTTATACTGGATTTATGCAGCTTTGTTTAACCGATACTGTTAAGATAGTTTGATGGGCATGGAGGGGGATGGAAAAGGATTTTCCAGAAATGGTTAGAATTGTTCATTGCTGTGGGTTTGACAATGAAAAATCCTCCATGAATCTCCGGTATTAAAGTCAGTGCAGTCTATAGCACAGATGTGTCAGATGAGAAACAAGGATTGCCAAAGATGAAAGGGCAGGATAGGAAGCTGAGTCCTGCCTGTAGTGCCCCTTCATCCCTTGGAGCAGACTAGATTTGACTTCCCTGGTCCACAGTAGATCTGTGACTTCAGGGAGGGCATTAAGTGATTTAAGATTTCAGGCTTATCTCTTTCTGAGTAGCATTTACTTCTTTACTCTGGGTTTGCTGCCAGAAGCCTTTTATTTTTTGGATGCCCGCTACTTATTTGGGACTATGAGGCAGGATATTGTTTTTACTTTGCTCGCTCTTTATTTTGTATGCTGGGAAGAGGCTTCTTGTGACCAGAGTGGTTTTGGGAGGGAGGGTGGGAGTCTGGTTTCACTGCAAGGAGCAGCAGAGCAAGAGGGGCCAGAGGAAGAAAGCAGAATAAGACAAGGATATCGCTTAGGGGAGCAGAAACAGAGTTGTGCCAGAGGCCCAGCCCAAGATGACGCAGTGTTCAGGAGAAGTAAAAAATGAAATTTTTTGCTAACCAGTCTCTCACTGGCAGATTTGAGCTGTTAGAGTTAGTGCTTGCCATTCTGTTAGCACTTGCTGCTAAGGAGATTTCATACCTCAAAACTGTTAACTGAGGATAGCAACACTGCAGCATTTAAACTCTTTCAGGCAGAGAAAAGACACAGTTTTTTTTCCTTAATTTATCTCTTGACACATTTATGATACTATATTAATTTTTGTTTGAGTTAAAGCAAGTAGAGAACACTCAGAGTGCTCCATAGTTCAGCTACATTTTCCAGGTCATTTCCAAATTATTCAAGACACGCATAAGACTTTAGGAGGGAAAAGGAGAGTGGGAAATGCACAAAATTTTCTTCTAAAAGCAAAGTGAGTTTCATCTCTTGGTCCCCTTTCTTGGCTTGTTAACTGAGGATGATCATGTTCCAGAATAAAAGATCTCCAGGACTTGTACCCCCCTTGTTTCAGACAGCCAGGAAAGGGATGCATCCCATATTGTGGCTCAGCTGTCTGATGATACAGCAGTGTCTACTGTTCAGATGTAAAATCTGCAAGAACAATGGTTATAATAGCGTTTGATCACAATTTGGTCATAAAATATGGATTGTATAACTGAAACAAGCAGATCACAACTCTGCTTTTCAGACTGACGCTCAGCTGCTCTCAAATGCACACGGGCTTGACATAAGTATCTGCATTTCTTTTTTGTCTTGCTAAAAATGAGATCATTATCATAAGGCACAGCCCATCCCTTCCTCCACCATCATAATGCCAACTTTTAAATCCCCTAATGTGGATTCTGGGAAGGTCGTGCAGTGTAACTGTAGCCTTCTCCAGCCACCAGCCTGCCCTTCTAATGACACACTTCGGCTGTGCCATAGGGAAATTCGTGAGGAGGGCTCATTATTGGAGCCAGATCCCTCTGATGCTCTGATTTAGGGAGGAGAGGAATTTGTGTCCTTCACTGGGAGAGGAAGATGCCTGAGGATGGGGAACTTGGGTGCTACTTATGTCTTCAGATAGCGGGGAAAAAATCACTCAAACCTGGATCTTTAAATCTCTTTCCAGTGCAGCGTGTCCCTCAGCCACCAAAGAAATTTCCCAAGCCCCCATTCCCAACTGGGAGCTCTGGGACCTTTTATTGGCCCTTTCCATTGAAGGTCCATCAGAGTAAAGAGAGATATAGATGTCTTATAAAAGATGCCATCTGCATTTTTCCAAGGTTCAGGGTCTCATTTCTGGTGTGTAATGTCTTTGATGATTGAATATAAGTTAAAATGCCAAGTGTTAGATGTAATTTAAACCAATTATTCTGTGGAGAGATAAAACCTTTTCATGCTGTATTGTGCACTCTCTTAAGAATCAGCAGCTTCAGACTAAATACACGAAAGGGAAAGCAACCATGTCTTTAAGAGCTCTGACAATATTTAAAGACTGCTTGACT
>VZTX01007686.1:0-12903 GCA_013400915.1 Pardalotus punctatus | reverse complement strand
CCTCTCAACCTCCAACAGGTAGCAGCTGAAAAACTTATGGAGAACGGGTCCGACCCCTTCTTGGCGAAACAGCAGGCAGCTCTTGCGAAGGTGTTGGGAAATCTGCTCTGAAGTAGCTTTGGATTGTGAAATGCAGCTTTCTGGGTTGTGACTTGGAGACCTGCCCAAGGCAACACCCTCAGGAGCCCAGAGGGAATAAAAGAGAGCTCTTTGCCTGTGGATTCCCTGTTTTTAAAAGGACCCAGCCCCTCTCCTTTCCCTGAACTGGGGTAAAACACACAAGTTCTGCTTCCTGGGTAGCCAGGTCTTAAACAGACATTATTAATATTGGGCCGGTTGGCATGGAGAAGATGTGGAATACACGAGTTTTTTTGGGTCATCTAGGTCTCCTAGGACAGTTACAAATGCTGATTGTCTTGGAACATTGACTCTGAACAAGGACCTGGGACAGGTGCAGTAACTTCTCAGCAAATAAGCAGCTGGTGTTTTATGGTGGAGTAATTTTTTTGAATCAGAATTTACACTTGGTTATCTCCTCTAAAGCTTGCATTTGTGGTAAACTCCAAAAGTGAAGCAGTTTGAGATGGATTAAGTCTGAACTCGTGAGGTACAGAATTTCATGTGGGTATCCTGTGACGTGAGACTGCTTAGGATGAATCCTTTCTGTTAAGAATTTCAGGGGATTAGGTGGTCCCCTTCTCAATAAAGTCTTCCACAGTACATCAACTTGCATTTTGGGTCCTGCCTCTCTTCAGTATCAGCTTTCTCCAGCTTGAGATAGTAGCCTCTTCTGTTTGAGCAGAAATCAAATGAGGTCCAAGTTCATGTAGCATACAGTTATCTTTGGTATTTTCATGGGAGTGCAGTTCAAGTAGGCTGCAGATGCCACCCTATGGCCTGTATGATGTGCTGTTAATGTTTTTGAGTAGTTTTCACTTTAGGGTAGCCATAGCCTATTTGGATGTATGGCTCTTTACTGCATCCATCCATTTTAGTTTTTCAGCTTTTGGAGAAGTTGCCAGCATGGATTTGTTGTCCAGAAATGTTACAGAAGCACCAAATATTTTATCAATAGCAAGATTTTTTAGCAGTTTTCAGAGACAAGTATTCATTTATAAAAAAAAAAAAAGAAATGCAGCTGTTCACAAGCAGAATCTTGAGGCATGACAGTTTCCTTAAGTGCTCATAAAACTAGTCAGGTGGTTATTGGGAGAGGTGTGGAAGGTGATGTGAGCAGGGATCATCAGAGATGTGGTTAATTGAGAAATACCATTGTCAGTTTGTTATGATAAAACTATCTCTGGAGTGGTAGATACTAAATAAAAGTAATATCAAAGTGTAAGCTTCTGTGGTAAATTCTATTATATGGTTATCTTGTCTATGTGGTGAGCTTTAACTGTGGTTCAAACACATTGGAATATGTTAAAATTGCTTCTGTTCTAGCTAACTTTTTAACTATAAAATGGGCATAGAGGAGATGTTAATCCCTTCCCTGTAGCACCTCTGTGCTTGTTGTGTATGTTCTTTTTGAGAATCTTGAGAGAAAAAAAAATATAGTGACACTCTAGTGACCAGTGACAGGACCTGAGGGAATGGCCTGATGTTGTGTCAGGGGAGGGCTAGGCTGGATATCAGGAAAAGGTTCTTCCCCCAGAGGGTGGTTGGGCACTGAACAGGTTCCCCAGGGAATGGTCATAGCCCAAGGCTACCAGAGCTCCAGGAGGGTTTGTACTATGCTCTCAAGCAGAGGGTGGGATTGTTGGGGTGTCCTGTGCAGGGCCAGGAGTTGGACTTATTGCTCCTTGTGGGTCCCTTCCAACTGCATATTCTGTGATTGTGATAACTAGGAGATACTTAAAAAAAATATATAGTTAAATTTTGTGTACTTTATTGGATGTTTGTGTTTTTCAGGCAACAGCAGAACAGATTCGCCTCGCTCAGATGATCTACGATAAGAATGACACAGATTTTGAAGATAAAGTGAAACAAGTATGTTTCTTATGATACAGAGTTTTTATGCCCTGCAACAATGCTGATTTGCATTTTGGAGCTAGAGCATGTTTCTGATTTAGATTAAACCTTTTTCACAAGGATAGAAGTTTAACTAGAAAAAGGTGCTCTTATTGCCCTGTAAAGTCTGTTTTCACAAAATTGTGTGGTAATATAGCTATGACGGTAGAGTTGCACCAGTGTATTTTCCTTTGGCCTTTAAGCCAAAATTCATCTGTACTAATCTCTTCCAGACTATATCTTTAGTATGGTCCCAATTAAATGATTGTCTGAATAAAGAGTGCATTCAGGTTGTCTACGTGTACACGCACATGGGAAAAATGTCACCTGTGTAAAATGAGTTTGTAAATATATTGGCTGTTTTTCAGGAAAAGTAAAAATCATAGAATCATAGCTTAAAGGTAAACTGAGATATTATTTAAAAAGATAATTTGACCTCTCAGAGCTGTGTATGCAGCTTTATTGACTTTTCCTTTGGAAAACCTCCTCTGAAGCATTAAGTGCTTTTTATTGTTATAAACTTGTTTTGGTGATGTGCCAGAAGTGAAGTTTTGTACTCCCTGAAGCCAAAGTACCCTCATCAATAGTGCCTATAGCTGTGCTGGTGGGAAGGATAAGAATTAAGTTCTGCATAGGAAATCTCCAAGCATAAAGGGAAAAAAAAAGTGAGAAAGTGCTTTCTTGATTATAATTTAATTTGTGTTTACCTTTATTTAGGATTTTAGTGTGCTCTGACACAGTAGCTATGTGTTTTTTTTGAATTTGTGGTGGTACTAACTTATTTTCTTACAAAGATAATTTGAATATTTTAACATGTCTGACTCTTACTGCCAGCTTATGGAAGTGACGGGGAAAAACCAGGATGAGTGCATAGTGGCACTACATGATTGTAATGGGGACATGAACCGAGCAATTAACATATTGCTGGAAGGAAGTTCAGACACGGTAAGGTTTTACTTTCCTATTAAGCTGATCTTTTTGTTTCCACTTCTTAGAAGTGATTGGGAAAGTCTCATTTTGGAAGCTTTCAATTTCCATGCCTCCAAATTTTTTTGAAAGAAATGGAGACCGGGACAGCTTTTCTGCTGCATGCATGCCTTAGACTAGGCTGAACCTTGAAAATGTTGTGGGTGTTCAGCTGGTCTCTTGCAGAACCTTTTGGTTTTCATTTACATACAATAATTTTAACCCTGCAGCAGAAATCATTGCTCTGTCAGACACAGGCCTGTTTGTTGCTCCAATGTTTGTAGCACCTCCCAACCATGAGACCTGAATATAAGTGTTTGCCACAAAGGATAATCTTTATAAACCTAAAGCGCAGACAGATATTTTAAGTTGTGCAACTTATGTAGGTTTGCATTGTCAGTATTGAATTTGGAGGAGGTTTCCACATCTGAAAGTTGCATTGACAGCACTACTAATGGCAAAAGAGGATACAAGTATCCTTTCACTGTTATTCATTTGCATAACTTCATTGGAAACAAGAAAGAGGAGACTAAACAATGCATATATAACAACAAATAATGTTGCTTAGCATGTTGCACAGAACAATTTTCTATCCCAAGAGATACCAGGAAAATGTCTTGCTGCAGCTCAAGCTTTTGCTGGAGGGACTTCTTACAGTTAGTTTAAGACAGTAAACTAGATTCTATCTCATCTAAATTGGGAAAGAAACCTGGACTTCCTTTCTTAATGCTGAACATTCAGTATTTTCTGTGATTTGTCAGGATGTGGTCTGTCTTATTGTTAATGTGGAAACCCATCCCCACACACCCTAAACCTAGAACACATACTGTTTTGACAGAGAGGACTTTTTTTCCTATCCCCTTTTCATTTATCAGAGTTGAGGTCATCTAAAACACAGAAATATATAATACTAAACAAACTATCAAGTTGGGAATAGAAGAGAGCATCTCATGATTAAATCCATGTTGGTAATGTGCTGTTTTTGTGTTCTTTTGTACTTCTCATATTTGCTATTTTCTAGTTGAAAATAGTTTTCTGATTGATAGAGAATTTTGAATGTTTTCTTTTTTAGCAAATTTTTATAAGTGATCATGACATGGAAGAAACTTTCTGAACTCATTTATCAATTAGCAGCATATCCATATATTGCTCTTTTGACAATCACTCTGAACACACTGCACTTTGTGTCTTGGTTTGAACACAGGTGTCTGCTAAGGAAGGTGGAAACCTCCCTTAGAACCAGCAAATGTGACCCCNCAGGAGGCAGGTGGGCGCCACAGCGGAATGGGCAGGGCAGGCGGGCGTGCAGCAGATGTGGTGTAGGAACTCAGAACAGGGAGCAGGGGTGGCAGAGACGGGATCACCCAGGCTCTCTGACCAAAGGTGGCAGGGACTCCTCAATCTGCTCTGGCAGAGAAAAGCGCGGGGTAGCGGCGGCTAGCCCCCTTCCGTAGAAGCTGCTTGTGTTCCCAGGGAGATGTGCACCCCAGGAACGCACCCTTTTTCCCAAATTAAAAGCTCACTCACCAAGGAAAGGAAAAGCGGCGCTGATCCGAGATCTTCCTGCAGCTGGCAGCTGAGGAGATCCACAGTTCCCCACTGCTGTCCTGTGCTGTTCCAGTGGTCCAGGGTGTCTTATCAGCATCACCAAATCTCTCCTCCCCTCCCCACGCCCAAGCCAGCTCTTTGTCTCTTACAAAAAAGGTTAATAGTTCTTAAGTATCCAGCCATTGGTAACCTAGAGACAGGAATGGGGAAAAATTCCACACCCCTCAACCTCCAACACTTTGTAGACAAAATGCAACTCAAATACAGAGAACTTGAAGGACTCAAGAAGGAAGGCATATCAATTAGAAGGGGTTCTCATCAGAGTGTGAGTAAACTTATTCTTTATGGAAATTTGTGGGCCTCCAACTTGAAAGCCGTTAAACTCCAGAACACTTTAACTGTGGATTTGGTGTAACGTTGGAAGCAGAGGTGGTACTAGTTCTGAATGCAGATTCCAAATATTTTTTTCTAGTTTCACTCTGCTTTGATGCACTGGAAGGTTTTTTTACCTCATTTGGAAGAAGATGTGTCTATCCAAATTGAGGAATTAAAAGAAGGAGTGATAGCTAGAATGTCTACTTATAATTTCTTTGGTACTCTGCCAGTTTTGCAGGTTTTTTTGGTTTTTTTTTAAATGCTGTAGTATTTAAGGCTTTATGCTGTGTGACTGGTAGTCTTTATGAAGACTTTTCACTTGCAACAGTTGTGTCAGTCTGGATAGACAGAGGCTTGTGAATGAGTCAAGAAGGGCACGTTTCTTTGCCCAAGACTTCTATTCATTTAACTTCCTACAGGCAGAAGATCCATTTTATGTCTGACCATGTGTTACTTCCTAAACCTTTTAAGATAAAACAAAGGGGACCTTTCAGATTATTCTTCTTTCCATCTAAGACCATGCCAGCAAGGCAGCTTCTGTTACATATTTTTGAAGGTCTGGCCCACAGCTGTCATTTGGGTCACCTCAGGCATCCTCAACTGAAATTGTAAAGGAGCTAATTGATTGCAAAAAAAGATAGCTTCATTAGTCTGTGATGGATTCCCATGCCCAGAGGTAGCACCATACTGTATCTCAAAGGACATGCCCAACTGTTTGAGGCTTTCATCAAAATTATACTGTGAGAAAGCATGGATCTGATGCTTTCATAGTCATTTTACTGATCCTTCCCAAGTAATGTAAAACCTTACTAAGGAGAGGCTGCTTCCTCTTCAGCTTTGCAGACTCATCCAGTTTTGGGTATTTCTTAAAATGGTTCATGATTTTTGGCACCATGCCCATCAGTGAAATAGTAGTGCATTTTGAAATGTATAGATTTGGTTCTTCAGTTTTCAGTGCAGGTTGTTTTTTTTTTCTCTTGTGAAATAACTAAAGCTCTATGAGTGTTTTAATACATAATAGTTACACAGGCTATGGCAGGTGAAGCCATGTGATAGTTAATGGGGAAAACAGTTTTCTGCCTCACAAATAATGTGGTGTTGCTCAAACGCATAGTTTTGTACTTCTAATCTGTGCTGTCTGTGCTTCACCTAAGTTGGTTTATGGTGATGTAGTCTTCCATACTGGGGATGAAATTGAAAAGTGATTTCAGCCTTCTTTCTCACCTATATCATGTAAAAAAACCAAAAGAGAATAACCATTCTTTTAGTACTTATTGTCTCAAAAGAGATACTGAAACATTGAGTTTATAATTGTAGACTGCTTTGTTACCTGCTTTCTCAATAGAATTAGTTTCCTCAATTCTAGGCATCTTGGACTATCTGGTCATTGCCTGCCTCATGAGGGCTGCTGAGTTGCTGTTGTCTGAATTGAGAAGAGATAGGACAGGACCTGAAACTATTGATAGCCAACCTTTTTTGTTGAATGCAGATGCCTGTCAGAGGTCATGGCTTTTTGTAGTGCTTCACAGTTGATGCCACCTAATTTGCATATACAATTTTACCTCTCAAATACCTTGCTCCTAGAGATGGGGGCATATACATAAACCTATCTGCCATCTTAAGGGTTTGCAAATAATACCCTTCTTCTTTCCTTTGCAGCTAACAGCTCAATAGACTAACCACGTAATTGCATAATATGAGTTGCTGGGCTATTCTTGATAAGTATTTTAGTTGTTTTATTTTCAATTTCTATAGAGGTGATATCCCTGAATTTATTTTAAAGATGGAATTTAATATTAAAGCTAAAGCTCCAGTTTTACTAAGTTATTGTTTTACTATTCTGTCTCTTGGTGCTTGAATTCTAGTACATCTGGATAGTGGTTCCCCCTGGCCACATACTTACTCTCAGCAGTCTATTGTTCGATGATACTTATATGCCTTTTTTCATTTCCTTTGGAGAAAAGGATAGCTCTGTACATGCTCCCTTGCTATATTTATGGAGGTAGTTGAGAGGGAAACTGTTGCTTGCTTTGTAGATTTTCTGTGTTGTGGTCATATCTAGGTTTCCTTGAACTAGTAAAAGTCCATTATAGCCAGAAATATTTAGGGTTCTCACATTCCATAAGAAAATCCAACTTTTAAAACTTGTTTCTTTTTCATCTCTTTCCAGAAATACAGCTTATGTTTCCATTTGTATCGGTGTAATATGTATGTATAGCTGTTTTTTTCCCATGAACTGGAGGGGTGTGAGGTAGAAGCATGCATTGAGAGCTGTCTCTTCCTTTTTGACTTTTGTATCTAATTTTATTCTATCCAAATAGACTTCTTGGGAGACTGTAGGGGGAAAGAAGAAAAACGTTGGAAAAGAAGGTTTGGAAAACAAAGAGAACAGAGAGAAACGAGGGGACAGAGAAATGAGCCGTGGACGGGGAAGTTCCAACAGACGGGGAAGAAGAGGCAGCCGTGGCCAAGAGTGTATGTATAAGGGTTCATTTTTAAAGATTCAGACACTTTTCTTGCAGCTGAAACTGGCTGAGTTAAGAGCAAATGCTTAACGGAGTAAAGTCTGTCCGAGCTATAGCTCAGCACTGAAAGGATCATAACCTGTTTATGCAACAGGTATGCTCAATCTATCTTTGACTTGGTTTTGGGATGGTCTGTATTTATTCAGAGACACTAAATTTAAATTTCTGTCCTTTTTTGACTAATTGATCTTGTACAAATTGCTGTTCTTTTTTAAGTTTTAGAATTGACTCTCTGTAAAACTGCTTGAGAAGCAAGTATATTGCTGCACAGCTGATACACTTTTTTTTCTTTTAATGAAAAAATCATCCAGCTTTGATTACATCTCCTTTTATGAGTGGGAGAACCTGAAGATGTTCTCATCTTTTTATAAGGGGAATGAAAAGACTGGGATCATTATTACTCTAGCATATGTTACTCATAAGCCAACCAAAGGTGAGTTTCTACAACACAGAAAGTTCTTTGTGGGTTGAAATGTTTAAAATTTTTCTACAGCTTATGCAGGTGCAAAAATACATTTTACAAAAGCAATGTTTCCAAGTTAGGTAGCATCACATTAGATTGCCATTGGATGCATACTGCTTTTTTCCCTTTAAGTTTTATCAGCAGTATTAAAGTTGTATAAATTGCCTGTAAGGGTCATACACAACACTGATAGATGAGCAGAGAAGCACCAGTGAAAAAATATGTTTAGTTTTTGGCTTAAAAGCTGGAAAAAAAATTACAATATTAGCCAATCATTTTAATTATTGTAATATCTTCAAATATTGTGCCAGTGAAGACATTTTGAATCTTTGTAAAATAATGTAAAAGATAGGAAAAAATAGTAATAAAACTTGCAGCTATGCTTAGAAAAATTGAAATCAGATCCATCAAAATGAAAGTGAGGGGCAAAACTTGTGACAGAGCCAGATACTGCTTGTCTCTTTTTGTAAAATCTCCTCCCAGTCCAAGCATTAATGGTTTTGTTTCTGCCATTATGAAAAGTTGTGAGGTACAAAATCTCAACAGTGTTTTAAGTGGCCAGTCTTTTTTTTTTTTTTTTCTTTCTCTCCCCCTCCCTTCCTTCCAAGAGCCAGCCATCTTTTGGAGTACTTCCTTGGGAGTTTTCTGTGAAATAGTTAAGGCGCAGTGCTTTTTTAATGCCTCACCTTCACCCAGTTGTTATTGTTATCCCTCTGATTTAAATGGAGGAGAGTTGTTTTAAGTTTTCCTGGTTGTACAGGGATATGGTATGGGCAGACAAAAGAGTTGGTGTTCTTGGTGTTGTCCCTTATTCTTTCACTGTTGCCACACAGCCTGTTATTGAGGAAGCATAGTATGAGGCAGCTTTATTTCCTACCTCATTAAAGAGATGAAGCTATACTTAATAGTGTAGGCTGCAAAATACTGCCTTTCTCCCCTCCCCTAAAACCCCAACCCAACAGAAGTGCGTCTGCTGAGGGGCATTTTCCTCTTATTAGATATTTTGCTTCCTAATGGTCTCATGCAAAGTAAACATAACTTGCTTGTAGCTAGGCCCCCAAAGAAGAGGGGTGACTGACATCTGTTAACCAGCCCACTTAAAAATCTTGCCTTTTTTTTGAGCTTCAGGTTAAGCAGATGGCTATGCTGTCTCATACGTGAGTCTCTTAAGTTGTCCTCTCTCCACAGTCAGAGCTGAAGAGAATGGAGTGGACAACAGTCAAGGAGACAGGCCTTCAGACCGTGGGAAACGTGGCCGTGGGAGAGGTGAGATGGTAGTACTGGTGCAGGACTGGCACTAATGATTTCATATCCTGAAATCAAACTTTTCCATTTATTTCTTTAAACACTTCTTTTTAAGCATTTATTGGTTATCCTTTGATTCCATAAGCATTTAATCCACCTTTAATTTAGGTACATTCCTCTCCCTTGCCCCTTCTCATGTCTTGGTCTCAGAACAACTTAAAAGAATTGACACAGATTACTTTTATGGTGGTTTCCTGTGTAACAGGCTGGTGTGCTCTGGCTATGGAAAGCTGTTTTCCCAGATTGACTCTTCAGCCTTTTGAGAGTTTGGGAGTATGCTGGGCTCTGCACGATGTACATTGGCAATAGGAGAGCACAAGATTCCATCTGTATGGCTCTCAGGGAAGGATTTGATGTGTACTTGTGTTGTTTCTTTGGGGTGGATCTGGTTGTCAGGCTTGCCTTCTGTTTTTGGTAGCCACTCAGAGAAAGTACAAGCCACCTTAGAGGCTTTTTGGTAAGAGAAGGAATTCAGCATAGAGGATTTGGTGAGAAGAACTGTGGAAAAAGAATACTTCAGTCTTAGGTACAACAATCTTATCCTGTAGAAGAGATAGGAAAGGTGTTGATAATGGATTTGATGTGGAATCAAGGGATGTGTAGCTGGTTTGATTTTCATGGGTTGAAGTGGAAAGAGGCTTGTTTCTTCTTAGAGCAGGAGGAATGAAAATTACTAACTTGGGTACAGTGCAGATTGTGTGAGGAAGTGGGTATTAAATGAGTTAAATTGAAAAAGTGCATAGCAGAGCTAATGTACTTAAGTAACATCTGATTGGCAAAAAATTCTGACTTCAAAGGGCTCTCTTCTTTGGAATATTCAGTAATGAGGCATTCAATGATGGGCACATCCAACTTCATTGTCTCCAGATCTGCATCTTGAAGGAGTGGAAACATGCAAAGACATGTAGCTTCCAAAGGGGTTGCAAGAATGACTTGGTTGTACCTGTGAATCAGCAAATACCAAATGGTGTGTAGAGGGGTAGCCTTGCAGGGGAGGGTGTGGTATAGTTCACAGCTACAGTTTTTTTGTATGTTAGCATTGTTAATAGATGGAATGTATTTCATTTAATTGTTTTATAAAAGAATCCTTTCTACTCAAATTATAAAGGTAGGAGTTTTAAAAATTGTTGGGCGAAACTTAGAGGTTAACTTCAAATGCAGTCTGTTTTTTGCTTTGTAACCTTACGAACAATACACTGCTTTTGTTGTCAACACTGTAGCACTCTAGATGAATATCGTGTCTTAAGCCAAAACACTGACCTATCTGACTGAAGAAATAGGAACAACTTCAACCAATTTTCATTCACTGGCTTAGTGTACAAAGTATTACTGTATCTCTCTACCAAGTATTTTAGACTGCATTAATGTGAGAAAAGTATCTTAATGAAATGTTTTCAACTGTCTGATTAACTGGTTGACTTCAGTATTACTATATTACAAGTGTGTATATTCTGTGGCAGGAAATAATTAAATTTTAATGCAAACCTCTTTTGGTTTTCATCCAGGACAGTTATTTTTTTCACAGTAGCTGTGAGGGAGCAGAGCCTGGAGCCATCTGGGCATGCCTAGGTTGTTATTCTATACTACTCAAATCACTGCCCGGGGGTGGAAGGAAGGGAATCTCACTTCTGAGAAGGAGGGGGGGCATGGTTTATGGTCCAGAAGAAAAAGGTGGCACATGGAGTGTCCCCCCTGCCATTTTGTTCATTGTTTTGGGGGTTGCACAGTGCCAGGTTGGTTGATGAATGTGGGGATTTTTTGGGGTTTTTTTTTGCATGTAAATCACCCTCTTTTTGTACACTTTTGTTATTAGTATTGTTGCTGTTACTGTTCATTTTCTTATCTCATTGCTTTTTCCAGTAAATAGTTTTATCTCAACCCATAATCTCTGCCATTCTTATCTCCCACTGAAGGGGAGGAGTGAGGGGGGGAGGGGGAGAATGGAACACACTCTAAATTAGAATGCTGTTCCTAAACCATGACAGCCTTTAATTGACACCCAATGTGAGGCATGAAGGATTGAGATAACAGACCTGCCCAGAGTGGGTGGGAAGCAATTTTAATCTAAGAATTTGTTGTATTACATATGGAGCCACTTGGCACAATGTTGCTTGGTCTGTTCACATGGTTGTGCTACCTAACCCTGTATGTGTTTCTGTATGTGCACTATGTGCCCATCACAGTGCTGCTTCTCAGAGCAGGGATAGGGATCAGGATTGCTTTATTGCTGTACTGTGGGATATCAGTTTATGACATGATAACATCAAAGGCAATGAGGATCATTAGGGATGTGTCTTGAGTGCTGTTCTCCTGCCATGGCCTTGGGCGCTACCTCTGGGAATTCATTAATAATCGTACCCAGCCTGTGGGGGAAACAGGGAAGGATGATTTTCCCCATCTTTTTGCCCCCTTTTCTTCCTTCAGGCCTTTTACATCAGCTTTTGAGAATTTTTAATTTCCTTTGGATGTTAAGGAAAGCCTCTTCTTATTGCTAAGTCTGCCAGGTCTCCTCAGTGTGGTCTATACCATGTTTAGAGTCAAGAAAGAGATATCTAGGGAGGTTATTCAGAGATCTGCCACAAGGGTGGATAGTCGTGAGTGGCATGGAATGTGGGAGAAAATGAGACAGTTTTGGGGGAAATTCTCTGCTCCAATGGTTTGGGAGTTCACCCCTGAACAAGTATAGGACCTTGTTAAAGTGACATAATATTTGCAAGGACAATGCTGTGACAGCTCCACATAGGAGCAACTTGTTGCAGTGTGCTGGGCCCTGGCTGCTATTTATTGGTCACTGCTTGTCACTAGACAGCACCCTCAGGAGGAGGAGGAGGAAAGCAGAGCAACTGCCACTGTGGCCACTCAAACTGCAGCTGAACCAGAGGAACAACCTATGCCGGTAGCAGTCATACCTATACAGAAAAAGAAATCCAAGACCAAATTAGTTTGCATAGTGAGAGAAGAAGAGGAAGCAGGGCCCTCAGAACAGGAGGAAGAGGCAGGGCCAGAGATAATCACCCAATCCCTATCTCTGGGTGAGCTATGTGAAAAGATTTCAGTCACCAGTTGGGTGAACCCATGGTGACCTGGCTGCTCTGATGCTGGGGTATGGTGGCACATGATATGAAACTAGATAGTAGTGAAGCCAAGCAACTGGGATCCCTGTCCAAGGATGTGTGCATTGACCAGAAAATTAGGAAGAAGACAAACTCTCAGCCTCTAGAGGTGACTCCTATCAAGCATGAGGGAAAGGTATTCTCTCAAGAATGTTCTAATAGTGCACTCAAGCAGGTGAAATGCCATGGAGCAAGGTATCCAGTAGCTGAGAGATTTAGCTGTGCTGAAAGTACTCTATAGTGATTCAAATAACGTGCAGCCTCCTGTAGATACAGATGAGGTTCAATGTACACAATACATGTGGCGGAAGTGCCTACAGAGTATACCATCATCATATGCCAACTCATTGGCAGTGATGTCAATGAAAGAAGAATGGACAGTGTTTCAGGTGACTACCTGACTCTGGCAATAGATATGGTCAACAAAATAGCAGCTATGACCCCACCAACCAGCAAGAAGGACACACAAGCTTTCCTAGGCACTGTGGGTTTTTGGGGGATGTATATTCCAGATTACAGTCAGATTGTAAGCCCTCTCTATCATGTGTGATGGAAGAAAAATGGTTTCAAGTGGGGTTGTCTTGGTTTAAAAGACAGG
>VZTX01007685.1:0-58208 GCA_013400915.1 Pardalotus punctatus | reverse complement strand
CAGCCAGCACGTGAGCACACGAGTGACCTGCAAAGAGCAGCCAAACCCATCCATTTCCAGCCCCTTCCTGGGCACACAACAAAGCCATGTCTGTGGGACCCAGCATGATATAAACCCGAGCAACCTCTGCCTCACAAGTCGTAAATCTGGGGGGAATTTCTCTCCCTTTTCTCCTGGGAAGCATTTCCCTCCCGTGGCTCTCGGCTGCCATCGTCTCGTGGGTTTGGGTAAGAGGGGGCGGGAGCTAATCCTTTTTTCATCACATTAAATTAAACTATAAACTGTACCTCTTAATTCCTTTTAATTAAATTTCTCCCTGGAAACCGGAAATGTTATTTTGCCGTGTTTTTTCACAAAACAGGGCAGGAAGAGATGGGCCTTGGTGTTGCAGGGAGCTATCCAGGGAGTTGTGGGGGCTGCCTGGGGCTCTCCAAGAGCTGAAGGGAACTCCAAGGCGGGCAGATCCCAAATCCATCCCTTGTGCCAGACTGGCTCATCTCCACAAGTGTAAATCTGGGAAGAGCACAAACTCATCTGAGGCAGAGTCCAGCCACTTTAGATAAGTAAACTCGTAGTGCCAACCCGTCCCTTTGGACTCTCCTGCGGGAGGAGGACACATTCCCAAAAATCCTTGGAACACTTTTACACAGCCATGGTCCTGCCCTCCTCTTCTGCAGCATCAGCCTGTGGTGGTTGCTTCCCCGGTGGATGGATCCAAGGTGCTTTGGGGAAAAAAAATTAAAAGTCACTGGAATATTTCATATTTAAAGCAAAACTGTTGAAGCAAGACCAGCAAGAGCAGGCACCAGCTCAAGGGAGTGGAGAAACTTTGAAAACTAAACCGCTTCCACGCCTGTGGCGGTGACCCAGTCTCCTTTTGCAATGAGAATCCATGAAATAAAGTGGATTGATTTCCCTCCTAGAGACAGTGAGGCAGAGGAGGAGGGAGAAGAGGAGGCTGGGGAATCCCCCACACTCCCTGTCCCTTGAGTTGGCCATCAAGTTTAGGTTACTCCCCTTTCCCCTGCTAGTTATTTCATGTGTATTAGGTTATTTCATATGTAATAAGCTTCTGGACAGTTCTCTGTTCTTTGTACCCCCACTGGTCAGTTTGACTGTACCCCTCCCCTTATTTTGTTTGATTGGATCACCGTGGTTATGTAATCCTTTTCTGTTGGCTGATCCGTGGTTCCTCCCCTCAGACCACCCCTTTCTGTTCCCCGTAAAACCCCCTGGAACGGACAGCCCTTGGTTCATCTGTCTCTCTCCATCGGTTGTTGTTCTTCCCCGGGAATAAAGGCTCGGTGCCCCGGGGCAGCAGAGCCCTCTGGGCTCCTTCATCTCTGCATCTCGCTCCATGGTCATGGCCTGCGGCCGTGCTCAGCCAGGGTCCCTGCAGACGGCTCCCAGAGCAGGAGCCTGGCACCAGGGACACACGAGGTGGCCTTGCTGTGGCACTTGTGCACCTTGTCCTGCTCGCTGACCATTCCGGGCGGTCAAGCGGCCGGCGACACGTGCCCACCCTCGGGAACAGCCTCCGACACCCAGAGCGCTCGCGGATGTCCGAGCTCCAATGGACACCTCCGAGCTCACCCCAGTGTCCCCTTCCTTCCAGCCTCCTCACCTGGGCAGCTCCTGTCACCCCCCCGTGTCCCTCGCGACCCCGCCAGGGCATTTTGGGATCCTGCCACCGGCTCCACCTTTCCCGCTGAGGAACATTCCCCTCCCGACATGCACGGGAGAGGAATGTCAGGCACGTCGTGAAACACAAATCCTGCTTCCCAGAACTGTCAGGCTCCATTAGCACCGGCAGGGCCTGACAATGAGAAGGGCTTTCGATCCCAAACCACCGCTCCAGCAAAGTTTCCCTTGCTAATGAACCACCCACAGGCTGAAACACAACTCTCTGGCCCAGGGTGTGCACACACACATTCCCTTTCCCCTTCTTCAGGCACAGCTGCTCCCTTGGCTTTTTTGGTGCTGCATCCTCAACCTGCCTCAGCTCCAAGGCTTTGTTCCATCGCTGGAAAACAAAAAGGTGCAAAAAGTCATCCCTAAGTTCTTCCAGGAACCAAATCAGTGCCTCCAAGCCCAAGCTTTCCACCCTGAGAAGGGACAGGCACTTCCAACCCAAGGACAGATGGACACATGGGCCATGGCATCAGGCAAAGACCACTCCGAGCTCACCAGCAGGGACAGGATGAGGGGAGGGTGAAGGGAACTTCACGGAGCAGCTGAGGGAAAGGGAAATCACGGTCTGAATCCTGTTTAACCCAGAAATCCCTCCATGTCTCTGGAGAGCACCTCTCGGTGCTCCCACACCACTTTCCTGCCCAGGCTCCAGCAGCACCATGCTGGATATTGTGGATACAGAAGGGCTGTGGGAGGGGACCAAGGGGTGACAAAGGCTGAGGGGCAGGTGACAAATCTCTCTGAGCCCTTTAGGGGTGGCTTGCAGCAGTGGGAAGCTCACGGGGACAAAGACCACCTAAGCAGGAGTCGGAGCAATCCCAGCAAACACCGTGTTTTACAATCCACATATTTAAAGGGAGAAGTGACCACATGGGGTTTCACCGTCAGTCCTGAGCTCTGGGGGTGCTGGTGGACATCCTGAACCCCCTTTCCTTCGTGTCTTGACACCTGGGATGCAGTTCAGGTATTGAAAAAGGGCCGTGCAAACACAAAGAGCTCAGCGTCACAGGCTGAGATGAAAACATTTCTCCCCTTCCTTCCCAAGCCCCTAAATGCTTCTCCATGCCCCCCCAAACCCCACACAGCAAAGCCTCCCACCCTTCGAAATGTCTGTATTTCACATCCTAAATACCCACATTATGCTGATGATCCAGTTGGTAGGTTTTTAGGTCCAGACACTAGATAAAGAAACCATGAAGGGGAAAAAAAAAAAAAAAACCAACCCAAAAAACCATAGATACACCAATCAAGGAAGGAAAAACAAGGCCACTAACACTTCATCCATGCTCCAAACAACATCATCAAATCCTTGGCAACAGCCTTGCAAGGGACTAAAGCCTCTGCACCCAGCACAGAGTCACACAGTTGTGTCTACACTAATACTCTTTGCAGATTTAGCAATCACTAAAACTGGACTCTCATGGGCAGAACACTCCAGAGGTCATTAGGAAAACACTACAGACATCTGCAGTTCACTAAAAAAAAATCAGGGGAATTATTCCCGTAGAAAAAGCTACGAGGACATGCATTGGGGAGGAAACAGGTACTTAAATTAATCCTTTCCAAATGAACATATGCAATAAAAATGGAATTAACACCTGTGCAGATAAAATACTTCAGCTCCCTGACGTGGTGATGCTCGAATTGCATTTTCACTTGGTCCTAATCAGATTCCTGATGGCTTTGAACAGGATTCAGGAACCTTCTGACCTGCAGGAGTTTGGAACATTGAAGGGGCCAAAAGAGTTCTTTACTACCCATTTATCAGGACACTGTGTTCAGAGGGAATTTCAGGGGAAATGAGGAGAAGGAGATGAAGGGAGAAGTGGCCAGGGAAAGAAAGGGGGCTCTGGAAGTGAGAAACAGCAGCTCACAGTTAAACAAACAAGTTCCTTTAATAGCTCTGAAACCTGAGCATTCAAGTGAATAGAACTTTATTCTGCATAGTATCAACACCTAAAAATCAACGCAACAACATTTTTTCATATAACTTTTAGGGTTGTGGTTCCCTAAACATTTTACAGCTGAACAGGGCATATCTGCTATTTGGGTTTTGGTTTTTTTGGTAGCCACGTCAGCGAGTCCCAAGGCTCTTTCATTTCTCTCTTTTCCCTCTTCTTCACCTTCTTGAAGGCAGGTTTATGCTAAGAACCATCTTCTGGATTTTTTCTTCATTCCTTAAAATATTTGCTTTTGCAGCCCGGATCTTGTCTTGCTGGTCTTTAATCTGCTGCTCCAGTTCAGCCAGCTCAGCTTTCGGTGGCTCCAGAACACTGTCTGTGATGCTGGAAGAGACACAAGGAGCATGATGTTGTTGGAAACTTTCCGCTGCTTCAGGTTATTTAATCCTCCAAGAAAGTACATTTCGATACCTGAAAGGCTGCAAAGTATATCCTGGAATCAAAGAATCCCAGGATGGTTTGGGCTGGAAGGGACCTTAAAACTCATCCAGTGCCACCCCCTGCCAAGGGCAGGGACACCTTCCACTACCCCAGGTTGATCCAAGCCCCGTCCAACCTGGTGCTTACGTTGTTCCCACCCTTCCTGGAAAAAGTTTGCCATAAAAAACACAAAGATAAAGCTAATAGAATATGGATAGAGGGGAATATTGTTCAAGGGAGATCACCCATAATTCAACAGTAAAAATCACTTCTTGGCTCATCTGGTTTTTCTGCTAGAACTCTAAAAACAAGGGCCAGAGAAGCTGTGGCTGCCTCTGCATCCCTGGAAGTGTCCAAGGCCAGGTCTGACGGGGCTTGGAGCAACCTGGGATGGTGGAAGGTGTCCCTGCCCATGGCAGGGGGTGGGATTGGATAATCTTTAAATTCCCTTCCCATCCAAACTATGCCATGATTCCATGATATGGAAAAGGAGCCATCAGGAGCTGCTGACAGGGACAGGCAATGCCACACTAACAGGAAATGACATAAATCCTACCCTAATGAACCATAAGTTGCATCTTAAGTGAATGAGGAAATAGTTTTCAAGCAAATGTGCCCCCTTCCATAATTTTGCTGATCTTCAGGAATGCTGGACAGTGAGGAAATGGCAGCCTGCAGGAGCCTGCTATCGTTCTGATTACCCAGTCACTCGAGGGCTCATCAGCTAAAGTCCAGATCTCTCCAAATCCTTCAGCTTTCCCCTCCTTTCCAGCATGAAAATCACCAAAAGCTTCGCTAGCAATTGCACGGACATTTCCCCACTGGGATCCCGCTTTTGTCTGTCACAGAAGCAAAGCAAACAAAGCCGAGCTTCCCGAACCCAGGACATGTGGGAAGCACTGTCTTCTCCGTGGCTACTGCTCTGTAATCCTGTCCTGAAGGACTGGAAGTGCATCACTGCACTGACTGGGGTCTCACATTTAACACGTTGTTACCTACACCAGGAGAGGACTCAGCTAAGAATCCCCCCATTTTGCTTCTGCAGGGAAGAATTCACACGGATTCAGGGAGCAGCAAACCTCTCTGGGCTGAATATGGCTACAAAAATACTGATTTATACCTCGTATTTAAGACCACAGCACACACAACTGGAAGGGATGTTCTGTTTTCAAGGAGTCTCAAGACACAGAGGTGAGACAAGGCCAAGGAATCCGTCTCAACAACTGTTGTTCACACCGGAACACGCTGAATTCACAGCACAAAGAGCAGCCTAGGAGTTACGAACCCACTCCTAGTCTGGATTCAGTATCCACATTGTTTATAGGTTTTAAGAGCTCTGAAGATCTGTCTCAAGAGCTCTCCCTGGCCACACTCACCTCTGCTCCCTCTGCAAAGCCTCCGCAAGCTCCCTGTTCTCCTGCCGCCACATGTGGAGCTCGTTCCTCATGGCATCCATGTCCTCCTGGATGTAATCCACAATCCTGCCCAGCATGAAGGCATTCTGGCACACAGTCTGAATGGATGCCTGGAACTTCTTGATCTCTTTGGCTGCCAGGTCTCTCTCCCTCTTCCTGGATGCTTCTGAAATAATCGGCTTCTCCTGACAGAAGGGATGAACAGGGAAATCAGAATTAGGGAAAGCAGTTGCTGTACACAGAACAAAGGATGTTTTGGAGACTGCTAACTGGGAAGTGGCTGGAGAAGTGTTTATGACAGTCTGAAAGGGAAGAAAAGAATCATGGAATCTCAGAATGGTTTGGGTTGGAAAGGGTCTTGAAGCCCAACCCATTCCACTCCCCTGCCACGAGCAGGGACACCTTCCACTGCCCCAGGTTGCTCCGAGCCCCATCCAGCCTGGCTTTGGACACTGCCAGGGATCCAGGGGCAGCCACACCTTTCTGGGCAAACTTTGAAAGCAGCAGCACATTTTGCTGCTGCGTGGGAGCCCCAGGACACAGCGTCCTCTGAGTTCTCTGTGTCGGCCCCTTCGAGATGCTTCTCTCCCTCCACTGTCCATATCTGGATTTCCAGCTCCTAATGCTGGTCCTAATAACAGCACTTCAGAGCTAAAACAGCCCGTGGTTATTCCCTGCCTTGCACTCCTGTTCACGGCTGTAAAACCATGCAGGCTGCAGGTGTGGCCTCAATAAACTCCCCTGCTCCAAAGGAATTTGGTCTTGTGCTGCTCCCCTCATGTGCAGCCAGCTGAGTCTCTGTGCTGCAGCTCCCGGAGCCTCGCAGCTCACTGCAAGTCAAATACAGAGTTTGCTCCAGGGGCAAAGCCAGGAGGAGCAAAAGGATGCTGTAAAAAGAGCAAAGTGATGCCACACTGCTAACACGCTGGAATAATCTTATTCCAGCACAGGCATTAAGGAAAAGCCCACTGGGATTTTCTCCCCCACGAAGAGAAAACAACCTTGCTTTTTTTTTACTTTCCAGCACTCCTACAGGTCAATTTCCCAAACCCAGACATACAGAGCTTGAAGCAGAGTTTATTTAAAGTCACTCTGGTCATTTAATACGTGCCAGACAACTAGAAAGGCTTCTCTCTGCCACCCCAGCCACGGGCTGAGCCAATTCCTAGGCACAATTCCTGGGACAGAGGTGGCAGCATGCTCCTCCCTGGTGCTGGGACACGGAATCCATCCCGCTGTCCCCTCCTGCCCCGCTCCCAACTGGCCTGGCTTCCTGTGCGAGCCGGGGGCTGTTTGCTCAGCTGGCTTTTGGGAGGCTGCAGGGCCTCCTGCCAAGCACATTTCAGCAGCCCTGGGCTGGCTGGAGGACTCAGGGACACGGAGAGACGTGTTTAAGGAAAACATTTTTCTGGAGATTGGAAGGCTGAGCCTCGCTCAGGGCTGCTGCCTGTGCTGTGCCACACACGCGGCGCAGGAAAACGCTGGGATTTCGGCCTTTGCTGGGAGTTTCTGATCAAGGGGGTTAATTAGGAACCGGCCTGAGGTGACAAACGCTGCTGACCCCATGCCCTTCGCTTCCCAAGGCACTTCAGGAGCGCTGGCTGAGCTGTTCAAAACAGCACTGCCCCAGCTCCCTCCCTCGCAGCAGCAGGTGTTTCATCACACCACAGCACATCCAACACGGCCTTCAGAGCGCTCCTGGGGCCATCCCCGCCTTTGCTGTCCTTTAGGAGCCCAGAGCTGCCTTCTCACAGCGTTTCAAACCCTTCTCTCTCCATCCTGACTCTGTTTTCCTACTCCTTTTCCTACTCTACGTGCTCCACTGAAGCCACAGGGAAGGCTTAATCCGCAGCCCTGGACTTTCCCCGTGGAACTGGGAAGTGAACTATGAAGACAAGAACCTCCAGTTCATCAGCAGAGTTGTATCAGATCCAACAGCTTCCCAGGAAGACATCCCATGGCCTTGTTTTTCCCCTCCTAAGAGNAGTTCATCAGCAGAGTTGTATCAGTTGTATCAGTTGTTTTTCCTCTCCTAAGCACTCCAAACCCTCACCACCCTCCTCCCCGCCATCCATTACTCAGAGCCTCAACCAAGAAATAAGGAATTTATTTCACATCCAGCTCTCTCAGAAGGGAGAAGACTCAGCCAGTCTGTTATCCGAGGGTTGGGGGGTGATAAACCTGAAGAATGCTTTATTTCTATTTTCCAAATGCCAAGTTTTGGAATGTTTCCCAAGGCATTTCCCCCTGGGAAAGGTGGCTGTCCCTGTAATTCCAGCATGTTCTTTGTGCAGCTGAATACTTCACAAGTGAGCTTAAAAGGAGAAAATATTATCCCATCCAAAGTCAGTCATGGAATTACAGAATTGTCAGGGTTGGAGAAGACCTTCAGGATCATCAAGGCCAACCCTCATTGCAAGAACTGAAACATAACGTCATTAAAAATCTATTCAATATTTGGAATAAAAAATTAGTAAGTACTATTCAGACAGGTGCATCAATAGGCTTGTTTAAAAATAAAAACAAAAAAGTTTTAAAAATTAGTGTCTTTTAAACACTTGTTATATTGAAGTGGTGCAAGAATTCCCAAGCCTCAAGAAATATTTCTTCCCAAGAAAGATTTCCCAACCTGAAGGCACAGCAGCTCAACTGGCACATTGTGTCCCTCATCCCACAACTTAGAAAAATCCCCGTCCACCCTTTCATTGTCCCATTAACGCTTGTGCTACCGTGATCCCAGAATCCCAGAGAGCTCTGGGTGGGAAAGAACCTCAAAGCTCATCCAGTTCCAAGCCCAGGGCAGGGACACCTCCCACTATCCCAGGTTGCTCCAAGCCCATCCAAGCTGGCCACGGACGTTCCAGGGATGGGGCAGCCACAATTATGTCCTGCAGCTCAGGGCTCGGAATTATCACCGTGACACCCTCCAGCTTTGCCAATTATCGCTGATTTTAGATAATTAAGGGGAGAGAAATCCATTAGTGCCTGTTCCCAGCTCCACAGTTCCAGCTATGGGTTAAACTCTCTGGAATGCCCTGGAATTCTGGCAGACAGTTTCCTACACCCGGCGACGTGGGCGGTACGAGCCCTGCGTGGCACCTTTCCCCACTCTGGACAAACACGGAACAGGAGATTTTCAGTCGGGAGAAAAACGCCAGAATCCGAATTGTTCCAGGCCTTTCCATTAGGCCCTACACCTCAACGAACTCCCCTTCCCCAACAGCCCCAGAATCAAGAAATGATCCCCATATAAAAGGCTGGATCGCTTCTGTAGGCCCAACACGTTTCCCTTCGTGTTTTTCGTAAGGCACCAAGATAAATGTTGATTTTGGAGTCCTGGAAAAAAGGCTGCTTTTCCCATTGCCTCAATGTGAGCAGAACACAATGTGGACGTGCGTGCAGGGACCTGAGAAATCTGAAAGCAGGAATTTTCTTTTTTAATCAATAAGGGGGAAACTATCAACAAGTCTCCACAAATGGCCAGAATTTCAAGAAACAGCATTTGCTTACTTTTATATCCCTTCTCCTGTTTCCTTTTTTATAATTAACATTTTTCTAAATATGAATCAAATTAGTACAAACTTCCATCAAGCATTTTAATAGTTTCTACAGCCCCTTTTAACTCTATTATTATGTCCCACTAGGAAAACAGACCCAAGTAATCACAGTTTTATTGAGCTCCACCATTTCCCCCCCACCTCTTTCTACAGGACAGGGCAGAAACTTCATTTTGGACAAGTAACTGGGACACATTCAGTGCAAAACCAACAAGGTGGGGCTTTTTTTTACTGTATAAAATATATTTTTTGATCATAAAGGGTGTTTTCTTTTCCTGGTTTTTACAGAGTCTGCGTTTTAAGTAGATTGTAACTATCCACTAGGGATCCCCATAAGAAACTCTTTCACAGAACCAGGAGGGAAACAGTAAATGTTAAACCATTTCAAATGAACAGGATGCTTTTTCTGCTGGTGCCAGGTATGGGGTTCAGGCACAGGCCAAGGAATTGGAGACACAATGTTCTTTACCACTGGATTTACCAGAGTCAGTCTGACCTGCTCCTGAGCTGGAAGGTACCACAAGAAAATAAAAGAATGGCTCTTTCAAGAGAGATTTTTTTTTTTTTTGCATGGTGGTGGTTTTCCCTCCAGTTCCCATTCAGTTCTTCTGGAAAGAGCTGGACTTTTCACCTACACATGAACAACTACCATGCTTTTCTTCACATTTATCCTGTCTTGGGGAGAAGTCAATTCCCAAAATTTCCTGTATTTGGGGCAGTATTCAGCACATGAAGTGAAATCATGGAATGGTCTGGCTTGGAAAGGACCTCAAAGCTCATCCCATTCCACCCCTGCCATGGCAGGGACACCTCCCACTGTCCCAGGTTGCTCCAAGCCCTGTCCAACCTGGCCTTGGACACTGCCAGGGATCCAGGGGCAGCCACAGCTGCTCTGGGAATTCCATCCCAGCCCCTCCCCACCCTCCCAGGGAACAATTCCTTCCCAAAATCCCATCCATCCCTGCCCTCTGTCAGCATGAAGCCATTCCCTGTGTCCTGTCCCTCCATCCCTTGTCCCCAGTCCCTCTCCAGCTCTCCTGGAGCCCCTCCAGGCCCTGCCAGGGGCTCTGAGCTCTCCCTGGAGCTTCTCTTCTCCAGGTGAGCACCCCCAGCTCTCCCAGCCTGGCTCCAGAGCAGAGGGGCTCGGGTCCTGTGAAACCTGAGCCTAAGGAGACAAAGCAGGAGACGACTGCAGCTGTAATTAGCAGATTGTTCATCAATTCACCCACGATGCCACACTGGTGCCAGTCCTGCCCAACCTTCCCGTTCTGCTCCCACCACCGAACCGTGTGTCCATAACCCCCTCTTCCTGAAAGAGCAGCCTTTCCAGCTCAAAAAAGCCTTGAAATAACCTGCCCTTTGTGTTCAACACCTTCCCTCCCCCAGGCTGTGGCCCGGCGCCTTGGAAGATGTGACAGGCCCTGCACCGCGTCCTTTACACACTGCACCCTCACCCACGGCTGCCTCACCACTTTTACACGTCCTTCGTGCTCACAGATCCATCTGCTGTCCCATTTGGCTTTATACCGCACCCACAGGACAGAAATTCCGTGGTTTCGGGCACAAAGGAGCCCTGACATCAGGATGATCCCAAGAGCGGCCCAAACCCTGCTCCTGTGGTCACAGCTCGGAACACGACTGCTTGGGGACCGCGGTTTTGTTCCCTGAGAGCTGGAGCAGTGTAAGGACACTGGAGCACACATTCCCTCCGTCTGAGCTCCTGGGTAAAAATCCCAATTTTTGAGGAATTGTGTGCCTGCACCAGAGATTCCCCACCGAGTTAACATCACATCATCACCAACAGAGACATCACAGAGGTGAAAGCCCTGCCACAGGTAACTCCTCTTCAATTTTCCCGTCAGCATTCCTTAGGACACACCAAGCTGGCAGTGGGAATCACACAGACCCCTCAATGACGGAGTTCTGACTCCAGCTGGTGAACACAGCACACGGATCACACGGACTGCAGGGCACGGCCAGGGCTGTGCAGCTGGATTTTTAATGTAAAAATCCACGACCTGCAGCACTCCAAACAAACAGAATCAGCGCTGATTAGATCTGTCCTAAGCTCTGAAGTGTGTAATGGATCACACTGGTGATTCAAGTTAACACTGCCCAGGTGCTGAGCTATTCCATATCACTTGCTCTTCCCAGAGCCCTCCAAGCTGCTGCTTTTCTGAAGCCCTTTTGGTAGTGCAAAGATGGGAATTCTGTTATCCCACTTGCTTCAGCTATTTAATAACCTGCCTACGTTTTTCCACACATCAAATAAATGAAGTGGAATACAAAATGGAACATCTGTTTCTTTCTCTGGTTAACATTAGAGGCTTAGGTTCTAAACAAATATATTTAGGAAGTTTTTTTAGGAATTTGTTAGGCTGAACACAGCTAATCAAGGCAGCAAAAAATCTTGTGTATTTCCAGAATGACCTCTTTGTTTGACCTCAAAATTGTGTATATTATTTTAAGTTCCTGCACATGCAAAACCTAGATGATGAAAGTCCCAGTTTTCTTTCCTTCTCCCTTCTTTTTCTTTATTAAAACTCCTTAAAAGGCAAATGCATGTTTGGGAAACACAGCACAGAAAGGGTTTTGGAGGATGTTTTAAACATAAATAAATGCTCCTCAGCCATCAGCAGCTGGAAGGCGTGAAACATCCCTGAGAAGGCACCAGTGTTACATTTGGATTAAGTATTAATCCACCCATTCCACCTCATTTCTGGCTGATTAATCCCCAATAAATCAGGCAGATCCATTGATCATTTTTTTGCTGAATACTGGAGTTAATAATGTATTAACCAAAAGTTCCTGCACTCAGCCTACTATTTTTTCCCTCTTCATTTTCCCAACTGGCAGAAGATCAAGGCATTAAAGACTAATGAATATAAGTGGGGAAAATATTTCATTTCTTTTGGATGTATTGAGTAGTTCAACAAAATGAGGGAAGATGAATATTCTACTGACAGATAGAGGGATAACCATGGTTTCAGCAGATGGAATTTCCCAAAGCAAGTTCTCTTTCAAATATTCCCCAGATTTTTGGATACCTTACTCCAAAAATACAGCAGTACCCTTAATCTTACTCTGTGATGCACAACATCACAGAGTAAAATACAGTTGCATCCTGATGCAGAAGATATTTCTCCTGGAGAGTCTGATGGTGCCAGACATCCACCTGCCGCCCTCTGGTCCCAGAAACATTCCCAGAGGGAATGCCACATTGGAAATGTGGGTTTTTAGCTCTTACTGCCTCCTGTGTCACCTCAGCAACTCCATCCTCTAAAATCAGTTCCCAGGATTCAATCGTGTCTCCAGCTCTTGTTTTCTGAACTGTCAAGTGCCTGTCACTAACTCTGAGCATTTTTAATCATCTCTTCCATTCAACTCTGCTGTCAGGAAAACCACACGTCTCTCTGGATCACAATTTCAGAACTACACTCCTCTCTGGATCCCAACAACTTCCACACCATAATTTGAAAAGCAGTAGCAGCAAAGAAACCTCCTGCAGTAGCAGGCAGCTGCTCGGATAGGCGATCCCACGGTATTCCAGGAGCTCAGGCAAGTTTCCACGTGATGGACTAGGAAGTCAGCAGGTTTTTTTCCAGAATTAGTTGTCTATTCTCGGCACTGCTAACACAGAGCAGGGCTTCAAAAGTGCAACAAAAGGCAAACAAGGACTGAATGAATGTTTCAGGGGCTGAAAACCAGCAATGGGACTCAATGGTTATTGTGGAGGGTCACAATTGGCCATTTACAAACATTTAAGGGGTTAAAAAGGGACTGGTTTCGTTTGTTAGTCTCAGTCAGAGAAAAAAAGCCAAGCAGAAAATTTAGCACAGACACCAGAAGAAGCTTCCTGAGCTTGAAATCCACGTGATTTTGTAAATCCTCCCCCATTATCCTGTTCCATGCCCAGTGCTGGACAGGACACACCATGAAACAGAACAGCCCACAGTGAGGTAGTGCTGAGAGACAGCATTAATGAATTCCTAACGCTCTTTCCAAACTGAGTCTGGGAACCCATGATCCAACAGCACCATCTAGTTAGAAACCCAGGAACAGGGACAGCTGCACGGCTTCTTCTCCAGTGCCAGCTCAGGAATGAGCTTTTGGAGCTTTGGGCCCCACCACCTTCACAGGGAAGAATTTCTTCCCAATATCCCATCTAACCCTACCTGCGTTCATTAACCACACACGTTGCAATACATGAAAGGGATTTTCTTCCAGGCAAACAGGCCCGGATCTCAGCCAATCCCAAACTCCAGGAAGGGAGATACTCCCCCCTCCAAGAGCCAGATCTGCCATCCCAACTTTCTCAACCTGCTGGGAAAGAAAGGAAAGCCAAAAGAGGCAGGCAAGAGGTCTGGGCTTCAAGAGTCACCCCTGATTTCACAGAGCTGTGAACAGCTGGATTCAAACACTGCAGACCATTCCTAAAGAGAATACACATGGGAAAACCCTACAATACTGAATTAAGGTTAAAAGAAATGAGAAGATGTGATTGGAAAATGTCAGAGTTCATGAAATGCACTCCCCTCCCCAAAAAACATCACATACTTGTCGAATTTTATGAGTTTTTTAATCACTGCAATGCCTCAGTGCCTCCTCCACAACACATCAAAATGGATTCAGAAACTTTCCACGGGGTCGAGGGATCAGAAAAGTTCATCTCAGTGTTCTGCCTTTTGCTGCCTCCCATACCAGGAGCTTTACAAGGCAGAAAAAGCCAGAGCTCTCCATTTAAATCAGGGGGGTTCAACCTTTTGCTTCTGCTTTGTGATCACTGCTAGATCCTTTCCACACGCTTTGTAAGTGTTCAAAACAACAACAAAAAAAAACCCCAACAAAACCCCAGCAGAACCAAAACCTACCCTCCCTTTCTCAACCGTGGAAAAAAATCACATAAGACAAGGCATGACACAAAAAAGCTTGATCATAAACAGAAAAAAACACCTTTAAAAGCAAAGAAAAAGGTCACAAATGCAACATTTAATCTCCCAGTTTATTGAATGCCATTGCCACCTTACCCTGTCTGTAGTCTGTGATGATTTCTGGGACGCCTCGTAATCTTTCTTTGTTTCCAGGATTCTTTTCACCAGCCCACCTGTTGAAAAATCAGGATTTTTCACAGCATTACACTAAACAGTTTTAAACATTCATACAATAAAATGAAACCCAACTGCCTCGTTTTTTCTATGCAGACAATTTTTAGAGCAACACGGACAGTATTTTATTATGAACTTTAAACACCAACACACAAGGTATTTGACATTTTTTCCCCCAAGCTTTTCTAGAACTTGTCTTTAAGGCCAACCCTCATCTCAGAGCTGACAAGCTGTACCTGACACTTGAAGAAACGTTAATTTATGAGCTTTATGCAGAATTTTAAATCCTGCTGACATTGAAGATGCATAGAAAAACTGTCCTTAACACAGTTGTAAATCCAGCTGCACAGGAAAACAAGCCTGGGTAAATAACTTCTTTCTCCTGCAAACGTTGCAAGCCCCTTCCCTCAGGAGGGATTTTACTGCTTTGTTCAGCATTTTAAGCGTTCAGCATTTGGTTTAAACCCAGGGGTTGATTCTAGATCTGTGTAAATATAGATAAAAGCAAACATACCATGCTTTTGATCCTCAAGCAGCTCCACTTCTGGCTCCTACACATGCAGGAAGAGAGCTTTAGTTGCAAAAAGCTGCCATTGCAGTAATATGAACTATTCAAAAATGTTCAGCTGGAGGATACTTCAACAAGTCAGTGAGTCATGGAACAGTTTGGGTGGGAAGGGGCCTCAAAGCTCATCCAGTGCCACCCCTGCCATGGCAGGGACACCTCCCACTGTCCCAGGTTGCTCCAAGCTCTGTCCAGCCTGGCCTTGGGCACTGCCAGGGATCCAGGGGCAGCCCCAGCTGCTCTGGGCACCCTGTGCCAGGGCCTGCCCACCCTCCCAATAGGGAACAATTCCTTCCCAATATCCCATCCATCCCTGCCCTCTGGCAGTTGAAGCCATTCCCTGTGTCCCGTCCCTCCATCCCTTGTCCCCAGTCCCTCTCCAGCTCTCCTGGAGCCCCTTTAGGCCCTGGAAGGGGCTCTGAGCTCTCCCTGGAGCCTTCTCTTTCTCCAGGATGAACATTCCAAACAAAACATGGAAAAAGGTTCAATAAGTTGCAAGAGGAACAGACCTTTGGCATCTCTGGCAGGGGCACTGCTACCTCCACCACGAACTGCTCATCCTCATCATCGGAAATCTGCTGGTCCCTGATCACGTTCGGGGCACTTTTAGCGCTGCCACTCCTAGAAGGGACCCAAGGAAAATGGGAACGAATGGAAATCCTGAGATCTATCCAGAACAAACCAAACTCGACTAAAAGCCTTCAGAAATCATATGGTCACAGAATCATTGAGGCTGGAAAAGCCTCTCCAAGTCCAAGCTGTGAGCAATGCCCACCTCGTCCCCAGCTCAGAGCACTGAGTGCCACATCCAGGGATTCCTTGGACACCTGCAGGGATGGGGACTCCACCCATCCCCAGCGAGGTGCCCACNTATTATTGGTTAGTTGTACAGTCACATCAACCTGCTCCCACCCACTCGTGGTCCCTACAATCTGGTTTTTTGTATTCTCTTGACTACAATCCCTCTTTCATAGGCCTCGGTACTTTCCAAACCACCAAGGACATCGTCCTTGCAGTTATCTTCAAAATTCTGCCTTCTGCTCGCACAATGCCCTCTCTGTGCTCTGCAGGGGCAAACTCTGCAGAGACACAGACTCCAGCATTCCATGGCCACCTTGCTCCTCGAGCCATTTCTCCACGCCCACCCTCAGGCTGGCAGCGCCCAGAGGAGCAGAGGGGAGTGTGCTACAAGAACCACCCACTCCACGTCTCCCACCTGGCTCACCTTTCTGGAGGAAGGAGCTCTGTGCTCTCCTGCCGTTTCACTCGCGGAGGTGCCGGCCTCGCGCTGCCAGGACGGGGAATTCGTCTGGAGTAACAACGGAAATGAGGAAAAAATCGTTTTCGCGAGTGACACAACAACACAAGGCTTTGCTGAGCAAAAAAAATTTTAAAAAACTGGGGTTTAAAAGGCAAGTTCATCCAATCCAAAGCACCATCCTTATGGAATGCACAGAGGAAATGCAATGTTTTCCTCAAACATCCCCTCATTTTAATAACATGACATGAAAGAAGTTATGGATTAAGAACAGAATGAAGGATAGAAACACACCTTTGGGCAGGCTGAGGTGGGAGATCAGGAGGTACTTCCACATTTTCAGGCTTTTCAGGAGCCACACTCTCTGCTTCTCTTTCTATTAAACAAAACAATATCAAACTAGGGCTTAGCTGGCAGGAAAAAAACTCCTTTTTTATGACAGTATTTTGAATCTTAGCACTACACTGAAAAAACTTAAATTTCTTTATTTTTATATGTTTCTTAATATTGTGAAATTCCCACCTCTGTGAAAATGACATCATCTCACGCAATTCTTTTCTTTCCCTTAACTTTTTATTTTCCCCTACTGGGATTCGTAATTGAGGCGGTGCCTGCCTCATCTCTGGGATAGTGGAAGGTGTCCCTGCCCAAGGAATGGAACGAGCTTTAATGTCCTTTTACCTGTGGAAAAGTTTTAACCCAACCAGAAGCACAAACGCAACAAATAGAAGGAGGAAGGAAACAAAGTCAGGCACTGACATTCAGAAAATTGAAAACTTTTAAACTCTTTTCACCTGGGTGTTGCAATAAGTACCTAAAATATATTGCAAAAAGTTCCCAGCAGGGATTTATTTTCAAGTTAGAACCCATAAAGTGCTCATAAACTATTACTTCTCTTTTTTCATCATAGCCCAAAGCAAAAAAAGCACTTTCCTAGATGGCTTTTTGGTATTAAATAGAAACTCTTTGGGTAAAGTCTACTCAAAGCATCTAAAATCAGTCAAATTATGTTTAAAAATTCTATAACACATCCCCTTAAAGGGCAAAAAGTGTTGGAGAAGGGTTTGATTTATTAAAAAGTACTTTTTTCTGTTAGAAGTTTTTAACTGTGTTTGATGCTGGTCTTTTGTCATTGGAATGTTACTGAGACTCTGGCAAATTAATCTGGAAATAACAAGTACACTGGTTTTTCAGGAAAGTTCTATTTATTGTGCGGTCTGATGAAGTTAGGCACGAAGCACATAGCAAGAACTACATCCAGAACCTGGGAACTACTCCAGGGCCAGCAAAATGGGGATACAGAGCCTCAATGCTCCACAACAAAATATAACCGGAGCAGACAGAAATAAGGCTCTAAAAGATCCAGGAAAATAAGTTTATTTCAGCTAATAAACAATGTTTTATAATCAAAGGCTTATGGAATGGTTTGGGTCAGAAGGGACCTGAAAGGTCCTGAACCTAAAAAATGAAGGGTTTATAGTGCTTTAGTGAATAAAGCTGAAAATAAAGATCAGTCAATAAAATAAAGGCTGAACTCGATGGTAAAGGTTGGACTTGATTTTGGAACTCTTTTCCAACCTTCATGATTCTTCTGACTCTGAATATTTGGTTCCTGTACCACCAGGTGATCCAATCCAAATCAATAATGAACCTGGGGATATTGCTCTCACATCCATCCCAATGATCAAATAAATTCCTGTTCCATCCCAGATACGTTCCAAAGGACAAGACAGCTCCAAGAGATGGAAGGGAATTAGCATGGAAGTTCTCCCAGCCGGGGAGGGTCACACCAAAGTCTTGGCCCTCCATCCATGTTCCATCAGGCTGCCACAGCCACGAGGCCCTGGAGGCCACAGGTGGGCTGGGAACCCCCTCCCACATCCATGGCATCCATCCTCCCCACCAGGTCAAACATCTGGATGTGGAGAGAACAAAAATGCAGCTTTTTGCTGCTCGCTCCTGCATTTCGCTTCCGTCGTTCCACGTATGTTGTGGGCTGGACACAAATCCATGTCTTGGGAGCTATATCCAACTTGGGGGGAAAATGGAGAAGGAAGAATGCAGGGATGGGATTTTCCCCTGGAATCCTGTAAAATGCAAACACTGAGACTCCCAAATAGCTGTACAAAAAGGCAACATGCAAAGATTCGCTTCTTACAGAGAACAAGGCACCAAGGGATTCAGGTGCAGCATTTTCCTTGGGACATTGTCTCTTGGAAAACAAAAGAATAGGAAAAAGAAAATAAAAGTAATTGCTCTATCAGGGGTGGACATTTTTCAAAGCAGAACGTTCATCAGATGTGATTAAAACCCAAGGCAGCAGCTGGATGAAGTGTAAATCACCTTCCTTACATCGTTTAGCTGCATGGATTTGACCCCAAAACACTCAAGTTGGACTTCCCATGGCAGTCAAATTTTAACTTTCTCTACCTTTCTGTTTTTCTGCAAGTCCTTGATCAGTTTTCTCCTGCAGTTCAGCAGCACCATCCTCTGAAATCCCATCTGCCACACTCCTCGTGTCCACAGCTCCTGTAACAAACCGGTTTATAGTCAAATGAAACCAAAGAGCCAATAAAAATCCAAAATAAAAAGCTGTGCTAAATACCTGTTAGGATTTCTTTAAGGGCTACCCTAGTTTTATAAACCCTCTTCTGTGTCAATAAATCACATTCAAGGTGCACAAAGACTTTTTCAATGAGTGCTGACTGAACTCCTGAAACGTTCAGTATAAATCTCTAATTTACCTGCCCACGGAGAAGAGAAATTCCCTCCCGTTGTACTTTGAGTTATTTCCAATTAATAGTAGATAAAACAGAAAGCTCTGATCATCATCATCAGTGTGCAACAAGCATTAGCACAGCTCCAAAAAGTTTTCCTACCCTCTGCATTATTCACCTGTGACAGCCCCATTGCATCAGAACAAAAAGAGGGGCAACGCCCCAAAATATTTCTGGCTCTGGTAAACTAAAATTTGCATGCTGCATCAGGAAAAAAAGGAGTATTTAAAATATCCATCCTAAAGCCAAAACACTGGGGAAGTCATTCACTGTATTTCATTTCTCAGGAAAACTGGATTCTGGTTTTAAAGGGACAATCCCATAAATGGGGTGTGTCTGGTCACTGCAGTTTAGTGCCATATAAAACAAATACTGAAATCTTGGGAAATAAAGGAAGTTATAGGATCAGCTAAGGATCACTAAGTAGTAAAATAAGGCTGCATTTAATGGAATCCAGACAGGGTTTTTTGGCTGCCAAATTATTCAAACTTCACAGCACAGGAGATATGACATAAAAATTTCAATTTTCTAGCACCAACTTGAATGAAGCTCCTAAATTAACACACATTCAGATCCCAAATGCCAGGTTTTTTCCAAGGTATTTAAGGTGCCCAAACAGGGCTATTCATTATCCTGAAAACGGGACTGATGTAACTCCAATATTCTGCCTGAGACACATGGAAACCTAAAACAGAAATCCAAAGAAAATGTGGGCGCTTGGGAAGACACTCAGCAACACATGATCTCTTTATATAAATCAGTGAGACTGGCAAATTAGGTGTATTACTATCTTCATTAGTCTAAACCTCACCAATTTTTAACCAGAATTGGCTATTTTTAACAGGCATCAATTCACAGGTGTCACTGAATCTTCCAAACAGAGACATTAAAGTGATTTATGTACACTGACTTCTTTAAAATGAAAGCATCAGGGGCACAAAGCACCGAAAGGAAATTAGGATCAATCCCTGAAATAAGAGGAGGGGGAAAAGGCACTGAAATGCAGGCAGAAAATGCAGTTACACCGCTGGTGTGGAGCTCTGGGTACCAGCCAGTTTTATTCCTCATCCGTGACTTTCTCCAGGCTCTTTCTCTTGGTTTCCTACATGAAGGGATGGCAGGGTTAAGCTTGCATTCCTTTCTTCCTGATGTGTAGATTTGGGATATTCTGAAGAGAATCTACTTTCCAGTCAGTTTGTAAATGCAATATTTAACAGGCTCAATTGCAAAAGTTGGTGACAAGGAAGCACCTCCACAGAGAAATTATGTATTTATTTGGAAAGCTGGGCCCAACTGTCTGTTAAACCAAAATAAAATCATTTCAAGACTAAAACCTTCACTTTGCTCTGCTGTAAACATTTAACAAACGTTAAATGCCAGATATAGTTGCAGACGAGTCCAAAAGCTCATTTAGAGAGTAATTACACAGTAATTACCAAAAGCAGGCCGAATTTATATCTGCAACTGTGCATGGGGAACGTGAGCAAACTGAACTGAATCTCACTTTCTACGTCCCAAATCCAGGCAGGAAAATTGCATCTTGGATTCAGAAATGCAGGCTGGGAGTACAAACCAAACCCTGACAATCATAAACAGGGATATTTAAGTATTTCTGCTATTCCTACCCAGTAAGTCTCCAGCATATTTGATAGAAATAACAATATCCTCCCTGTGGTTACCTTCTCCTCCGGGCTTGGAGTGATGCCTCGATCCTTTTGCTGAAGACTGCCTTGATATCCTTGCAGGACTTTCATTCTGGACAAAAAAAAATACCAGGAATTTATATAACAGTCAATTTAAAAATTATATAATTATATCTAAAATTCACTTACATGTGTTGCTGTTCTAAGTATTATGCAGAAATAATACTGATCTAAGAACTGATCCACACATTTACGTTGAATTTATTTCCCTCGAAGTCTGTGGATATTTTTTCCTGGATATAACCCAGCTATTTTCCTTCACATGAATTTATGGGATGGGAAAACAGCTTCCAAAGGTGAACTAAGAGTATCCAACCCTGTGGAAGTTGCAGGGCACCTGTGCTGGCCTTTGGATATGATGGGTGACAAAAAAGGGGGAAGATTCCTACAGTCACCTCTGGGTTTCAGCTGCATCAGGTACATAGCTCCTCTTCGTCCTGCCGGGAAATCTTTTAGATTTCATTCCAAAACAGAAGCAAGGATTTTAAAATTGTCCTACCAGGCCGGGAAATCTTTTAGATTTCATTCCAAAACAGAAGCAAGGATTTAAAAATTGTGCTACCAGGCTTGCACAGTCCATTATTTAAAAGGCAACTTCCCCGGATAAAAACCTTGCCTCTTACCCAAAATCCTTAAATATATTTAGCATCTCCCAGGATTTCCTTCATGTGTTTTTTGTTTGTTTGTTTGTTTTTTTCTGGGAGTATGTGTGATTTAATCTGTGCCATTTTCATCCAAGATTTTTGTCAGCCCTGCTGGTAATCATTAAAGTTGGAAAAGACCACCAAGATCATCAAGTCCAGCCTTCAGTGTCCATATTGACACCCTGAGAATCACAAATTCTGCCATTTTATGCCATCAAAGAATGGGTTGAACAGAAGGAACCCTGAAGCTCATCCTCTTCCACCCCCTGCCATGGGCTGCTGAATCCCAGTAGGGGAAAATAAAAAGTTAAGGGAAAGAAAAGAATGGAGTGAGATGATGTCAGACAGAATTCCAAAGTACACAGCTGATGCTGGAGCGGTTCATCTTCATTTTCATTCTTCATAATCACCTTCACAAGCCCAACACTAGGGAAGGAGGGAAAGGAAAGCTCCTACACCCTCAGGACCACGTCTGGCACACTCCAAGCCCAGCAGCTCTTGGGGTGATGTCATTATTAGCACAGGTGGGGAGGGAGCTGGGAATAGGTGCTGGGGCTTCTGCAAGAGGGGATTTGGTCATTTATTTATGTGAGGTAGTGGCTACAAACCGAGTTTTTGTGGAGCCACACGTGCAGCCTGGCAGCAGGTAGAGGGTGGAAGCTGACACTGACTCACTATGGCAGCACAAAAAAACAGAAATCCCACAATATTTATGACTGGGGGCTTTCCAAAGGGAGATAAAAGAGGTTATTCCCCTGCAAGACTTTGAAAAACAGCCACTGGAGCCATTAAAGGGAAGTCTTGCACTTCATCTCACACCATCCTGGAAAAAACACATTACAGTGGAATCCTTGATGGATGCACGCACGCTTCCCAGTCTTGAGTAATTATTATTCCACGTGGAGAGGATCCAGAGCCTTCTGCAAACCATCCAGTCTGCTGCTTTGTCCTCATTATTAACTTTTAAACAGGCTGAATTTCACTTCAAGACAGAAGAAAATGTTCTCTGGTGTTTCAGAGCTCATTATTAAAAAGAAACACTGTGATTTCTCCCTCTAATTCATCAGCTCTACTGATGGTTCTCCAATAATGAATAAGAATTAAGTCTGTGAAAGCAATTTAATTCCATCAACCCTTCACAGTATTTTTCTTCTACTTACATCCACAGTGCCAGGAGAGTATATTTGCATGTCTACTACAAATAATGAGTGCAGGTATAATTCTACATAAATAAAACCACTTCCAAGGGAAGATCTCCACTTGCTAAGGCAAATTTAAGGCTGTGCTGATAAGGCTTATTAGGAAAATTGCAATCAATTCTCTTTTCCTCACCTAAAGTCTCGCAAGATGATGTTCCACTGGTGTTAGATTCTGCAAATCAAGACTTTTCAAGCAAAAACACATATGGAAAATCCCACCTTCTCAAGCCTGAGTTTAAATGATGGATTTCTGGTGTACTAACACCAAAGAGAGAGGGACATCCCCAGCTCCAGAACAGAAACATTGGAGCCGTGTCCTGCAGATTTCCATGGAATGATTCTATCTGCTGTCCTTTTTTCATTCCATAGTTTCATGATAAAACCAAAATAAGTTCCAAGAGCAGCACAATTTCATCAGGCAGGACTTCAAGGCTGCTTCGAGTGACCGCTTCCAGAGCAACGCAGTTCGCAGGGCAAAAATAAAAACCATTCTGCGAGTGGCCAAAAGTGACAGGATATTAGAGAAAGCTTTAGCCAAGAGCTCCAGCAGCCATGGGGAACATGGAAGAGACTTTTCCAAGGTGTTTGGCCTCGGGGGTAAATGACTGACCTGTTCTGCAGCCACTTGCAGCACCAGACGCTCTGTGACCTCCCCCACCTCTTGCCAAAAGACAAAGATGATCTTCGTTATTCAGAAGGCCCAAAAGGCCATTTTAAATCTGATTTTTCCCTGAGATGGACTGAGGGTGAACAGAATACGACTCAACCCTGATCCCAAACTGTGGGATGCAAGAGCCAGCCTTAAGGCAGCTTCTGATTGCCATGTGGTAGCCAAATGTCTCTTAATTCCTACTTATCCCTGCTTTCTTCTAGCTCCAGAAAATTATGGATACCCATGTGATGACTCTTGCACACTGGGTAACACACAGAGTTTCTTTAGCAACAGAAAACTACATTTAAATTTAAAAAAAAAAAAAAAAAAGTCAGCCTTAAGGAGATTTGAAAGCTGGCCTCTTATTATTAGCAGCAAGAAAAACTAAGACTTGCATGAATAGAGAAAATCTCATTAAGGTTCCTAAACTCACTGAAGCAAAGCCAGGAACTAAACTTCAAGTGAAAGCTTTGCTGTACATGTATTTTTTTTTAAAAGTCTAAATTGATTTGTTTTCTAAAGTAAATGCAGAGAAAAGGTAAAGAGGTTAATCCTGAGGGAAAAAATCAGTGGCTGACTTGTGAGGTACTGCCTGAAATCGCTTCACTTCTATTCTAGGGAAAATATAGATATTCTATATCTATAGAAAAAATGTGTATAAAAAGCGAAAGAGAGATGCTGAAAATTTACTAATTCTGCAGCAGAGAACACAAAATACGATTCACTGTCTTTCATGTGCACAGACAGAAAGTTGTTTGCCTTCTTTTTCGTACATTTGTTTCCCTGCCACATGACTTAAGTGGAGCCACAGTGGTTAAATCAGGGCAAATCCCTGGAAATAAAGGCTGTGAAACTCCTGTGAGGACCAGAAGATCAGGAGATGCCATTTCCAATGGCTTCCTGCTGGAAATTTCCTCGGAATCACTTTGTGCAGCTATCTCAGCTCCCAAAATTCACTGGGCACGCTCTCATTTTGTTTTAAAACGATGACATTTCCAATGCTCTGGTCTCAAGTTTGTGGTTCCACCACCTCCAAAATCAGCAGCCTCTGCTGTTACGCAAGCAGGCAGAGGCAAGAATGTCATCTGGACTTCAGGTAATAATTCCAAAGCCTTGGAATCCCTCCCAAAAGCTCTTAGGATGGGAAATGAAAGTTTACTGCCCCGCTGTATTATTGTGGTGCCCAAGAGCACGACGAGAGCTTGGGATGAGGCTCAGAATTTCCATTCGAGACCCAATTTGCAGGAAGTTTAACTTGGCCACGATTATTTGCTGGAGGCTAAAAAACCCCTCTTTTATATAAGCACTCCCTCCCAGTGCCAATAACTTCAAGAGTTCAGTTGGATTTCAGTCAAGGAAGAGCTATAAATTTGTCATCTCACGTGGAGGACACGATGATGTCAGTGAGCACAGAGACTCCTGCCAGACTTGGGATCCTGCCTGTTTTCTCCCCAGCCTGCTCTGCTTTAGGTTCATTTACTGAAGTCTCCCTCTTTAAACACTTGGCCATATGGCTCTGTCATTCCCCAAATTGCCTCAGGTCATCAGGAAGCAGCAGATGGAGACACAACGGCATCACAAGCAACAGCTTCTGTGCACAGGCACTCCCTGAGTCGCTCTCCCAGCTGCAAAACGTGGACCCTGAAACAACAGGTTTGCTTCCCAAAACAGTAACTTCTACTAAAATACAAAAATAAATACAAAACCCTATCAGCTTTCCAGGAAAGATTCTGAGGAATAGAGAAAACCCATGGCAGGGGGTTGGCAGAGATGAGCTTTAAGGTTCCTCCCAACCCAAACCAGTCTGTGATTCCAAGAAGTATCCAAAATATCAATGCACAGAAATCAAATCTGGAAAATGAAATAAACTGAATAAATGAAAAAATCTTTTCTTTTGGTCCAAGCTCAGAAAAGTTTTTAATAAATCAACAACCAAAAAACCAGGGAAGCACCTATTTCATGTATTTTCCAGCCCTAAAACTTGCCCTCTACCTACCTTTCAACCCAATATTCTTTTCAAGGAGATTCCCAAATCAAAATGCAACACTTGAAATATTCCTACCTTCTCCACTACTAACCTCAGGATCTGGCTGGCACTTGCTGTCTTTAGTTGGCCTCTGTGATTTTCTAAGCACGGATTCTCCGGAATCTGCAGGCTGGAAAGAAATGAACTGGTTTAGATTCAAGCTGCCTCCTAAGAGAAGCAGTTTGGTGTCCATCAATCCTGAATTTCTATCAACAGAATAGAAAAGTAGAATAGGAAATATTTAGAGTAAAAGTAGAATAGGAAATATTTAGAGGAATGAAAGATAAAAGAATAACAAAACAAAAGGCAATGAAGTGACTTCTAAGGCAGTTAGGACTTGGAATTGTTGAATCCCAGCGAGGTTTGGGTTGGAAGGGACCTTGAAGACCATCTAGTTCCAACTGAGAGTGACTTCACCCTGACCAGGCCCTCCTGGGAGCCAACAAGAAGACTGAGCATGACTTGGATAAGGAGCTGGAGTGACAGGATGGAGGGAATGACTTCCCACTGCCAGACAGCAGGGGTAGATGGGATATTGGGAAGAAATTCTCCCCTGGGAGGGTGGGCAGGCCCTGGCACAGGGTGCCCAGAGCAGCTGGGGCTGCCCCTGGATCCCTGGCAGTGCCCAAGGCCAGGCTGGACAGGGCTTGGAGCAACCTGGGACAGTGGAAGGTGTCCCTGCCCATGGCAGGGGGTTGGAACAAGGTCCCTTCCTGCAAAATGAGCAGGAATCCAAACGTGGAAGGCCGTTGGAACAAGCACAGTCCCAACCACAGCACGGGGAAAGCTCTTCCCCAAATAACACTGCAATTACCTTTTGCTCTGCTTTCTCCTGTCCATGGTGCCTCAAAAGCTCCCCATCTTTTTGTCTGTCCCGATCTCTTCCTCTCTCTCTGTCTTTCTCTCCTTCTCTGTCCCTGGCCTTATCTTTGTCTCTTCCTTTCGGTCTGTCCTTTTCTCTTCCTCCTTCATGTCTTTTCTCTCTTTCCTGTCCTTTATCATGCCCAAGATCATCTCCTTGCTCTGGGTCTCCTTTTCCTTTGGTTTTTTCTGTTTCTCTGCCTTCCTTGGCCACTCTGCTTTTCCTTCTTTCCCTTTCTTGTTTTTCTCCTTCCTTCAAGGTGTCTCTTTCAGGTTCTTTGTGCCTTTCTTCATTATTCTTCTGTTTATCCCTTTCCTTTTCTCTTCCCCTGCTCTCTTTCAAATCTCCTTTGGGTTTTCTGTCTCTGCTTGGGCTTCCTTCTTTAATTTCAGTGTCTCTCCTGCTCTAAAAAGAAAGCAAATACTCAAAATGAATTCCAATACATGGCAACTTAATCACACAGTGACTTTACAAGCACAAAAATGCAGGCTAAAAAAACCCCAAACAAATAAATCATGGTACCCCTGCATCCCCCAAAAATGAAAATTCTACCTCTTTATCCCTATGGTTGTTTTGTTCTTCTGGTTTGGGCTCTCTGCTTTCTTTATCTCGAGGTTTAGAGGGTGGAGGTTTCCCTTTAGCATCAGCCCTTTCCCCAGCCAAGACCCTTTTTACAGCAGCATCACTGGACAGCTGCAAGGAACAGAAAAAAACCATTGAAATGGGTCAAGTATTTTATTAAATAATTCATGTAGTAACTATTTTAGGAATGTAACAATTCAATGGGAGAATATAATAATTCTGTGTAAGAATACAATAATTCTGTGTAAGAACAGCCCCTCTATGGTTTGCTTTTCTGTTGTTGGTGGGATTTGTGGAAGCAGGTAGAGAGGTCAGGCAGACAGGCTTCAAGATGGCGAAGAAGAAGGATTTATTTACAAGAAGTTCTTTTTATACACAGTAATAAACAAGTGTCTATTGGCCAAAGACAATCCACCCCCAAAGACCTATTGGTTATGGCTCGTACACCTCTAACACAAAACACAGAGATTAAGAAAGTACAGTTTATCTGTATTCTCCATGAGAGAGAAAGGAAAATCCTAAAACACTGCAAATACACCCCTCCTGTTTCTTTCAACCAATTATCAAATTTCTCCACAGCAGAAAAATTACTTTCATTCCACAGTTAAGAGATCTGACTGATGGGAGATAAAGTCAAAGGTGCTCAACTGGCTGTGTAATTGATGTGTCTGTACCCCAGAATTTTAAAGGTTCTGAAGCTTCATTTGGTGCTTCAAATCTCATAAATGCTCTTCAATGACAAACAAACGAAGTGAACAGTGGCTCTATGCCCAGCCTGGAGTGTTCCATGGTGTCCCTGTGGCCCAAGGACAGGACCTGACCCTCGGCCCATGGGTCCAGCCTGTGCTGACCTCTCTGCAGAGCCTTCCTGCCCTGCAGGAGGTGCCATCCCACCAACCTGGTGTCTGCAAATTCCTCAGGGTGCCCTCGGTCCCCGCATCCAGATCATCACAAAAAAGCTCTGATAACAAATCAGTGCGTGCATAAAATCTCTATAATTCCGTCCTACCTTATTTAAGCAACACTTCCCAATGGCCTGAAGGAACTCATTGGTTTTTTCAGGCTCATGGCCAGCCACAACTCGTGCTGGTTTCACCGACAGTGGCTCTCCTGTCACCATCACAACAGCATCGATGGCCTTCTGAAGGAAGTTGATTTTGGAATCCTTATCCTGGTAAAACAGCAATGAAGAGAAAATTTTACCTTCACAATTACCAGATTTGTTTTAGTTTTATACTTGCCAAACAACTTGCCCCACGTGCCCTTCAGCAGAGACAACGTCTTCCAGTGATTATGTAAAATCTGAAGTAAAAGACAAAGACCAGACAAAGGAAAACCAAGTGAAATTTTATTTTAGGGAAAACGGCCCAGAGAATGAAAACCTGGTGTGAAGCAGAACACTCAGTGGGGAAAAAGCAGGGGTTTATTAATAAAACAAAACAACACTCAAGGAATATTAGCCAGCCCAGCACACAGCCTGTTAAAAAGGAAAGCCATGGAAGGAGAATTTTGTGTGTGGCACTGGAGCTTAACAGAGCTGTTCCAGGGGCATCCCAAGCTCCAGATCCACTCTCCCAAAAACAACTGGGTTCTGCTGCAAGCACGTGCTCAGAAAAGTGGGAAGAGTCTCCAGAGTCAGGGTACTTCCCATCTTTGCCCTTTCCAAATGGATTAAAACAAACAACTGCCACAAAGCTGGGGTTTTTACTGTGTCGATTTTTTAAAAAGGTATTTCCCAAATTTGAAGTGGCAGAAATTGATACGTGTATAAATATTGATGAAGATAAAATTTTTCTGCGTGTGTATATATATATAAAGCTGATATGAAAAATTATAAGATCAAGCATGATATTCAATTTTCCATTTATAAAGGAACAAAGTTTAATTAGACTTAACCAGATGAACCTCTCTGACAAATACATAGACAGTAGCTGGTACAGGAGGTGAATTTCTTTCAGAGAAGCCCCCACAATTAAGGAATCCTCATGATTTTAATCCTCCTTACATCTCTCTTCTAGTGATTACTAAGAAAAAAAAATACTCTGCTGATCTTCTACAACTCCAACAAAAATCACAGTAAGAAAGCAGCCAAATCTTCCTCCTGACCAGTTTTGGGAAGAGGAACTCAAGGACATCTTCCCCCACACTCCAGGATTTTGATCTCCTCTCCCTGAGCTCTTAAAAGCCCATGGACTCCTGGGCTGAGAAAGAAATTCTCAGAGAGGTAGCAGCACACAGATGAAACACAGACCTGCTCAAGAGTTACAGGGAAATCTGCATTTTGGGTCAACAAGGACAGAACCAACAAAAAAACAACCATTCGGTTATAAATTACTTAATTTTACTTCTCCTGACAATGATAAGAGCAGTCACAGAAATAAACACACAAATTAATCAGTGACTACAACGTGCAAGAACTGGCTGCAAGGATGAGAAGTCAGGCTCCCAGACCTCATTCTTCAGTTGCTATGTCAAACAAACACCAAGGGATCAGCTGCCTGAGTGGCAACACACAAACACTGCCTTGTTTGCCAGCAATCGGCAACCAAAGTTCCCAAATCACACTGGGAGCTGGAGAACTCAGCATCAGCTCAGCCAGAAATCAAGGGAAAGCAGCAAACAGGGAGTAAAGTCACCCCTAGACATCAGAAAAGAAGTTTTCAGTAATAATATTAACTGTGTCTTTCAGCAATTAGCCAGTTTTATACTGCAACAAAGCTGTTGTGGGATGCATACCCTAGAAAAATGCCAGTGAGTCCTGGGATATTAAACAAGGATATTTAATGTATATATTCATATACCACACATAGATATGTACTTGTACATACACACAATTATACAAAGCAATAAATGTAGGGCTGTGGATTCTGCTGAGAGACCACAGGTCTCTTTAAAACCTATCTGTGCACAAATCTATAGGTGCTCACCCCAAGCATTATATAACTCACAGGCAGTAATTTTTACAACTTCTTCAAGACCAGAAGGATGTTGTGGCGAGTTTTAAAGAATACTGAGAGCTAAATAAGCAAGGAAGTCTCATGCTCACCTTGACATTATCTGACTTCAACTCGAAATCCGTGTAAAGTCCTTTCAGGAAACCTGTCACTCTAATCACCTGAAAAACAGAAGAAAATGAGTAAGTTAAGAACATTTGAAGTGTCTGCTCAATAAAGCTCGTGTGGCAGCAGGAAATCTGTTGGTCTTGTTGGTGACGCCTGGTTTAGAACAGTTTCCACAGCAAGCTCAGAGGTGTGAATGCACTCTAGAACGAAGTTTAATCCTTGCCCACAGCTCAGGCCTCTCTTCCTGTTGAATTCCGTATTCAACTTTGATGCCCACGTCAGCTGGGGACGGGGCTGGAGCACTGGGAACAGCTGAGGGAGCTGGGAAAGGGCTCAGCCTGGAGAAAAGCGGGATCAGGGGGGACCTTGTGGCTCTGCACAGCTCCTGACAGGAGGGGACAGCCGGGGGGATTTGGGATCTGATCCCAGGGAACAGGGACAGGAGCAGAGGGAACGGCCTCAGGCTGGGCCAGGGGAGGCTCAGGGTGGAAATCAGGAGGAATTTCTCCATGGAAAGGGGGGTCAGGCCTTGGCAGGGGCTGCCCAGGGCGTGTGGCGTCCCCACCTCTGANCCCCGCGCGGCGCCTGCGCGGCCGTTGCTAAGGGGAGCGGCCATAGCAACCGCGGCCCTGAGGGGAAAGCGAGCCCTGGGAGCGGCACCAAAACCGCTCCTCCCCTTTTTATTCCCCGGCGAATAAAAGGCGGTAGAGGGAAAGTCTGTGTTGCGGCGTGGTGAATCGTATCGGGAAAGACTTTTCTTTTGTTGCTTTATCACTAAACTGTGACAATTTCGTGTGATGGGACGTGAGAAAAGCAGGGAGCTCCTGGAGGAAAGGTAGAGGAGAGCAGGGCCGTGCTCCCAGGCTGGAGCCAGGCTGGGGGTGTTCAGGTGGAGAAGGGNGGTGGGGATCAGCCACAGGCTGGATTCAGTGGCCTCAGAGGGCTTTTCCAGCCTCAGTGATTCTGGGATTCTGTGACATTCCCAGGCTGCTCCCAGCCCTGTCCAACTCAACCTTGGAAATTTCCCGGATCCAGGGGCAGCCCCAGCTTCTCTGGGCACCCTGTGCCAGGGCCTGCCCACCCTCCCAGGGAACAATTCCTTCCCAATATCCCATCTATCCCTGCCTCTGCCAGCCAGCGTCACCCCCTTTTCCTCCCCCTACACGCGTCTTACCCACCCCAGTCCCCCCAAACTCACTCAGCGCCCCAAAACCCCCGTGATTTACTCCGCACCGCGGGCATCACCCGCAGCAGCGCCCTGCGAGCGCCCCCCAACCCCGAGGGTCCCCGGGGTGCCGCCCACACCCGCAGCTCCCGCCGGGGTCCCCCCAGCCCCACACCTCGGAGATGAGGTCGTGCAGGTAGCGGAAGGGCGGCTTGCTCAGCAGCGCGTGGGTGAGCGGCGGCTTGCGGATCACCCGGCCCAGGCTGTCCCGCGTCCGCCGCGACACCGCCTCGTCCATCNAGTGGGAGCAACATACAAAGCAACGTAACAAAGCAAAGCTCTCTGGTATTAGGGCAGGCAAGGAATTTCTTCCTTGAGAAGCAGACACTTCCATGGCACCTGGGTAATTCCACCTGGGCTCCTGCGAGCAGGTGCTTGAGGGAAGTGAGTTTTATCTTTCCCCCCAGCTCACTGTTGATGAGATTCCCATACAAGCTCTGACTCCAGGATCTAGTGATCCTGGGAATATGAGGAGGTGGTGACAGCTTCCACATCCAAGGGCATCAGAAGAAGCCACAGAGGAAGCAAAAAGACTGGGAAGAAGCTGCTCTGGGGACCAGGGATGTTTATTTTGGATTGGTGTGGTTTATCTGGGTTTTTCCACTGACTCTCCCAAGGCATTTGAGATGCCTGTGGAGGAATCTCAGGGGGGAGTTTAAACTGGGCCTCTGCTGTACTCATTTTCCTGCAGAGGTAGCCCAAGGAAGCACAGCTCCATTTAACTGAAGAACCAAAAGCTGGTAACACATAAAACCTCCATAAATCCCTGTGGATCTAGCGGGAGGCACAGAAACCTGTTTGGAGCACCTCACCTCCACCACAAGCAGGAGTAGACATCCACAGGCTCAGGAAGAGAAGCTTAGGATCATAGTCTCCAAATACAGAATCCCAGAATGTTTTGTGTTGAAAGGGACCCTGAAGCCCCTCTCATTCCAACCCCCTGCCATGGGCAGTCCAGCCCTAAGGAACGAGGTGTGCCTGCCATAAACCCTGCACAAATGTTTTCTAAATCAATATACCTTCATTAAAACCATGCACGTTGCTGGGCTCGTCCAAGAAAGCTTTTGTGAAAAGGTTATTCCATGCCTTGGTGGGAGCAGGATATCCTGGAATTTCAGCTGATGTCCAAATGGTGCAAATACAGGGGAATAAAGAGACCTTGTCTTACCTGGAGAGCGGGCAGGTGCAGCAAGGCCACTGCTGCCAAGGCTGTCCCCAGGGTCTGAATGCTGCTGGGATTTTTAATTCCATGCAGGTTTGGCCCCCAAGTTTGCAGTGTTCAGGGAGCTCCTGCTCTGCCTCATGCCCCAACCCACAGAACCTGCAGCAATACTCCTCACCTCAGGGTAAGCAAGGTTTAAACACCTGTATTCCATGAGGACTGGGACAATTCCCAAGGGCTGGTGGCTCCACACACCCCTCTCCTGGCTGCCCACTTCACTAACATTTAGAGGATTGCATTTTTCTGAGTTCTGAGCAAGTTGGGATGAGCCAGATGACCAAGAGAAAGGAGAAAAACGAAAAAAAAAACCCTAAAAGTAATTGATTTCCCAGCAAGCGGCTTAATATTTTCTATAAGTCAATTGCAATTTCAGTCAAAAGCTGTCGCTCCGACAAAATAATCAGTCAAAACTATTCATTAAAATTGGGGCAAAACATTTTCCAGGACCTTTTGTAAATCTGGGTCTCCAGGAATCTTGCCTGCCATCCTCAGTGCTTTCTCCACAGCGACTGAAAACACGAGACAAAGCAAAGCTGCCCCTGCACACGGAGCTCTGAGCCAGGAGCCTCAGGAAGAGACAACAGCCCCAGGGAAGCTGGGGAGACCTCAACCAGAGATGGGAATGTTGATTCAGGAACAGACTGGAAAATTAAAGCTAATTAACACTGATGTCAGAAAGCAGTTTGTGCCATTCCCAACCAGTGAGACATCCGCAGACACACTAACTAGGCATATAGAAATGACATTTTATTTTGTGAAGAACACTTGAAAAATAAAGATAGAAGCTTTTCCAGGCTTTGCAAATAACCATCAGAACCCATGGAGTCACAAAGACTCCGTTTTCAAAAGGTGTTTCCTCTCCCCAGCCCCGTTTCCCATGAACTCTCTCACTGTGGAATGGCCCACAAGAGTTTAAGGAAAAAAAAAAATGCATTTTGAGCCAACATTAGAAATAATCCAAGATTGGTTCAGTGCAGGCGCTGCTACATTACATTTGAACAAAGGCACAAAATTCCCACTCGGAATTTGCATTTCAATTTCTCCAAACTTGGTGTTCTGGGGAGAGACCGGAGTTATTACAGAAGGAAGGCTGAGCTCAGTCCATCTCTCCAGCGAGAACCAGAGGAACTAAAGGGACAGCAAATAAATCCAATAGGATGGAACTATCTGGAAACACAAACCTTTGGAATCAGCACCTCTGATCCCTGCTGTAAACCCAGGCTCCCGAGAACACCTGATATGGAAAGAAGGCGGTACAAATTAAGATGGGAAAACATCAGCTGCCTCACCTCGGGCAGAAAATGTATCCATCAAACTGGGACTTCAGGATTCAAGTGAGTGAGGACATTAAACAGCCCCTTCTGCAGAGATCAGCCCCAAAAAGCACAGGAGCACCTGCTGAATTCTAAAGATATGCACAGAAATAAATAATAATCACGTGTTTCACGGTGCTTCACGGTGCTTTTCACTTTTTCTTTCTTGTTTGCTGATAGCTGAGTGTCAGGTTTTATCTTTATGTTGTTCGAAATATCAGAACAATGTTAGGCTGTCAAAAGGTACCCAAAATTTGAGGAATCTGCTGAACCAGCAGCTCCTACTACAGAATACACGAAATCAGGCAAATATTTCCTGCAGTCCCCCAAAAGCAACTTGTGTTCTGTCCTCTCATTAGCACAGATTTAATTAAGGATAATTAGGCTCACTTTTGAGTTAATACTTCAGAACCTTTGACCTGGAGCCCAGCTCAGTGAGCTGCTCACACCCCCTGCTCTCACAGAGGCAAGCACGAGAAACAGGCTCTCCAATGTAACAGAATATCAGAACAGCTGGAAAGATGAGAAATGAGGGAAATTCCTCTGAGGAAGAGCACTGAAAATAAATACAAGCCTTTTTCCTGAGTACAGTAAAACCCATTTAAGATCAAACATCAGATCTGTCAATTTTTTCCAACTGTTTTGTCTGTTCATGAAGTTTAGGGACAACAAAAAAGCCCTAGAAACTGCAAAATGAAGTTTATGGGCAACCAAAAAAGCCCTAGAAATGTAAAAATCTAAGATTACCTCCCCATTGTTCCAGATCACAAAAGGTCTCCAGATTTTACAACTTTACAGATCCTGGACTTGCTCTTTTTTGAACCGACTTCCTCTTTTCTGAACCAATTTGTTCAGAGATTTCCACATTTCCTTCATTGTTAGGTCTGACTCCAGCTCCTACAGACTTAGGCTTTATAGATAAAGAGAAAAGCAAATTCTGATATCAGCAGTAACTTCAGTGATCAGAGATGGGAAAAAATTCTAAAAAGAGATGATTATGACTGGATTAAATCTCAGCAGTGATGGTACAAGAGGTCAGATCTGACCCAACAAAGCATTCAGGGTGATTACAAAAGAGTCACCGAGGGGTTATACAATATATTAATCCTTTTCATCCTAGATAAAGTGCATTTCCTCAGCCTGAGAGTCAGTACCACACCAAGAAAGGGACCTTAAAGCACTTCCCGAAGAGAGAGCAGAAGAAAATCAGAATTATCCTGAATCCTACACGCAGTTCTTGCCTCAGGGATCCTCGAGGACACTTTGGGAAAGCCCCTCTCGCTGCTGGAGCCCAGGTCCTCCAGGCCAGGTTAGTACAGGGTGGTGTGGGCAAAGCAGCTCCTGGTGCTATCTGAAAACACCCACGTTGATGGAAAGAGCCACTTCTGGTTTCCTGGGCTTCGTGGGGAGCTTCTCCTCGGGGAAAAAGGGATCCTGGGCACGCTGCTGGCGACTGCAAAGGGAAATCAGAAATAACATGGTCATATTTAGTGCTGAGCCTTAGCAGGGTGTGCCTGGCCTGAACTCTGAGCTCCAGTGAGCTGGAAAAGCAACCTGTGCAAGGCCAGGCCAGCCAAGGAGCTGCTTTTCATCTCCACAGTGTATTCCAAGAGAAAAAAACCACAAGGCCAGGCCAGCCAAGGAGCTGCTTTTCATCTCCACAGTGTATTCCAAGAGAAAAAAAACCACAAGGCTCAGTGCAGGAACATTCAGAGCCAGGAGTTTGAATTATCCAAGTGCTCCCTTCAGGACTCCTGGAACTGTATGATCTGACAGCACCCAGCTACCACTGGCCTCAAAAATGATCCAATTAGTCTGAATCATGGAATGGTTTGGGTTGGAGGGACCTTAAGGACCATCCAGTTTCACCTCCTGCCATGGCAGGGACACCTTCCACTGTCCCAGGTTGCTCCAAGCCCTGTCCAACCTGGCCTTGGACACTTCCAGGGACCCAGGGGCAGCCCCAGCTGCTCTGAAAAGCAGCAAAGAACACTGTGCATATTTCTAAAGAAAAATGAAGGCAAATACTCACTACCTTTTCCTTTTTTCCAGTGCCAGCTGCCTTTGCTTCTCCTTCCCAATGTCATCCCTCATGGTGCTGAAGTCCTTGGTGTCATCAAGGAGAAGGTTCTGTTGTGAAAAAGGATTTGAGACATCAAAGTCAGAAGGTCAAACTATTTCCCAGCTGTCACTCTGTTGACAAAATTCATTTTCAGGGCATTTTTCTGACTAGTTTTATACCACTCACTTTCAAGTTAATTAGAACCATAGAATCCCAGAATGGTTTGGGTTGTAAGGGGCCTTAAAGATAATTTATTTCGACTCCCTGCCGTGGGCAGGGACACCTCCCACTGTCCCAGGCTGCTCCGAGCCCCATCCAACCTGGCCTCAGGCATTTCCAGAGATGGATTTCTTTCAATAGGCTAAAACAACAGGATAGGACATCAGATTTTTCTGCTACTACTCTAAAACCCAGCCTATAGGTTCTAAGTATGTTCTTTCCTTCTCCTAACTAAGCCTTATTGCTAGCCCAGAGCTCAAAGCTGGGTAATTCCTTTTTACACTGTGAAACAGAACTGTCATAATTCAGTAATCACTAGTATATGATACATTTATATCTATAATGAGATTTTCAAAGGGCATGCCCATGGATTTTACTCAGAATTTGAAAAAAACATCCAGTCAATAAAATGAGAGCAGGAGAAAAGATCCAGGAGAAACAGAAGAGAAAGAAAAAGCAGCAGCAGCAGCAACAAATTTCCTATCAACAGAATGCAATATCCAAACCCACGTCCCAGCACCTTCAGAAATGCAGCAGGATGAGAGAAAACCAGGAATAAATGAGGATGCTGCAAAGGGGACAGTGCCTGAACTTAACCCTTGTGCAACAACTAAATTGAAAGACATTTACCTTCACCCCAATGATGTCTCCATCCTTCAGGTGATAAGGTGCTGCCTGCAAACTCTCCTGCTTTTTCCTCCTTTTCCTCTTGGAGATTTGCTGTGTCTGAATCAAATCAAAGCAGAACAGTTTGAAATTCTCCTTAAATACAACCACCAAGGAACTGCAGCACAAACCAACACATGCTCCTCTCCAACAACTCGGATTCTGTCATTCCCGATCTTACCCAGCTAGATATTGGCAGCCACTCAAATCTCTCAGGGAAGTATTTGGCTATTTCAATTTTATCTACAGGGAGACAATAGTGAGAAGCCACTCTTTGCCTCAGAGCCCAGGTGGTGCATTCCTTGGAGATATCCCACACCAAATCCCTGGAGTCGCAGTAGTCCCTCTCTCCTGGTATTCCCATCTGGACTCGCAGCAGCAGCTCATGGGGGCTGGCAGCAGGGTGAGAGAACAGACATTCTTGTGAGCCATGTTTTCAGGATTCCCAGCTTTCATTCCCTCCTGCCCTCCCTTATGGTTTGCTTTTCTGTTGTTCAGAAGCAGGCATTTGTGGAAGCAGGTAGAGAGGTCAGACAGACAGGCTTCAAGATGGCGAAGAAGAAAATTTTATTTTCAAGAAGTTCTTTTTATACACAGTAATAAACAATTGTCTATTGGCCAAAGACAATCCACCCCCAAAGACCTATTGGTTATGGCTTGTACACCTCTAACACAAAACAGAGATTAAGAAAGTACAGTTTATCTGTATTCTCCATGAGAGAGAAAGAAAATCCTAAAACACTGCAACTACACTCCCTCACTTTCTTTGTGGAAAACAACAAAGAAGTTCCAAGGTTTTCCCACATCCTGACAGCACTGAAGTTAAAAGCTGCTCAGTTAAGGCTCCCTTCAAATGCAGAGCTGTAAGATAAAAGGATCTTGAGCTCTTACCCCAAATTCTCCTCTTCTTGCAAAGGTTCTATGCAGATTTCCACTCTGGTACCCAGCCTGTAGTCACTGAAAGCAAAAAAGAGATTGTCTACATGGCTGGGAGAGCTGGGGGTGCTCACCTGGAGAAGAGAAGCTCCAGGGAGAGCTCAGAGCCCCTTCCAGGGCCTAAAGGGGCTCCAGAAGAGGGACTGGGGACAAGGGATGGAGGGACAGGACACAGGGAATGGCTTCATGCTGACAGAGAGCAGGGTTAGATGGGATCTTGGGGAGGAATTGTTCCCTGGGAGGGTGGGCAGGCCCTGGCACAGGGTGCCCAGAGCAGCTGGGGCGGCCCCTGGATCCCTGGCAGTGCCCAAGGCCAGGCTGGACAGGGCTTGGAGCAGCCTGGGACAGTGGGAGGTGTCCCTGCCATGACAGGGCTGGCACTGCTCATCTTTAAGATCCTCTCCAACCCAAACTGAGCTGATTTATCTCCCCACAGTCCATCCCACATTCCCCAGAAACCCACTGGAGTCTCTGCTTGTTGTCCCGGAGGAGCTTCCCTGGCCGTTTGCTGTCCACCGTCCACGCCCTGAGGAACGAGGGCAGGGGCACAACCTGCTCCTGGCAGCAGGGTAAGGTCAGAGCCTGACAAATACAAAGACTTTGTCAATAATTTTAGCAGCCAGTCTCCTTGGAAAAAACAGAAAACCACTGGATTAACTCTCAAGAAAGAGGGCAAGGTACTGAGATGTATCCCACAGCAGCTGTTGCTTGTGGCTAGGACTGAAAGATTCACTTTTCAACCTTAAAGGGAGTTGGATTTCACTCCCTCCCAACACTTCTCAACTCAACTTCCATTTCCAAAGTACCCAATTTCTTTTTTTAACCAAAACTTGAACAACTGGGAGGGAGTGAGGCTGTTGGAATTGTTGCCCCAGTCTTTAGACAAGTGCTGAGCTCCTCTAAGCCCTTCCCAAGGACACACTTCCCATGCTCAGCCAATTCTCCTTTTTCAAGCTGCAGCTTTCCATAGCAGTAGCCTGGCAGAGCCCAAAACTGAAGTCATACCCAAAAAATAAGTGTTGTGATGGAGCAGAACAAGGTGAGGGATCCTTCCCCATGCAGTTCAAGTGGAACTATCAACTGGCTGAATAACACAGAGCCTTCTGGTAGGGCTGGGTTATGCATTTCTGGGGGTTTGGTGTGGTTTTGGGCTTTATTTTTTCTTCTGTAACGTTTTGCTTGTTTTGGTTTGGTTTTTAGTGTATTAAAACCATAAAATGGCATTTTAGTTTCTAATAAATAAACTGAGCCAGACCTTCCTGACTGACAAACCTGTGCACCCCAAAGCATTCTTTATTCATCAAATTCCACATACAGAAATTAAAAAAAAAAAAAAAAAAAAAGGATGCAGAAAACTAATACAGGAACAATGTGGAAAGTGGCTTTTTAAGAGGTGCATGTTATGTGTGTGCTACCCATGAAGAGATTTCACACTGTGAAATCAAGAGAAAGGCTGCAAGGCCACGTTTCAGGTGAAGTGCAAGGAGGCTCCTGCAGGCCAGGACACGTGACAGGGAGGATGGGGACTGCAGGGACACCAAGAAAGTGTCTGAGCCACGTGCTCCAGCTGCCTCTTGGTACTTACCAGTGACCATGGCATAAATGCCATAGCACAACAGACTGGAGACAAGGGAAAAGGAAATAAAAAAGAGCTGTTAATAGAGCTCAGGTCATCACAGAGCTGCTGCACATTCCAACACGGGAGAACATCTAACCTGCATCTTCAGGTCTTCCAAGGAGGCTTCTCCTGCTATCTCTATCCTGCCAGCATAACACAGATCCAGGCCTGTGTGGATGGGTTCTGGTGGAGCTTTCAAGGAGGGGAGAGGGAGGAAGAAAAGACAAACAACAGAAGGGTCAACATGATTTGTATAGTCCTGAGAGATTGCAGTCACCTCATGGTCAGACTTTACTTAGAGAATGGACCTGACCTCCCATTTTTTGAAGTCCACTTAAAAAAAAAAATACAGAATATCAAGGAAGCCCAGACTGCTTTGGGTTGGAAGGGACCTTAAAGGTCACCTCATTCAATCCCCCTGCCATGGCCATGGACAGCAGATAAAATACATCCCAACAGTTTCCAAACACCTCCTATACGGACCCTGTACTGCAAATTTTAGAACTAAGAGCAGTTATTCCCATTGATAAATAGTATTAATTATTGGTTAAACCCACTGCAAGCAAAGTTAAATTGCTCTTAGCTCTACTACTGAAATCATCAGGGGAGAAAGTGGAACTCAGAAAAGGTCTGAGACAGAAAGAGAAAAATGTAAAGAAAACTTCTACAAGGAGAGGGGCCCTGCCCTGTAACACAGCTCAACACCAAAGGAATATCATTTTTAATACAAAATGAAGAATCAGTTTATTTCCATTTTTCCAGTTCTGTTATCCCAACTTCATTTTCTTCTCCCTTCTCAACCCTCACTTGCTTTTCCTGCCCTGGCTGGTTTCGGATTTGGATCTGACCTTTAGGAGAAGGAACACAGTTAAAACACTGCATGCAAGGGCCTCTATTCTACTCGAGCTTTACCCACCCCTCCTTTTAGAGCTTCCCAAGAACTGACACAGCCTGAAGGGAATGAAATGAGCCATCAGGAGTCTGGCATTTGAAGCCAATCACCTCTATGCTCATGAAGGAAATGCTTTACAATGCTGCCACTGCCTTCAGGATACAGACTGGCAAATCAAGAGCCCCTGCTACAAAGTTCTGTGGGGGTTTTGAGCAAACCCATCTGAGGAAGATCCTTATGACAGGATTTTCCAGCATTTATGTCAAAAACTGCACCTGCCTCCTAAGTGGCTCCTTTCACCACAAAGCTGATTCAACTTCTGCAGCCCCTCATAGGTTTAAGAAGAGTTTTAAGGCTTTGGATTAAAATTGGGGTTTGACTCAAAGAACAACCACTGATGATTCCCTTCAAAACCTGGCCAAGCTCACCTGCTGCAGCAGACACCTGCAAAGCATCCATCTTCCAGGTCATCCCGTTCACTTGGTCTTGGGCATCCTCTCCGTGTTTCTTACGGCTTGAAGGCTTCAACCACCAGATGGGGATTTTCAGAAAACCCTGGAAAGGGAACAGAAAATCCCAGGTAGCTCAAGTGTTCTGTGCAGACAAGGAGAAGTTTCACCTTTAGCACAGGAAGGAAAAAAAAAAGCTTTGTTTAAACCTAAGCTTCTGGAACAGGCTTCCCTGTGGTGGAATCACCATCCCTGGAAGGGTCCAAAGAATGTGTGGATGTGACAGCTGGGGGATAGAATTTAGTGGGGAACACAGAAGTGGTGCAAAAATAATGATGCTGCAATTTTGCAAGGGACAATCTGCCCAAGGCCAGGTTGGATGGGGCTTGGAGCAACCTGGGACAGTGGAAGGTGTCCCTGCCAGGGCAGGGGTGGAATGGGATGAGGGTTAAGATCCCTCCCAGCCCAAACCAATCTGGAATTCCAAGTCTCGATGCACCGTCCACTCTCCTTTTACCTTTCCTGGAAGCTTTCCTTCACTTATCACCAAAGTGTCCCCTCTGCAGACGTTGAGCTCCTTCAGGGTGGCATTCTGCAGCGAGAGAAAGCACAGCACCCACGTCAGTGCACCCCTGTCTCAACGCAGCTCCTGGGGGAAAATGTCCCCAGAAATGGAGCAAAGCCCCCATGGATTCACACAGGCTCCTCTTACTTCAGGACTCAACGCTTCCCCTGCTTCACAGCACCAGTCCAGCCTTCTCAAGTGCCAGCTGTCACCTACCAAAACCAAGAAGGTACACACAGAATATCAGTCAATAATGTCAATTTGAGAAAATATTACAGAACTCTTAGTAAGTGTTAAGGCTCCTTTTCCTTTGTATTTTTTTTATTTGGTTTTTAAACACAGCTCTGACTAAACGAATTATCGCTTTCATCTCCTTCCCCAGACTTTTTGCTGTATGGAAATACTCTTCTTTTATTGGCATAGATGTCTATTCCTCACCTACCTAATTATTTTCCCTGGTTTTAAAGGAAAGAGAAGGAATTCCCATGTGTCAAATTACCATTTGAATCTATGACAAGCTCTTTAAAATAAAAAAACTGTATTATAAAGACTTGATGTTTATAATTCTTTCCCCTCCTCATATTACAATGACACACAGATCATTAAAAAACTTACAAGGTTTAGGGTAGGAAGAAGTGTCTTAAAAATGTAAAAATTTCCTTTTAAAAAAGATGTACATAACACAACTAACCTGATAATCCAGATTTCTCCAGCATTAAATTGAGACACTGCAAAAAGAAGCACAGGGTGAGAGTTGTGTCAACACTGAGGCTGGGAAATAAGATTTTCAACAAAACTATATTTGAATTTTCTGACAAAGAGTGACTGAGTGCTGGGTAACTCTTAAACAATATAATTAGACAAATAAGATGTATTTGGGCTATAAATAAAACCCTTCATGGATGAGATGGTTTTCAGGCAAGAAATTGACATCAGCTGAGTCAGCTTTCCCAAAGTGGTAAAAAATTAAATCTATGGTGTCAGTTTGTTCCTTTACTTGAACAAATTCTGCCCCTGAGTTTGCAGATGCACCTTTAAAAAAATAATAAAATTTTTAAAAAATCTAAGCTGCAAATTCAACACTTTCCAGCCATTACTCTGGCAGCACCCAGAGCTTCCTTCACTCTGTGCATGGCTCTTCCCAACCTCTGCCTCCAGTTCTGTCCAAGGCAAAGTGTGTAAGGAATGCTGTCCAGGAGCTTGGGAGCAGCCAGCCTCACCTCTCTGACACAGGCAGTCTCCTCCACAACTATCTCCATCTCAGGGCTGCAGTTCTGGTCACTCCCAACCACGAAGTACAAGAAGAGCTGAAAATCCAAATGCAAACTATCAGAATAAACTCGGAAATGTTGGAAATTTATTAAATTAAATAATTTAATAATTAAATTATTATTTAATATTTAATTTAATATTTATTTTAATATTTAATGTTTAATAATTAAATAATTTAATAATTAAATCAGAAATGTGGGAATACCGCTCAAGAATAACTCCCGTGGCAAAAAACGTCAAGCAGCACAAAAAGCAAAGTGAACTGAGTTACAGCCATCAGCAGATCCTCATTAGCCACCCTTGGTCTTTAGAAATACACAATTATTTCTACTTCACACATCAGGGCCGGGTTGGATGGGGCTTGGAGCAGCCTGGGACAGTGGAAGGTGTCCCTGCCATGGCAGGGATGGAACTGGATGAGCTTTAAGGTCCCTTCCAACCCAAACCATTCTGGGATATTTCCAATTTGCAATACATTGCAGGAGCAATATCCCCCTTTTCTTCCTTTATTCTTCTTAGGAAAGTCCCTGCCCAGGGCTCCTTCCATCCCACACTGCTGTACCTGAGTGGAAGTTGGAGCTTTCCCACGGCACAGCCCGAGCAAGCTTCCCATCTTCAGTTCTGCTTCCTTGACTGTGTAATCCTCAGGCACTTCAGGGAGAACAAAAACAGGGAGAACATCAGCAGCTGCTGCTTGTAAAAATATCCAAAACATAATCTTCAGAGTAAGCTAAAGCCTCTCAGTGCTTTAAGGTCCCTTCCACTTGCTCAGCTCAGAGAGCAGAGCTGTGAGAAGAGCAAAGGCATGGAGATCTCCCAGAGTCTATGCTTTAACCACTCCCACTCTGAATCCCTTTTCCCCACCACCAGACCAGCTGGAATGTCCCTTGCTGGAACTCATGTCCGCTGCCTCTGATTTTTTCTCTGGGAAAAATCTGGCTCTGCCTTCTCTACGATTCCATGGGAAGGAGTTCAAGATGGCAATCACCCCTCCTCTCTCCAAGCCTTTTCCTCCTCAGGAAGCTGGATGAACCCAACTTCCCTCCAGCTTCCAAACTATCCTGGGTGCTCTCCTCTGGAGAGGTTCTAATTTATAAGAAACAAAGCTGGGGGTCCTTTCCTGCTGAACGCTACCCATCGGAGCACAGGTGATATTAGGGATGGAAGCAATAAAACCAAGATCAACATTTAAGTTTAATCCCTACCTTTGTGTTGGTACTGTCAATTTACTTTAAAAATGAGAAAAAAAGCCCCACACAACTGGTTCAGTTAAGCCTGGAAATCAGGGAAGTTATGTGTGGGGACTTCTTCCACGAAAGGAAAAAGAGAGGCTTAAAATCTCCCCAGTGAACTTCTTACAGAACAAGGATAAAATGAATCAACTTACCTGGAGACAGAAGTTTCCCATTTCCACTAACAGGTCTAAGACAGCTCTCGTTTGCTGCAGCAAAAAGGGCAGGAAAGAAAAAAGTATTTAGAAATTGAAATAGGAAAAAATCTGGCTCAGAATTTCAGACAGGTAACACCTTTAAGATTAATTACAACAGGTTTATCTTAGAGGCCTCCCTCTGTGATATCAAAAATACAACTGGAGAGAGACTCCTAGAGACTCCATCAACAGTCTCAGCTTTTATTCTTTCACTGAGAGGAAAATTCTACCACTAAAACCACTAAAAACCCAGTAAACAGTTACCATTTTCAGCCTGATAAAGCAGCTGAACACTTACCTAGCTCCTCCTCCAGCTGAAGCTCTCGTATGGCTTTCATTTTGATATCTGACATCACCTAAGAGAAAGGGACATTAAAAGGGATATTGACACCTCCAGCCTGGAATGCCACTAACACACGAAGAGCAGCAAATAATCCTTCCCTTCTCTTTTAGCTCTGGTCACTGATATTACTTCAAACATCCATTTACAGGAAAGGAAACTGTTTCACACCAAAACCCTGCACTGGTTTAAGTTACCTGCAAATACCCCAGGAATTGTAACTGAGCTACACAGTATTTTCAGCAGGGAAAAACTTCATCCCTGAGGCTAAATTCAATGAGCTGGGCCAAGTGCAGTGGCCAAGCTGTTCAGGAAAGCAAAGTCCTTACTGTTTCAATAGTGGCAGTGATTTTAACGTGTTTCTCCTCCTCTTCCACCCCACAGAAGTTTTTCACTTGGAGCCAGCTGATGTCATAGGTGAAGGCAGTCAAGTTGCCACTTGCCATGTTGACAAAGCTGTGGGAATCAGCAGTGCAAGGACAGTCAGAGACAGGAAAGCTGCACATTGGCAGGGCTACGTCACTCAGCAGCACAGCTCCCAAACAAATGGATGATGCCAAAGCTGTTCATAATGATGACATTCCACAGAGCAGGGCCAGAGGCCTCAGGGAGTACAGAGTGTCATGAGACCACAAATTCACCCCTGGCAACTTCTGATTCAACTGAGCCCAAGTTGTTCCCACCACGTTTTCCCCTTTACAAGTGTAAATCAAAGGACGTGACTGTTGCTGCACTTTGAGGGCAAGAACTATCTAAAAGCTGACAAATAACTGGTCTCCCAATTTTAAGATGAAAACACTTGCATTTCAAAGCTCCAAGTGATAATTAGTTATAAGAATATATGCTGTTGGTATAATCTGAACTAAAAGGTTTTGCCAAGATTGCTTTTTTTGTTTAATCACACTCAGCATTTTTGATGATACCTCTGGTCATGGCTGTCTAAGATCAGCACCGAGCACCCATCCCTCAGCCCAGCACTTCTGACTGTTTCCTTCATGTCTTCTTCACGGAAAACTTCCCAGTTCTTGGCTTCCTTCTCCGCTCCCGAGCCATTCCTGAGGATGATGCCTCCAGCTGGAGCCAAGGCTGTGTGCAGCTGCCCCAGGCTGGTGCTGCAGGAGAACACGTGCTGTGCCTCGCTGAAGTGCTGCCCCTTCCCTCCCTCGTTGTGCTCGGCCAGGCGAAGGACGTTGAGCACGACAGGCTCGTGGTCAGGGCCAGACAGCACCTTTGTGCCTCCAACCTGAGGGAAGAAAAGAAGGAAGGAAGGAAGGAAGGAAGGAATGCCAGCTTTGTGGGGGGCTGATCCATAAAATACAGGAGATGCTGGGCAGCAAGAAAACTGAGATACAAAATAGGCACTCTCCCCTCGGTACAAACAAAGCACCTTGGACCAAACTCTGAATGAACAAAGCACCCTGGACCAAACTCCTAATGAACAAAGCACCCTGGACCAAACTCCGAATGAACAAAGCACCTTGGACCAAACTCCTAACGAACAAACCACCTTGGACCAAACTCCGAAAGAACAAAGCACCAGAGCAAGCCAAGGGTGTTGGGAAGAGAAAGGACAATGGGGCTGCCCCTGAAAGCGTCCAAGGCCAGGCTGGACAGGGCTGGGAGCAACCTGGGACAGTGGGAAGGTGTCCCTGCCCATGGCAGGGGTGGAATGGGATCCTTAAATCCCTTCCCAAACCTCCACAGTGACAGCAGCTGGGAAACCAGGGGACACTCTGTCTCCATCAGATTAAGGACAGAGGATAAATCCAAAATCAAACGGATACTTCTACAAGCAAAAACCGTTTAAAAGTAGCATTTTATTCCATTAAAGAGACAGAATCAAATGCTGTGTTTCACAAGCACTTCCAGGTTCAGCCAAAGCCTTAATATTTAAGGAAGATGGAAAACTACAAAAGGAGCACAGGATTTCCAGGAGACCATGCACAGTCTTATCTCTTCAGAGCTGAGAAGGAAGGATGTGTTTGGTTCCTTTACCTCTTTCCCATTCCACACGAAGATGTCTGCTCCATCAGCCAGCCCAATGCCATCCAGGGTCAGCTCATCTCCTAAAAAAGGGAGCAAATCATTAAGCTCTTGCTCCCCACAAAACACACAAACAGGGTCAGCAAGTTTCTAAAAGTCACTACACTTAAAGAACTGTACAAGCATGGGGAGGAATATTTAGAGCAGCTCTGAATGTCTCTGTATTTTGATGTCAACATCATGGAGAGCCACGTTATGTTCTGGTTCAACACTGATTTTCTGAAGCTGACCACAGAGAAAATAAAATTTAAAAGTTACTGAATAGGTTTTTAAAGATTAACCTATGCACTTGGAATTGCCTAACAATGCAAAACTGGAGACAAAAATGATCATTTAAAATTTAACACACCCTTAATAAATGAATGAACTCTTTATGGGAGCATTTCTCTTTACAAAATTCCTACTTCACTAAAGTCTAACTTACATTTTCCATTGTCACCCTGGCTCCTCTCTTCTATCCTTTCCTCTACCTATTAGGCCAATCCTATGAAAGCAAACATCCACAAGCAAATCAAGGCCAAAATACAGACTGATAAATTCTTGTCAGCAAATGTGCTGAACTTGCCTAAGAGCTGTACTCTTACTGCATTTCACAGCAAAGACCACACAGAAAAGTCTCAGGATCATTCATTTCACTAGTCAGAGTGAAATAAATCATTTAATTAATTTATCATGAGTTTGAGTTGGAAGAGTGCTTAGTTACAAACATCTCCAGTATGGTTCAGAGATTAAATCTTTTGATGTCTGCAGGAATTAAAACACAGAAATAACACGGAAGCCTTGCATGCAGTGCTCTTACCGTCCAGCACCTGGTAAAGATGTAAACCTGCTGGTAAAGGCTTGGCCACGCTGAGAACCATGTCCCCTTCCCAAGATTCCAACATCTAATTGTAAAAAAGAACCAGAATGATTGTACAAATTAACAGGGAGCAGTAACTCACAGCACCCACAATAATTACAATCTGCTGAAAGCTGTCACAGCTTGGCTCCCCAGCTCACTTGGTGACACTGAATTGGTGACTCCTTGGAAAGACACAGACAAATCTGTCACAAAATGAAGTATCAACAATAATCCTGGAGCTCTGCAGTGTCAGTCCATGGCCATGTACACGCTGCCCAAATAGAATTAATTAGCTGATGCAAGCTTTGAAGTCTCCACAGTTAAAATTCCAGCAATTTCATGGCTTCAAGAACAGACCCCACACCACTCCTTCCTCCTGTGTAAACCTGTATTAAGTTTTTAGCCTCCTAAACTCCATTTACTGTCGAAAACATCTCCTTGATGCAAAGACTGTAGCATAAGTGTATTTGTAAATGTTGCAATGGATCAAGAAAAAATGAAGTTTGAGTTTATTTAATAGAGCAGATACCTGGAATGCTGCCTGTCGAAGATCTCCCAGTGTTTTCCTTCTGTCAATAGTCAAATCCACCACGCTTTCTTTCCAAGAAAGTGAAGGATGCAAAGCCCCATTGTGGAATTTATAGCAGGAGCTCAGATGGAGATGTAAATCAATGCCGTTGATTGCTGAGTCACATTCAGCTCTTTGGGACAATAACACAACAAGCTGGTGAATTTAACACCAAACAGGTATTTCTGTGCAGCTGTGCTGGAACTGATCCCCCCCAGGGCTAAATTCCCTGTCACATTCCCTCCTCATTTCTGCCTGTATCCGGTTCTAGCAGCTCAATGTAGCAGCAAACATTTTTTTTTTCCCACAATCTTGTGTGAAATATTCCATAAAATCCTCTTGTGTCCATATTTGGATATCTTAACTGTGATTCAGGTGTATCAGCACTTGTGTCCCTCAACACAAGGGAAAGTTTTGTCCAACCTGAATACCACGAGCTCTTCCCTCCACTCTTCTGGCAGAGAATATAGTTTATCTGTTAATTCACAGTAAACCAAGTCCTTCCCCCTTTTCCCAATGGAGAACTCCTTCTATAAACACAATTAAGATAATGCATTCCACTCTCTTTCCAGAATTGCAGTGATTTTCACGAAAAAATGGTACAATTCTAAACTGTAAGTATGTTTTCTTTGAAATTCTGCGGGATGCCTGCTAACAGGGAGGCAGGGAACCAGCAGAATATGGATATAGAAATTATATTCTTCAATTAACCTCTAATACACTGAATCATTTCAGTACTGAACCTGCTCAAGGAGTTTCTTGCCTTTTAAATCCCCTGGGATTTAAAGGAAAGATCCCCTGCAGACAAAAGCTCTTTGAGATGGGTACCGTGACACCGATATACCTCTTTTTTTGCAGCTCTGTATTTGCAGCATTCATTTCATTCAGGAGGTGCTCAGGAATTTGGTACCTTGGATTTCCTCGTGCTGCAACAAAAAAATATAAGCTTAAAATGTGGTTTGGCAAACAAGAAAAGTGATCAAGATGAGACATTGCAGTACAAGAACCTGAAACTCAGAGAAATTATGCTCACAATATAGAAAATTCAATTGCAAAGTGATATAAAGAACAAACAAATGCTTTTACTCCTTCCAAACAACCTTTAAGAGAAATTAATACATGAATGCCATTAGCAGCAACTTGTATTTGTTCCAGCTGATGCTCTGCTATTATTTGTGGAGTATACTAAATAAATCAGTCAGCTATAACCAATTAACAGGTCACTACCTACTTGTATCTTCATTTAACTCTTTTTTTAAATGATCACTGCAAGGAAAACTGGGGAAAAAAGCTCGGAAAGGACAAAAAAGCCCAACAGCCCTCCAGAAAAAATGTCAAAGCAGGAAGTCCCCACCCCCAGAATCTCCAGATGAGCTTTGTGTACCTTCAGGTGGCCTTTTCAGCTGAGCTTTTCTGTAGAACAGCATGTAGGCACTCTCTTTACCCTGGAATTGTTTCTCAATGTCCTTCTCCTTGATGGGCTGGACTTTGGAATCATTCAGATCAAACCAGTGGCACCCAGCAGAAGCTGCCCTTGACCTTGGGGGGTTTTTCTCAGAGTTCCACTGGACAACATCGTTCTTCTGGGGAGGGCTCTGGAGATCTTGTCCGTGAGAATCCAGCTTCAGCAGGAGCTTGTGGGCTTCCTTCAGCCCCACCTTATTTCCATCAGGGCTCAGCTGAAAGATCTGAGGATGATTCTGCAAATACTGAAAGGAAAGCAAGGACAAGATGGAGAAGGTGCCAAGTTTTAAATGCAGCAGCCTGCATTAAGCTCGCCTGATTCCCCTCAAAGTGAAACACAAACCCTATTACTTCAACCCTCATTTTATTCCTGTATTTTCTTTTCCTCCTGTATCTTCTCACTTTACCTCTGCAAAAGCCTCACATTCACATTTCACACCTATATTTAAGTAATTCTTGTGGAAACTGCAGGTAGCGCCCTTAAAAAACCAGGCAAACATCAATTTTCCACGTGTTCACAACACAAATGCTAAAGCAATTTTCTTAAAACCTTATAAAATACAGCAACCAATTGGAAAACAAGGTTTTTTTACTGGAGTGTTAATTTCATGGACAGGCTCTAACCAACCAAAAAGTGGGATACATTCCCAAAAACTGATTTCTGTTCAGTAGGTGAGGCTCATTTTCTATAGACCAACCACAGAGATGGAAAAAAAAATACACAAACTCTCAGGCAGACAGTTCCTTGGGAATCTTGTGTTCCCCAGCCTGCTGATTCACACTACAAACAGCTCTCCTTACACATGCTAATCCAAGGGTCCATATTTCTCAATTATCATCCTCCTGACTATTCAACAGGAATACCAATTATTATAAATAATAAGTTATCTAAAACCAAAACTAACAAACATGCAATTACCTTCCGTAATGCTCCGTATTGTTTTCTGTATTTCTTATTCCAGGACACCCCTTTCTTCTCCAATAATTTCTGCCCTAATTGATCCACAGGAATTAGTTTAGCTTCTTCCTACAGAGAAGGGAAAACTAAGGTAACAAAAGCTACAAAAGTCAAGGAATCAACAGAAAGAAGCCAATTTTGAAGTGTTTTAATCATTCCTGGTTTTTAATAACTGCAGCTGTGTCAGGAGGGTTTAGGGTGGATATTTGGCAAAGGTTCTTCCCCCAGAGGGTGCTGGGCACTGCCCAGGCTCCCCAGGGAATGGGCACAGCCCCAAGGCTGCCACAACGCTCTCAGGGATGCACAGGGTTGGATTTTTGGGTGTCTGTGCAGGGCCAGGGGTTGGATTCTCTGATCCTTGTGTGTCCCTTCCAAGTCAGGAGATTCTGATTCCTTTTGTGACAGCTTTGGCGAGCAATTTAAGAAATATTCCAAACGGAGCTTTGTCTGTATGAGGAGCCACTACTAATATTAAATTCAAGTTTTAAATGCTTCACACCAAGTTCCTGAGAGCTCTGGAAGTTAAACCTGCCCACTCTCACACACACCAACCGCTGGTAGGTCTGCCAGCTCCAAAATCAAAGCAATGAACTCCTTACATACCCTACCTCTGATAAAATCCCTTTTAAGACTGACAATGGATTTTCTGTTTCTTTAGCATTCTCAGGATCTCTTAAAGCCTTCTCTTCAATCAGCCCATCCTCTTCTTCCTGGGTAAGAAAGACACTCACAAATATTGTTGTTTCACACATGATTAGAGGGTTTGATTATTCTGTACTGACATCATCATGCACAATTTGAAGTGTGAAGAAAATTCTGATAAACTACCCTTCTCAATGAGGCAAGACACACAAAGCCTCAGCAAAATATTACTTTAGTTTGGATGCACATTCATCCACTAGCTCTTAACACTTTTATGAAAAATACAACCTCTAAAGCAAGGAAGAAAATCCTTTAGGACTTACTTGCAGTTGCCAGTTTCCTAATTCATCCACATCTCTGATATAAACATGATAGTGTCCTCCATAGCAGCCACCTTTGTGTATAATAACAGAGAAGAGCTCATACATGTACTCTGAATCATCCATTTCAGTCTTTAAAAAGAAAAACAATAATTGTAACAACAACAGAGGTCAGCAAGTCTCTCACACAAGGACAGTTGTACACCTTCAGCATCACTTCAGACATTTCTCAGTGTGGATCTGCATGTGCAGAGACTGAAATGGCTTTTCAGGGCTGGAGACACAAGGGAGAAATGACACAAGCCACGGAGCAAGGCACAGGCTGGTAAATCATAAAATCATAGAATGGGTTGGGTTGGAAGGGACCTCAAAGATCATCTGGTTCCTGCCATGGCAGGGACACCTTCAACTGTCCCAGGCTGCTCCAAGCCCTGTCCAGCCTGGCCTTGGGCACTGCCAGGGATCCAGGGGCAGCCACAGCTGCTCTGGGCAACCTCTGTTACTAAACAAGCATGATTCTGAACAATTTTGGAAATTCAAAATATTTTCAATTTCAATGCTTGTTCACAACAAGGCTTATTCTGTTTAAAAGAGGAAAGCAAAAAGAAGCAACACTTAGATATACTGTAACTGGGGGGGAAAAAAAGGCATCCTCAAATGCAAACACTGAGAAATTTCCAAGCTTGCATTGCAACACTTGAATAAGAAAAATATCTGTTCCATAAAGAACATAATAAAAGCACTGTTATGGAGCCAAAATTGTCATCAAGCAATGGCACAGCTCAGTTTATAAACAGAATCACATTTATGAATGCAATCTCAGATTCCTGAGAAAAATGGAACAACTACAAGCACATAAAGCACATATAGTTCAATTTACACAAGATGCTATCAGAGAATAACCACACATAAACAAATTTCCATTTCCAGATTATAATCTTCCTGTCAAAGAAATGTTAGGTAAGTTCTGGGTAATTATTATACTCTCCCCCTCATACCTACAAGGTATTTCCCACTCAGTTCAAAAGTGGAAGAGGACCCCACAAAGTTACTCAGATACCCTGCCCTGCCAAAATGCAAAATAAAAGATAACTTCTCATTGAGATGAGGGTTCTCTGCTGAGCATACAGAAACTTTTAACAAATGTAACAGTACCCACCTGCTCACAGAAAGGCCTCAGGTTGATCTGGATGGGGAATGTGTAGCAGCTCGTTTCCTTGTACCTCTCACACTTCTCAAAGTCGAAGTTGAATCTCAGGAGGGAAATGGTGAGGAAGGGAGGCAGCTTGCGCAGTTTAGCAGACTGGGAAGGGATTTTAAAAACATTTGAAGCACAGAGTTAGAACCAAATTGTGCTCCCACCTTGCTGTGGTCAACTCCTTTTCCACCAAAGCTTTGCTACCACCAGGCAGACAAGATCAGTGCCCTCATTGTTAAAATGTCTTCATTAATTCTCAATTTCCCTTCCAACTAAACAACATAAAAGTGATCCACTTCCTTCCCCCTGTTAAGCCCCATGTCCTCCTTGATTGGTGATCACCAGTGCCATACCTGATCCTGCCACAGCAAACAAAGGACAGTGGTGAAATGGTCACTGATGACATTTCCATAGCCCATGTGCTCTATACAGGCAGACACAGAACAACCAGGAGCTAAAGTCTCCCTCATTTATACAGGGGAAGATCTTGCAGGCAGGAAAGCCAGGATAACCCATTTTAACGAGGAAGAATATTAATCCAGATCCAACCACTTGATGTGTGAGCATATCAAGAACCCTTGTGAGAAGCAAAACCAACCATCTTGTACCACCTCTGACTGCAGGTGTGGATTCCATGGCCTTCCATTCCATTCTGAACCTTCCCAGTGTCTCCATCCTCCTCTCCACTGGCAGAGCCATGACAGGAACACACACAGGGTTTAAGAAACCCCCTAAATCAGGAATTCCATTTGCAGCCACAGCCCTTCACAGCCTGGCAACCCCCAGCTATGTGATTTCCTACCAAAATTCAGAGTTCCCACTCTCTTCCTGCATGGATGAGCACTTTTCAGAGGTACACAACTTACAGTGTACTGCCTTGAACCCAGTCCAGTTAAACTCCAGCCAGCACTTAGAATAAGAATGTGAGGCACTGCTGAGTGTTCCTGAACTGCCAGGTCACTGATTAACCTGGCCTGTCCTCAGCTTCCCTTTGGACTCATCCATCCCACATCCAGAGGGCTGCAGGGTTTGGAATTTACTCATCCTGCTGCTGCAGGAGGCCAAGGAGCTCTGCTGTTGTGACGAGGGCAGAGTGCACCACCAGCCTGAGTCTGCTTCCCTTCACAAAAAACTGAGCTACAGATCCTCTTCCCTGCACACAACAGCAGCTGCTCATTGTTCTTCTCTCATTTGGGGTCTTCAGCAGTGAGTTTCCATGATTTCTCTCATTGCATGGATCTGTTTGTTTTTATTTTATGCTTTAACTTATCTTTTAGCTGAACCTCTAAAATGCCCAGAGCCAGGGTGCAGCAGACATAAAAAACCACAGGGGTAGTTGGGAAATGAGCCACAGGAACTTTTCCTGATGTACCTGCTGAGGTTTCATAGAATCCCAACACGGTTTGGGTTGGAAGGGACCTTAAAGCTCATCCCATCCCACCCCCTGCCATGGTAGGGACACCTTCCACTAGCTCAAGTTGCTCCAAGCCCCATCCAAGCTGGCCTTGGACACTTCCAGGATCCAGGGGCCTCCCCACCCTCACAGGGAAGAATTTCTCCCTAATATCCCACGTAACCCTACATCATCACACCCCAAGGTGTTACCTTTGAAGCTTCAACAAGTTTATCACAGGCTCCACATCGATACAAGTTGTCATTCTCAAAGTATTCTTCTTCTACATACATGTTCCACAGGGCCTCCTCCAAGCCTGCAACACCTTTCACTGCCACTGTGAGGTCTAAGAAATCTTCCTGTGCAGAAAAGATAATAAAAAATAAGAAATATTCCTGTGCAGAAAAGAGAACAAAAAATGAGGTTCTGAAGGCTGTAAGTTCGGGGTACCTTAGAAAGACACTCATCCTATTCATCACAGCTGATGGGGAAAAAGGGCTCATACAACCACAGAAATTAATTTTTAAAAACTGAATTTTTTATTAATTACAAAGAACATAAAAGACTGTCAAGATATGTTTTGCTGTTACCTCACTGCACTCTCTGCTAACTACAACCACCAAAGGCAGTGCGTGTGAACTCAGAAGCAGCAAAACATTTGGGTTTTTTCCCTGATGAGGATGGTTTAGAAAACGCAGTCAAGACTTAAAAGTCCAGTACTCACTACCTGGATTCAACAAGGCACTCAAGAAAGATGACATTATTTTTGGACTTTAAAACCAAGAATATTTAAAGTCAATGGACTGAAGTGGGAAACCCCTGGCTTTACCTGTCTCTCACTGACATTCTTGCACTCCTTACAAACAATCTGGTTGACGACAATCCCATGGTACAAGCGGTTGATGAGGTCGTGGCCCGATGTCCCCACAAGGGAAGTCTCCAAAGCACTGAAGAGGATCCTGTTTAATTCCTGCACATCGTGCTGCCTCATCTCCTGCAGGAGGAAAGCCAAGGCAGGAAGGAGTGAAACACTTCTGTGCTTGGCTTATTCCATAAAAATAACATGTGTCATGTCACCAAGATTCTCAATGATTATTCGTGTATTTACTCCTCGAGCAGTAAAGTACTGCTTTTATTATTGTTATTTTTATTTGGTTATGCTATTTTTAATTTGCTTATGCACCTAAGACACTTTCATTTGGGTAGACTCATACAATTCCAGAGTGGTTTGGGCTGGGAGGGACCTTAAAGCCCATCCAGTCCCACCCCTGCCATGGCAGGGACACCTCCCACTGTCCCAGGCTGCTCCAAGCCCCACCCAACCTGGCCTTGGACACTTCCAGGGATCCAGGGGCAGCCCCAGCTGCTCTGGGCACCCTGTGCCAGGGCCTGCCCACCCTCACAGGGAGGAATTTCTTCCCAATATTCCATCTAAACCAACTCTCTGACAGTTTGAAGCCATTCCCTAGGTTTAGATTAATCTCTAACTGACACAGTTCAACTTGGGTGAGAATCTATGTATTTGAGGACAAGAAGCTTGTTGGGAAAATACTCCTGTAAAAACAAAGGAAAAGCAACTGGGATTGTATCTAAGAGAACAATCATCTTCTGTTCCTTCCTGTAAACAACTGCCAGGGACTCCATGTGGAGATCCAACAACAGCTGACCCAATCCAATGTCATCTCCACAGCCTGAAGTATTTTAAGGTATTTCCTAAATGTTAGGCTTTCAAAACCCATCCCCTTTCAGGGAGAAGCATGTCAGGGCTGGAGATGGGCACCTCATGGCTGCTCCAGCCGAAGCTCTCGGTGAGGTCTGTGGTGGATGCAGCCTGCTGGTCCAGGAGCAGGAGCTGAGCAAACAAGCGCTGCAGCTGCAGGGGGATTATCCGAACCTGGGAATGACAACGAGAAAACACAGCCAGCACATCAGAAAGGCCCTTCAAAGCAGCCATTTCAACCAAATAGAAGCAATTCAGCACAAAGTTTGTGATCAACTACCACTGTCTATCACCTTCATAACACAGGTTACTCGATTCACACCAAGCAGTGTGACCTCATTCCCAAAAATCTACAGTGCCTCACCTTACACAGCCCAGCAGAATCATGGGATGGTTTGGGGTGGGAAGGACCTTAAAGCCCATCCCATTTCAGCCTCTGCCATGGGGCTATCCCAGGCTGCTCCAAGCCCCATCCAACCTGGCCCTTCCATGGATGGGGCAGCCCCAGCTTCTCGGGGCTCCCTGTGCCAGGGCCTCCCCACCCTCCCAGGAACAAATTCCTTCCTAAAATCCCATCCAACCCTGCCCTCAGGCAGTGGGAAACCATTCCCTGTGTCCTGTCCCTCCAGGCCCTTATCCCCAGTCCCTCTCTGGCTTTCCTGAGGGGCTTGGTGGGGGGATGGAATGTTCTCCCTCCCATCTCATTTCAGCAGAAGGAGACTCCATATCCCATTTCTGAAGCAAAACCTTACAGCAATGAAAGCTTAGAACTGTGTGAAAAATCCAGTATCAGCCAGCCCAAACTACCTTACAGTATCAAATTCTGGCTTTCACTCATTCTCCTAAATTTCACATTAATTGGAACCATATTCCTCCAAATCAATATGGGACAGTGACTAACAAGAAAATTCCCAGCACCTTTGCATCTGGTTTCCTGCTGTCATCCAGAGTCCCAAGCTCTTCAGGTCCCAGGGAGAACAGAGCCTCTGCAATCAGAAAAAAAAAAAATATTATTCAAAAAGAAAACATTCCCTCTTCAAAGATTTAGTGTATTTTAATGCCATGTATTATTACGTTATTCTGTAATAATTTATTTGAAGTGAACTGTACCCCAAAATTACCTGAGTTCACTGTGTTTCTCTACTAAATCACCAGAAATGCAAGTCTCACTAAAACATCAAGCCAAACATTATTTTAAGAAAGTTTTGAGCACCTCACCTCTAAATTCAGGTGTGAAAAGCAGAGTCTGCAGAAGGGAATTGAGGTAGCAGGTCCCACCCTGATTTTTGATTCCACTGAGGTTGGTGAAATCCCTGGGAGCTGGAGGCTCAGACTCTCTGGGCTTTGATTTCTTCCCTTTCCCACAATGGTTGTTTGAAATAAAAGAAAAATCCTCTTCAAATAAGTCCCCAAACATTGTGAAGGCAGAAGAGTCCTTTAAAAAGACAAAATAAGTGTTTACTATAAAAAACGCAGTTGAACCCACCCACCTCAAATCCTCCAAGATGAACCTTAGAGCTCTGACTGAAGAATTTGTTTATTTTTCATTTTATTCTGGTCATTCTAAAAATCAATCCACGTAAAAGTTAATGTAAGAAAAGAATTAAAAGCATTTCTGTCACCATGGGTCTGAGCAGACTTTTAAGCAGAATAAAACCGACCATAACTCAATTTTGCACAAAGCTGTATTTATTCCTACAAGTGAACTTGGGATTGTCCTTATCCACCTCCTCCAAACCCCTGGAATTTCTTTTTCATTAAAGCACAAAGACTTTAAAGTTTCACTTTCCTAATGAACATAAATAAGAAATAAATCACTTTGAATCAGCTTTTCCCCCTCTCAGTGCAGCTCTTACCCCTTGAGTGCCTTAAAAACTCTGTAAAAGCCCCTCTTCCCAAGCTTCTGGATGTAATTCCTGGGCTTGGCACTCATTCCAGTGTCTCCCAGCTTCATTCTTGTTTCCAGTCAGGCCTGTTGCACTCCAGCATTTAGAGTATTCTCCTCCCTGAATGCCCAACAGCTCCCTGGTTTATCCCAAAAAAAGGGCCATATCCAGGAGACACCACCCACCCACCACTCCAGAGAGGCGCTCGAGTGCCAAATCCTCCCTCGCTCCTTATTTCTGGATCCTCAGAGCTCTGCTGGCAGCCTCCTTCCCTCAAAAACCACACAGGAATATCGGCTGCAAGGAGTTCTGGATGCTCCAAATGCTTGCACAAAGCAGGGACAACTCAGAGCCTGAGTGTGCCAAGGCTGGAATAAACCCATGAAAGGTGACCCCAAACCTGTCTAATAAACCTGTGGCAGGAGATCCCAAAGCTAATAAATCCATGGCAGGAGATCCTTAAATCCTCCTAATAAATCCATGGCAGGAGATCCCAAATCCCCCTAATAAACCGATGGCAGGAGATCCCAAAGCTAATAAATCCATGGCAGGAGATCCCAAAGCTAATAAATCCATGGCAGGAGATCCCAAATCCCCCTAATAAACCAATGGCAGGAGATCCCAAAGCTAATAAATCCATGGCAGGAGATCCCAAAGCTAATAAATCCATGGCAGGACATCACAAATCCCTTTAAGAAGCCCACGACAGGAGATCCCAAAGCCCCCTAATAAACCCACGACAGGAGACCCTTAAACCCTTCTAATAAATCCATGGCAGGAGATCACAAATCCTTTCAAGAAACCCACAACAGGAGATCCCAAATCCCCCTAATAAACCCACGACAGAAGATCCTTAAACCCTCCTAATAAATCCATGGCAGGAGATCCCAAAGCCCCCTAATAAACCCACANTAAACCCTCCTAATAAATCCATGGCAGAAGATCCCAAAGCTATTAAATTCATGGCAGGAGATCCCAAATCCCCCTAATAAACCGATGGCAGGAGATCCCAAAGCTAATAAATCCATGGCAGGACATCACAAATCCCTTTAAGAAGCCCACGACAGGAGATCCCAAATCCCCCTAATAAAACCCACGGCAGGAATCCCAAAAGCCTCTAATAAATCCATAACAGGAGATCCCCAAACCATTTTAAGATATCAGTGACAAGCAACCCCAAACCGCTCTAACAAACCCAAGACAGGACACCCTAGAACCGTCTAATAAATCCGGGGAGAGCCCTACAAACCTTTCTAAAAAACCCACGGCAGATTCCAAGCCGCTCAATGAAACCCACGCAGGAGTTCCCAACACCCGTTAATAAACCCCGAAGATTCCTAAACCCCTCTAATAAATCTGTGGCAGAAGACCCAAACTCCTTTAATAAAAACATGCAAAGAAACCTTCAAACCACTCTAATAAAGCCACCCCAGGAGCCCTCAGAGCCCAGCAGTCTCCCTCTGACCGGCGATCCCGAGCCCACCCGA
>VZTX01007678.1:0-20020 GCA_013400915.1 Pardalotus punctatus | reverse complement strand
GTGGCACAGCCTGCTCGGGACAGGGAGTGGGGTCGGGGCACAGCCTGCTCGGGACAGGGAGCCGGGAATGGGATCAGGGGCACATCCTGCTGGGGATAGGGAGCCGGGAGTGGGGTCGGGGCACAGCCTGCTGGGGACAGGGTGCCCAGCGCGGTGCAGGGCTGCTCGGAGGTGTTCACTGGCCTTCACAGGCCTCATCCTCGCTGAGGCCAGGAGTGCAGAGCAGCTCTCGGGTTGGGAACGGAGCCCCTCGGTTGTGGTGAGAGAGCAGAGAGGGTAAAAGCTACACTGAAAGGCTTTGCCTCTCATCACACTGAGATTTACCCAAAATCTGCCTATAATCAGGGATTTTTTTAGCAGTGGCCATCTCCAGTGGTTTGGTGCCAAAGGCCAGGTGGGCCAGAGCCTCTGGCCCCTCATCCCGGCTCAGAGCCTGCAGCTGGCAGAGTAGGCAGGGAAAGCCCCTTGGAAAGAGGAAATGCTGTTGCTTTTTGCAGCAGGGAGGTCACGCTTACCCCGCTTCCCCAGCACACTGAACGTGTCTTATTGCCCAGAAGACACAGCACTCTTCACACATCCCAAATTTAAACAGAATCCTCAAAACACCCAAATGCAGACTTATTTCCCTTGCTTTGGCAGCAGGTGCTCCTGAGGAAAAGCCACTTCTTTGCTTCTTCCTGCACTTAGATACCACCTGTGGATGCTCAAACAGCTGTAGATTCCTGTTTTTCTCATTCATCTCCCTAAACCAGGGCAAAGCATAAGACAGTCAGGTCTACACTTAGTGGATTCAACTTTTCCTAACATGAGAATCCTAGGCTGCATTAAAATTAAACTTTGAAAACCACTGTGAGTAACCCAGAGGGCAAGACAGCCTGCTGCAGGCCTGAAATAAGTCTCTTGCAAGGCACAAGTTGGAGAACAACCTTGTACCTTGTGCACATACAGGTTTGATAAAAAGCTAAAAAGTATTTTCCATGTCCTGCTTCTCACCTGCTCTGACGTCCCTGCAGTGCCTGCAGCTGCTCCCCCTCCAGAAGGAACAGAACTGGTGGGGAGTGCAAGACACTGTTGACAGATTTATCTGAGAGTGGACTGAGGCTCAGTCCTCCATTATATTGTGGCCATTTTGGAGGTCAGTTTTGTTTTCCTGAACCCCCTGCTTGTGACACTAATGCTCAGGGGTCAGCCTTGGTCTGTTCCAAGCTGGGCAGCCTGAAAACAAGGTACCCTCATTTCCAAGTCTTGATTTTGCATTCCCACCTCTATTCTGTTCTGACTTGCCAGGAGTTGGTCATGCTTAGATCAACATAGTCTCTCCTATCACAAGGTTTCAGACAACTTCCAGTTTACACACTAGGCCTCATGCTGGGGGTAGCTCTAAAACCTAGCAAATGTTGACCAATTTTTTAAGTTGTTACACAGCAGCAGCATTCGTTTTCTGCAGACAGCTTGTGCGAAGAGAGGTGTTTGGGCAGTATTTCTGTTAGAATAGTCTCTCTTCAGAAAGGTGCTTTCAAAAAATGACAGTTTAATTCAAGGGTAGTAAAGTTCACGGCAGGAGTCTGAACCATGGGAAAAAAAATGTTACAGACTTGTCACCAGATCAGAAATGTGATTAACAATGAGTGCATCATGTCTCTTTAGGAAGAGACCTCAGCAATTCATTCTATGAACCTTTGTTTGTTTAAAAAGCTTACATTCAGTCGAACACATAAGGTTTATTTCTGAGTTTCTCTAGTTTGACTCAAATTATTTCCTTACTCCCTTTTTGAATACTGGTAGTCTTAGCCAAGACCCTGGCAGGTTTAAACTGGCATCACTTCACAGAAAGTGATGTGCTGTAGTAAAGCTATAATGCTTGAGAGGCTGCCAAAATATTGCTGTTAGAAAAGCCTCACTCACTGCAATTCAAAATTCAGACTTCTAGGAGCACAGTTTTTTAAAAGCTGTAAGCAAGTTTTGATGTATTTTTGATCTTCAGGAAATCAGCTCTTTCACATTTCCCTGCACCCCATTCCCCCGGTGTTCAACAGTTTTTCCGTGTTGGATTCTGTTTCAGACCTTCACCGGGAATTTTGTCTACTACATCCAGCCAGTGCTCCCAGAGGACATTCTGAAAGCAGTCCTGGAGAAAATAGGTTATGTTGCAACTACAGCAACAGAGTTTTCACTTGTCAAAAAGAGAAACAATGAGGAAACGAAGCAGACTGCTTTTGAAATATTCCTGGCAAGAATCGAGTGTGAAGCCATCCTCGAAATGACAAATGAAGAAAAACATGGCAATTTGGAGAAGAGCCTGCAGCAGGGAACACAAACACATCAGCATCAAGGAGAGGAGGACAAGGAAGATCAGACACCTCAGAGAGGAGATGCTGAAAGTCTGGAAAATGAAGAGAACAGTGAGACATCTTTGTGCCTTGCTCCCCAGCAGAAGTGTTCAGCTACCTGTGCTGTATCCTTTGAAGCTGCTGGGAATCCAAGGATAAAAGGGGATGTGGCTCAGTCAGGAGCTGCTGCATCCCCTGGCAGCCTCCAGGAGCACCAAAGGCAAGGCGGTAACACCGCACATCTCCCAGGCAAGTGCTCAGACAGCGAGGACTTCCTGATCAAATACAGTGACATTGTCATAGCACAAACACCAATCTTCAGTGAGAATCTCTCTCCAAAGGCTTTGGAAAGGGAGCCAAGAGCCAGTCTGAGTGAGGAGTGTGTCTCAGCAGTGGCTGCAGAGTCAGCTGCACGAGCGCTCGGCCCTGCGCCTCTGTCCCCGGGAGCCAGCGGCCCCCCAGCCTTTGCCATGTTTGCTCACAGCTCCTGTGACAGCAAAACCACCTTGGAGTTTGAAGCTCCAGAAGTCCCAGAAGAATCAATTGAAGCAGAAATTAATGATGCCATAAATTGCATAGACCCAGCCCCCAGTGATGAACCCACTGAGCTGAAGTCTCTGCCCTACAAGGACTTTGCCTCTGCCCAAAAGTGCAGCATCCCCAGGGAGGAGGATGTTTGTGAGCTGTCTTTAACCTTCACAAAACTACAAATCAGGGATGCTCAGGAAGAACTTATGTATCCAGTAGAGGAAACTGGCCAGCCTGAGGCAGTGGCATATGCAGGAACAAGTGACAGGCACATTAGAGAATTTAATCACTCCAAAATAAAACATACATACCTGACTGATGCTGGGCCGCACAACAGAGCGGCTTCACATGCTGAGCCATCATCAGATCTGTGCTGTACTGCTGGGCACATGGAGGATTCCACTACTGGTTCTGACAGCAAGAGACCATTCATGGATCCTGCTAAGGCACACCCAGCTTCTGAGTGCTTCAGGCACATTAGAGAGCCCCCCAACCTCACCTACATTCCCCCCCAAAGCATTGATGTCCGGCCTGCACACAGGAGCAGGACCAGCACACAGGGCAGGAGGAACCTGGTGCAGCCTGGACGTGACTCTGCTGAAGGCAGTGAAGGAGAGAACTGTAATTCACCAGTGAGTGACACCCAGGAGCCTTATGTCATCATTGACAGAGCCGACCCAGGAATGCTGTGCCAACACACTTGAGTCCATAGTGCTTTATTTGTAATCTGCCTGGGGGCTTGTCCTCTCCACTGTGGCCTTGATCCTGTTTTCAAGGAGGTGATTAGCTTTGTCAAAACAGTTTTAAAAAACCCAAAGCCACATCACTGCTTTGGGAGAGTAAAAAACAGAAGGAGTTACACAAATTCTTAATGGCCCCTTTGGCAAGGAAACCTGAATGGTCACCTTTCTAAAGAGTAGGCAACTTCCATAAATTTAAATCCATGTAATTCAACAATCGGATTCCTTCTGGCTGTTCTTAATGCCAGGTAGGTTTCTTCAGCTGGACATACTACTTTTTTTCTTTTTTTCCTTCACAGACCTGTTCCTGGAATACTCTTCCAGTACAAGGGAAATTCTTCTAAACTGGAAGATCCAGCTTTATAGCTTTATAAATGCCATACTGGAGTGTACTCCTGTTAACTCTGCATTCCTTTGAAGCTGTGTCTGAGCTAATCTTCCTCCTGACTTCAGCTGAAAACAGGTCTTTAGAAAGTTTGATAACATTCCTTTAGCTTTAAAGAGGGAAACAGCGCTATGAATTGGTTTTGTAGAGGCATTAACCTGTGTTACAGGTTTTATATCTGCTTCCATTTATTACCAAAGTATTTTGTGGCCACCACCACAATTTTCAAGAGAAGCCTTGAGCATTGTAACTGTTCACTACCACCAGAAGATGGAGGTCGAGCTACTGCTGCCATTTCCCTTGCCCCTGCACCTTTACACTTAATTATGCAGCAGGAGTTCACAGAATTTTTATGCAAGCCAGTTTGTCTCACTAAAATGAAGAAAAAAAAAAATCTCATTCTTTGCTCTTTTAGTGGCAGGAAAACAATCTGCTCAGAGAAGGATCCCAGTGAGCAGCAGAGCCAGGATCAGGGATATCCTGCAGGTGGGAGTGCTGTGTGAAAAGCTCAGGAGTGTTGGATCAGCTGCAAGCTGGAGTCCCAGCACTGAGAGCCGGTGTCACACACAACATTTAATTCATTTAGAAAAGCACACTGCTGCTGTACTTAAGCACAGTCTTCAGTGCTTCTGTATACAAATATCTCCAAGGGGTGTCAGAGGATGATGCCAGACTCTTTTGGGTGGTGCCCAGCAACAGGACGAGGAGCAATGGCCATAAACTAAAACACAAGAAATTCCACCTCAACATGAGGAAGAACTTCTTTCCCTGGAGGGGGCAGAGCCCTGGAACAGCTGCCCAGGGAGGCTGTGAAGTTCCCCTCTCTGGGACATCCCAAACCCAACTGGATACACTCCAGTGCCACCTGCCCCAGTGACCCTGCCTGGGCAGGGCTGGGATTGGGTGACCTCCAGAGGTCCCTTCCAACCCTAAAAAATCTGGATTCTGTGATAGACTCATTACCTGGAAAGACACTTTAATACTGCTTCAAGTAGCTTTTCCAGTAGCACTGAAATGTGTGCTGGTTTGGGCTGGGGTGGAGTTAATTTTCTTCCCAGTGGCTAATACAGGGCTATGTTTTGGATGCTAAAAAATGCCTTGTTTCATGTGTAGGTAAAACAGGTGAAATTCATTTAGTATTAATTGTTTATTGCTGACTTTCATCCCCAAAAATTCTGAGGAGCACACATGGATTAGACTAGAAAAACCTCAGGAACTAGAATGTAAAGATTTGCTTTTTGACCAACTAATGGTTGCAATTCTGTCATGCCCTGATTCCAGCAGTGGAGGAGGAACAGAACTTTGCCCAAGGTAACACTAGGTGACAGGACTGCCTTCAGCTCCTTGTGGGGTTGTGAGAAATGGGTGTTAGGAACAAAAGGTATTCCCAGGGCTGTGTCCTGACAAATAACAGTGGCATCCTTTGGGCTGTAAGATTTTCTGTACTGTGCAAAATATATATCCATAGTGAAATTAGAACAAACTGCAGATGACTGAGCTTCAAACGTATAGAACCATTTCCAAAGAATACTTTTGGACTCTTCTACAGAAGAAAATGTTTTGAAAGTTTAACAGAAGGTATCAAGAATAACTACTATCCCCCTACAAATAAGCTGCAATAAGTAAGATAATTGCTTAGCACACAAAATCTTACTCATAAACTGGAATTCTAAAGATGTACAACAGAGCAATAGAATGGCACTGCTGGGATCACAAGATTTAGTACTAACTTAGTACTTTACTAGGAAATGCTCTCTCAGTGCCCTCATCATTACTAAGTTGCAGTGATTTAGAAAAAACAAATACCCTACCAGATGGGAATAACAGGACAGCAGCTGCAATTCCCGACTTGGTGTGGTTCTTTCAGTGCAATGGCTTTTAGGCAAACTACAACCCTACAAAAGCAAAGCAGTGATCTCCAGAAGTAGCACCATCAGATATTGCTGAAAAGCCACATAACTGAATGTTTTTATCCTGCAATAAGTGCCAGGCAAATGTCTGTAATAAGTGATCAAAGTGCTAATGAAGCCTTGCTTGCTCCGGCTAAACCAACCAAAATCAGTAGGGGAAATAATACATTCTGTACTTCAGGGATCATTCCCCTAAAATTACCCAGAAAAAGTAATGTGAAAACAGTCCAAGTGCTGCATTAAAAGGATTCCCTTGGAGACAACATCCAGAGGGTAAAGGAAAAATGAAGGGCAACTCAACTCTTGAACTAATGAGTCCAGGAATGTAACCCCCACTGGTTTTCTCTACTCTCCAAGTACCTTAAGGTCATAATAAACTGATCATCATATAAACCCAAAGAACCATCTGTATTTTTCTTTATAAAAGAAGTAAAATCAAAGAATGCAAAACAGTTAAGAAATCAGTTAATTCTAGGATTTTTTAAATAAACATTTGAAAATAGTAACAAACAGTCCCATGCACCCTGTATTTTCATTATTGCTCAGCTCGGTCAGAGCAGGGCTGGGGATCTCATGAACACAAATATAAAAACCTAGCTGAAAAAAGCCCTCAGGGCTATTCTGCAATCACTTACAAAAACTGTTTTAAGGTTTTTTTTTTCTTTTTTTGCACTGAATTCAGTGGGACTACCAGTACAGAGTTATCTTCAGAACTAAGCTCTATTGTGATATCCCATAGAACAGAAGGAACTTCCTGAATTCAGTGAAATTGAACTGATAGGATTAAAGCAAGGCCCACCATTTCAAACTGGTAAGACCCGTTTAACAGCTACTTTATCTCCATGCACTTAATTTGCTTCTTCAGTAATAAAAAAATTAACACCGCACGTCTTGTATGGAACTGTGTAAAGTGTGGGCAGGAAGGAGTCAATGCCTTGCTGTGCCTCAGACAGCTGAGGCCACTCAGGATGTGCCTGGAAAGGGGTCCAGAGGAGCAGAGGGTAGGGCAGCACCTTCCTGGAGCCTTCCTCGGGTCCATGGTGCCCACACAGCACAGGTGCAGCAGAGGGGTCGAGGGGTGGGCAGGAGCCACAGAGGGGGACTGAGACCACCCAGGCCCCTGACTCTGGGAGGGCTCCATCCAAAAGTTCTGCATGGCCCCTAGTGTTACATCAGACATGACTCTTTCCCAGGGGAAGGATCCAGACATGCTAAATGGAATGTCTGTAACCCTCTGAACCTTTTCTTTGGTGGGTCCCGCCCCAGGGGATCAAGACTGCAGCCACTGCTCTGACCATATCAGAATTCCATCAAGCCTTGTCACTGGGCCCACAAGTGGTGACATTTTTCTACTGTATCTTTCTTCTACCTACTCTTGCCCTTCTATACCTTGTGGTGTTTTTGTATACAGCTGCACCCCTCCTTTCTGCTGCAATTAAATTGTTTTAAAAGCACAGAATCACTGAGGTTGGAAAACACCTCTGAGATCATTGAGTCCAACCTAAGACATCCAGCCCAGAGCACTGAGGCCATGTCCAGATTTCCAGCCCCTCTGCCCCAGCCTGGAGCTGCAGGGAGTGGTTGTGGCCAAAGTGCAGGACCCTGCACTTGACCCTGTTGAACCTCACAGTGGTGATCTTGGCCCACGGATCCAGCCTGGCCCGGTCCCTCTGCAGAGCCTTCCCCCCCTCCAGCAGATCCACGCTCCCACCCAAGTCTGTCATCCCCCCGTTTGGTGTGGTAGACTCGATGCCCTCCTCCAGATCATCAGTAAAGGCATTGAACAGGACTGATCCCAACACTGATCCCAGGGGGACCAAATGCAGCACCATCCCCACCACGCTCTGGGCCCTGCCATCAGCCAGTTCTTCCCCAGTGAGGAATGCCCTGTCCGAGCTGGGGGCTGACAGCTTTGCCAGGAGATGCCATGGCAGAGGGTGTCAAAGGCTTTGCTGAATTCCAGGGAGACGCTTCACCTCCTCCACCAGGAGGGTCACCTGCTCGTGGAAGATCAGGTGGGACAGGCAAGACCTGCCTTTCCTAAATCCATGCTACCTGGGTCTGATCCCCTGGTTGTCCTGGATCACAGTCAGGATGATCTGCTGGGCACCAGGGACAGGCTGACAGATCTGTAATAAATAAACCTCGCTCATACACACACTGGTGATTTGGTGTTGTTTCACCCCAGTTCACCCCAAGGGGGTTATTTATTAAGAGGAACCTCAGTTGCCCTCCCTCAGAGGGGCATTGTAACAAATAATTTATTTCAAATTACAAAAAGAGGGTTGTCTTGGGGAAAAAAAAAAAAGAAGAAATTAAAGTTACTTCTAGGAAGCAGCACTGAAGTGGGAAATGAGAGAAACAGCCATATTGGCTGAAGAGAACTGACACAGTAAAGCTGACGGAGAACCTAAAAACACAAAGGGAACTGGCTCATCTTTGTTCCTGATTGGTATCTGATCATTTCAGAGCAGTAAGTCCACAACATTCTACAAAGCATAGTGCAAAAACAATACCCATTATATTTAAATATTAAAAATACCAAATCAGACTTCATAGATGATTTTTCATACAACAATCACAGACTTCTATAAATGGTGTTGTCTGTTAGGTGGGTTCAGTATTTGGTCCCGGTTTTCTTCATACTTCTCTATCATTTTCTCCATGTCATGGTCAGCTCCAATAACCTTGGAAAGAAGAACACAAACACTGGAAATAATTGATACCATAAAACATGGTTTCTTTTGGGCAAAACAATACAGTGAAGCCCAACTGGGATACTCCTAGGGATGTGTCCAAGCTGCCTTCTGTTGGGAATTTGGCCTTCCCTGAACAGCTGTATGGCTGCTCCTGCAGCCAATCCCAGTGAACAGCCCCTCCCATTCCACTGGAGAGATGGCAGACCCCACTTTTATGCTACACACTAACAGATATCACATTTTTCTGAGGTTGTCCTTCTCTAAAGGTTATCAGAAAAAAAGACTTATTTACTTTTACCACTAAACAATGCTCTTATTATTTGGAAAGCACAATCCCCCACATGCCTTATTGGTTATAATTAAAATAATACTCACAAGTACTGGGCAGGAAACTTCAAACAGTGTTCGTTTAATGAGCCACTCTTCATAGAGCTCATGAATAGCTTCTAAATATTCCTAGAAAAGAGGCACTGGAGTAACAGATATGCCCAGGGACGAAACACACATTGGAATCTTTATCCATTTGGGAAGCAGTTAAGAGACACATATAAAAGCCTGCTTCAGATATTTTCCACTAAGAAAAAATAAAAAGCATCAGAAGGTTTTTGAGAAAAATTAATTCCCAGTATAAAGTTTAGTAACTCCATGAAGACCTCAAAGACACAGCTTACAGGAGCACAGGGCTCTCAGCTCCTTTTAAGATCAAGCAACCATGATTCTCTCCCACAGGTAAAATGTTGTTCAAGACTTTACAGAGAAAAATACAACAAAGGGCAGTAAGGACAAGGGCAAGGCTGTGAAGAATATGTATGGGAAGCACTTTCTGTGTCAATACATTTCCCTGCAATTCCCAGTTCACTTTCTTGTAACTCAATTTCCTCTAAAAGCTCTTCTGCCTGTCATCAACTATTTTTTTCCTCATGGAGACCACTTCACATTGTTCATTCATAACTGCTCCCCTCCTCTTCAGCAGAGCTCCAAAATAACACAAGGGCTCTTTAAATCCATTACAAGAAGATTTATTCTCAAGGAACATTTCACATGGCCCAAAATTTAGCTCTTTGCACAGATCCTCAACTGGCAATTGCTTCTCCTGAGCCACCCACCGGCAGAGCTGCAGAGGATATGCTGTGTCTGCAGAGTGAACTGCATCTGTGTCTGCTCAGGTTTCTTTAGAAGCCTTGTGCAAGGAAGTGCCCTTCTGTAAACTGGGCCATTCTGTAAACTGGCACAGGAAGTCATTGTTTCATTACCACTGGTTTTTTTAATGCAGATTCCCAAGCTCACAATTTTCAAGGAGTTGCTTCTTTTCAGCCACAGCAGAGACACTTTCCATACACAAACATCCTGGTGAGAGCAGACAGCAAAGTGCCCAGGTAAATCCTACCACCCACATGCCCAGGTATCTGTGTGGCAGCTGTGCTTTTATGCCATGTAATGGTACAAAAGCAGTTAAGTTTTTTATCTTAGAGAAGATTGACACTGCACCCAAAGTAAGCTATAGTGCACTGATCACTACAACAGGACACTTGGGAGAGTCAGAATGTATGATAGATCGTTTTTTTAAAAATAAATCAAAATTAAATACTCAGGGTTTAGTCTGCAGTGGAAACTGCTGCACCACATTTTGGCAATACACTCAGGACACAATTTTAGTATTTAGATTGGAATTGTTCTGTTTTCAAAGCTCCTTGTAACCACATATATCAGAGGAACTCCTTACCAGGGGAATGACTTTTTCTTCTTCCCTGCATCGTGTCTTTAGCCTCTCATAACAAACTTCAGGAGATGTCTGCAAATAAACTGTAGTAACAAAAATTGTAATAGTTATGTGCAAGGATCTGCTTTAAAAGCAAAGAAGAAACTCCCTTCACAAAATACAGAAGGGAAGAATCCTGATTTGGGTACCACCACTGAACCTCCCCTTTGGCACTGCCATCAATCAACCAATCCATGAACGACCCACAAACCCAAGCGGTCTGATGGTGTTCACTTTTATACTGAATAATGTGATTATTTATCAGCCAAGAAATAAGAATTATTTTTTCTCCCAGAAAGGAAACCACCCACAAACACACCCCTCCAGACCCATCAAAATGTTACCTATCAAATCAACTGAAACATCAATGTTGTTCTGGATCCAGTCAAACCATTCACTGAGGACAGCATAATCCACCTCTGGCATTTTTCCACTGAACAAACACAAAAGGGATCACTCACTGAGCAGCAGAGATCAATTTCAAACTCTCATTTTGCTCACCTGACTAGAATCACTCCCCATTTACTCCAACAGATGTGAAATTAAAAGAAGACCAACACTATACCCACCCAAACTGAAGGCCACATAAACCATTGTTTATACAACAGAAAGACATATTTTTCTTTTTTTTTTTTTTAAGTACTTATAACATAAAGTTTATATTACTAGCAGTTACAAACATTATTTTTTCCACTAAGTCAAGAAATAATTACTTGGTGACTAGGAAGAAATGCATTACCTCAGTGACATTCACACAGTAACAATAAATTACTGTCAATGGTATTTATTCCTCAAGTTCTTTGTATCAGCATCAGTTCAAATCTATGCCAGGGCATGTCACCAGAAGAGCTGGATTTACTAAGCAGCACCAGCAATTCCTTACAGAAGCCACAGTAAAAGGCAGCCAAAAAATAATGTCAATGTGTAAACAAATTTACTCCCACTGTAAGAAATATTTGTGGAAAGAGTAGTGAAATGCCCAACATGCTTAACAGGAACTCTGAACTCAGAGCACAGAATGCTGGAGTCAATGTCCCAAAGATATCTCAGCAAGAATAATAAAATATCAGACAACTCAAGTAAAAGGGAGTTAGGACACGTTAAGAATCACATACTATATTTTAAGAGTCTGTGAATTTTCACTTATTACCAAATTCCTGATTGACAAATATTATTAATTTTACAGTATCCTGTCTTCAAAACTGATGACAGTAACACATACTCCACACTCTTTTCTAAGTGCTTCTGCAATAAAAAAAAAAAAAATTATAAAGATGGAGTTGGGAGGCTCCTGTGTTCTCCAGCTGAATTATCAAGACCAGTTATGCCATTTTAAATAGGACTGAAGAAAACTATTCCACACATTTCTAAACCATTCCCCTGGCAATATGCTTTGATCACTGGCAAAACTGAGCAAAGGTAATACAGAAAGATATTTCCCTAAGTATGGAAAAAACCAAAATCCCTATTTGTATCACCTCCCCTCCTCATCTGTCATCCAGAAATGGAATTACACTGGTCACTGCTACTCTCCTAATACACCAGTTCTGGGCAGCAGGGATCCACATAAGCCAAATTCTGATTCTGCTGATTTTCTCCAGGAGAGATGGGGAAAACAGGAAGGTTAAAATGAATTGGAAATAAGAAAAAGCTCCACTGTTCTTATCCTAAAAGATGGACACATCCAAGTCAATTCTGCATTGCCCTACCCTGCAGACAATGTGCCTTTGCTTGCCCTGGGTAATCCTGGGAGGACTCTGGCTCAAGATCCATAAAGACACAGGGAATATAAAAGGCATAAAACGGTGTTTTCATTTCCAAAGTTTGCTGACATTTGACGCCTACCAAGCAGAGTCTTTGCTGCCGATGTTCAACACGAACAGACCAAGCTTTCTGTCATAACTCATGATGGATTCAGAGGGACAGAGAACTACAGTGCTCACCTACAGCACATCTCACACACATTTAAAATTCACCTAACACAGCCAGATCTACTCATTTTTTAAGGTGACACAAAACAGCTTTTTCATACATTCCTCAAATATTCCGTTTTACCTATAATCCTTTGACACACCCTTTTCTTTTGGCCTGCTGTTGGTACTATCAGTTGCCTTTTAGCTTGCTGTAGCAAAATGAAGTAAATGCCTTTAATCCAACATTTAAAAAGTGCTGAAGCCACAAAACATCTTAGAAGCCATTAAAAATGTGATCATTAAATTAATTCACAGAGTTGACCCAAGCAGACTTAGCCTCATAGCATCTTTTGGAAAAAAGCACTTTGTCTACAACGAAAAAAGAAGCCAGTAATTAAAAATGAGGATATTCCAGGATGCTTGCACTGTGCATGGACTGGGATAAATAATGTGTGTCTCTCCACACTTCCAAAGCCATTCCCGCGGCAGACAGGTGGGATGGGTGACATCTCGTGGAGCATGGATGACACCTTGTGGCAACAAACTGGGTTTGTCCCTTAAGGCCACTGAAAAACCAACTAAAACCCATCTATTGCATCATACACTCCTCAACAGAAGGTCAACATTCCAAACAACAACAACAACAGCAACAAAAACTAAATACACCAAAAAAAAAACCCACACAGAAAAAAAGAAAAATAAAAAAAAGGGCCGGGGGGTTGGGGGGGAAACCACCCAGTGCTGATTCCTGAACTCTTTCAGTTAGTTTGTGATGGATGAGTTATACCTGGGGCAGGTAACAGGTGATTATTCTTCCTTTACTCACAGTCTACCAAGGTTTGCAGTCTATTTTGACCCTGTCAATCCTGATTCTGAGCACAGGACTCGAGTTCCTGCTTGCAAGAAATGCCAATCCTGGATGTCAGGTTGGATAACACTGCCTGGTTCCCTCCCTCCTGCAGTGTTATTCTTTATATCCTCATGGTTTGGACATGTCCAGCATGTCTTTGATTCAAGCAAGACTTTTGTATTCAGCTAGAGAGCAGGTAACTTCAATATAATGTGTCTAAGTAATACTGACTTACAAATATTCAGGAGCACTGCTTAACAAGGCTCTCCATGTCCTACAGGGATTATTCTACCCGTGGGCAGCACATCCCATCCCAAAAACACTGCCACTCCAACACAGAACTGACAGATTTCACAGGCCACTTCAATGCACATTACCAAAGAAATTATCAGTTGATTATATACATATTTAAAATAATTAATCCAAGAAAGTAAAGAAGAAACCATCTCCCATACCTCCGATAAAGATTTTCCACAAAAACGTGTTTTGCACTGTGAATCGATCGCTCCATCATCCTTATTGGGGAAATCTGCAGCACAAAACTTGGCACTGTACATTTTCATGCTTGTTTCTTTTCACACTTACATGGCACATCGTATGAAACACATAATTTTCAGATCTTGTGATGAACAAACTTACTGGGAGCGTGGGAGCCACTAAAAACCAAGGGCTCCTGCTCTTGCTGCATTATTGAACACCTACAAAACTAAGTTGTTACTCGTTCACCATTTCAAAGGTAACAGTGGAAGGTAACTCAGGGCACAAAAAAGCAGATCCACTAGGGATGTGCAGAGCAATGGGAACTATTGCTCCCCACATTGCTGCCCCCACCCCATGTGCTGCTGGGTCACAGCAGAGGGCTGCCATCAGACACACCCCAGCAAGGAAGCAGGGCTTTTAAAAGAAACAACTGCAGCTGACAGAGCCCTGGCCTCAGCCAGCCCTGCATGAGTTCCACCAGCACTTCAGGTTGGAGCAGGGAGATCCTCTGACATCTTGGGCCTGGCAGAGCAAGGCAACCTGGTAGAGCAACTTCTCATCCAGGTTTCTGCACGTTAATGAAGCAAAAGTGGCTTCAGCAAGGCTCAAATGGCAACAAAGCTCAGAGTGAAATCTGAGGAAACACAGGGAAATCCTCAAGAATTTTTTAATGAACATTTCCTGCAAGAGAACAGCATTTCTATTGTCTGGGGAAAACACCACTTTCAAAAACCCAGGGATTATATGTGCAGTAGCACTCTCCTCTGTGGCACTGCCGAAGGTTTGCCCTGACACAAACTCAGAAAACAGAACGTAAGAAAAATCACTAAGAAATAAGCATGGCATCTAAGATCAGATCTTGTAATTGGGGAATGGAAGACAGCACAGAATGTAACAAAAGGTGTTTGAAGGAAAAAAGAATGAACAAATCTTGATAAAAAGTAGAATATGAAAATTAATATAAAAAATGAAAAAATTACAAGAAAAAAAGGATGTAAACAATCTGAAAAAAGAAATAGAAAATGGTAGTGGAAGTATTTTGCATAAATAGAAGAAGCAATGGCTAAATTTGTACTAGACAGCATGAAGCAGAAGAATAAATTCTAATAGAAGATTACTTAGTGTTTGCCAAAGATCTGAAATAATGAAATTATTATAAATTATAAATAATGAAATTACAGACAAGTCACTGACATGAAATGAGGAAGAGATTTGTGCAAGTCTAGCTGCTGAGGGTGTGCCCAAACAGCAGCACCAGTTTGGGGAAGTTCTGAACAGGCAGGAGGCAGAGCTTTTACCCCCAGAGCACACACAGATCTTATCAATGTCTGCACCACAGAAATTCCTACTCACTGCAGGAACAACAAATGAACACAAACAGCACTTTAACTTTCAAATACAAGTTTAAAAGAATTTAGCACTCATAACCCCACCTAAACTTTTTAAATTAAAGGAAGTTTCCTTACCATGGGCATGGTGTGCTGCTCCAGCATGGTCAGCTGGACATAGGTCTGCAGAGTTATGCCCCACCTTGATGCATCCTGGTACATTAAGCCCTGGGGTCAGAGGTGGAAGCAAGACAGACGGACATTTGTTAGGTCAAAGCTTCTGCAAAACAACAGCACTGCTCTAAGAAGTGCACCAAAACAGCTGACACCAGGTTTGACAAGGATTAAGTGATCATTTGCTCTCCACAAAGGAGCTGTAGAATTATGGCCCTGGTCCCTAATGACACTGAGTGGGAGGCTGGCTGAAGTCAGCAGGAATTGGTTATTCTGCACATGGAATAGTCAGGACCAAGTAATGAAAAAAACCTGTCTACTATTCTGTTTTTGTGCACTGACAGACTCTCAGTATACCCAGTCCCTCCAGAAATCATGTAAGATTCTAAGTATGGTCTGGCCTCGGAAAAAGCATCCTTTAACACAGACAGCTGATCTTCCCAGAGGATCCTCACAGCAGCTCTCAGGTAGCTCTGCCACCTTCTGACTGCTGCAACTGCACATGCATGTATCTTACAAGCACCAGTCTATCCTGCACAGCAGAGAAAGGATCTCGCTCAGAATAAATCATCTGCAGTATCTGCTGGTTGAGGTGACAAGTTTTAAGGCAGCAGCACAGTCAGCCCACAGGTCTGACCTTCTTCTCTCCCTGCCCAAGCTCAGACTTTCCCAGTGCTCCAAGGCTGCTCTGGTAAAGTGGAACGTGTACCCCACCCCTTTACTAACAAACCAGAAAGTCATGAGCAATTCCTAGGAGGGACAATTGACTTTTTGAGAGAGCCTGTGCTAACAGCCGTGGTATCTTGTACATGTTTGGGCAGGTGTGGTTTGGGGTGTGTCCACAGCACTGTGCTGGCAGCAAATTCCAGAGCCTGAGGCAGAGCTCTGCCTCAGCCAGCCCGGAGATTTCTGCAGAGGAGGAGAGCCCCGAGCAGAGCACTGACACCAGGAGCCACTTCCAGCGCCCCAGCAAAGGCCAGTGTGCAGCTGGGACCCAGCTACATCCCCGTGGGGAATGCACCAAGAAGCCTTGGCCACCCAAAGACAACAGAAGCCCTCAACACCTCACTGGGCCGAATCTTCCTTCTCTGCAGCAGTCACAGGATCACAGAATCATCCAGTGTTAAGGGGTTGGAATGGATGTTTAAGGTGATCCTGTGCCACCCACCCGTGGGCAGGGACACCTCCCACTATCCCAGGCTGCTCCAAGCCCCATCCAACCTGGCCTTGCACACTTCCAGGGATCCAGGGGGAGACACAGCTTCTCAGGACACCCTCTGCCAGGGCCTGCCCACCCTCCCAGGGAGGAATTTCTTCCTAATGTTTAACCTAAACTGCCCCTCTGTCAGTTTGTACCCACTCCCCCTTGTCCTGGCCCTGCAGCTCCTGAGGAATTGTCCCTCTCTGCTTTCCCTGCACCCCTGGCAGGAGCTCGGAGCTCTCCCCACACCCTTCTCCTCCCCCGGCTGAGCAGCCCCAGCTCTCCCAGCCTGGCTCCACACGGAGCTGCTCCATCTCCTCAGCACCTCCGTGCCTCCTCTGGACCTGCTCCAACAGCTCCATGTCCTTTTTGTGTTGGGGACACCAGAACTGTTCACAGAACTCCGGTCAAGCAACATGAGCTAACTGGATCCACCCCTCACCTCGAGTGACATTGTTCCCTCCTTTGAAACAGCCATAAGTACATTCAGAAACAACTGCCACACTCAGGGCTTACCTACCTGGGAATTTCTTTAACACTCACCCCATTGGAGACCCAGTCCTTGCCAAAACCACATTTTATATGCAATGTTTCTATTACATGCATGTCTTAATCACAGTAGAAGCTCTTTTGCTTCATGGAGCTTTGGTTTTTGCCGTGTGAGATTTGGATCACACCTTTCATGACAGTTTTGCTGGCTGATAAAAAGTCACCACACATGTCTTGCTAAAAGAACAGTCACTGTAACTGCAGAAATTGTTTCTGCCACTTACCAGGATATTATGACCTCGAACATTCCTCCACTTGGTCAAGGGTTCCTTCAAAACCTGGTTAAAAAGAATTACTCCATGTTAAACACACCTTAGATTCAAAATACCTAATGTGATCCTGCAAGTCTACAACTATTTTTAAGGAACACTTGTGCAGTAAGTCTGAGTACTCAGGACTTGTATTGGAAAGCTCATCCCTCATAAAAAAACAGCACTGAATGCTGTAACAAAAAAGGTAATCGTGAACTCTGCTAAAAATAGAGAAATGTCAATATACAATGTCTTCTTAGCATTTTTAAACACTGATTAGATTACTTAATAAGCCTGGACAGAATTTTTTTTTTTTTAGTAAAAATCAGTGCCATGTAAGGGAAAGAACAGCTTAGCAGAGCACCTAGCATTTCAATGACAAGTCCATCCCCTCACAAATTAATTTCTCAGAAAGTAACACTTGCCAGCAATGGAAGAGGTTCAGACTGCTACCACATTAATTTTCTTTTTTTTTCTGTGTTCTAACAAATAAAATGTATGCAAATCTTCTGCAAAATGAATCAGAAAAGCTTCTACCCTGAATAGGTAAAATCACAGGAGACCTACCTGCCTCAAACAGGGTCTAAATCTGCAATGATACTGCAGAGTCAGGCTTAAGAGAATCTCATCAGCCTGGGAACTTAACCAGCTACTTAAAACATGCTGCATTATATGCAAATTAAAGTTTGCTATCCTTTGGGTTAACAGTTAATTACTTCATAAGGACAACTCCTGTTAAATTACCAAATAACATCTGGCAACCCAGCACTTCTATGAGGACTCCTAGAACTTACTATCAAACGTGTTGCCAGGTCTGTCCAGAAAAACAGTAATATCTGTTGTACACAAAACCAATTGTTCACTGAGATTTGATCTTGATTTTGGTTAAAATACAACAAGCCTGCCCTTCCCCTCACCTGGTTCCAAGCAACATGAAATCAAATATCAGATCAGTCTAAGAAATCTCCAGAAACAGTTCTAACAGATTTTCCTTTTTTTAAAAAAGGCATCTATTCACTGGGATCTCAGTTACATGACATCAGTATTTTTACACTATTATTCTTTACTTTGCTTTTACCAGACCCACCTAACATTTCAGTGACACGGAATGGCAAACAGGCAAGTCCAGACATGCCCAAGCCCTGTGGGCTGGTGTTATTTCACAAAGGTACAAGCTCTGATCCACAGGTTTTACAGCTATTTTGGCATTCAGGACTATATTACATGGGATCTCAATTTCTCTTCCGCAATTTGACTCTAAAAAGTTGGGGTGGTGCCCCAACAAGCCCCTGGCTCAGCACCTGCTGCTCCCTCCTCATGCACCCAAGGACAGCACTTCTGAACTGCTGGATCTGTTTAAGACAAGCAGTTGCTCAGTGATGGAAATGAGGACAAGGAAATGTGCATCCAGTACCTCAATGCTGGTAGTTTGTGCAAAATAATCCAGGCATGTTGTCTTTCCACTCGCAATGTTCCCCTCGATACAGATCTGGTGAAAAACAGAGTCACTCTGAGACCCACGCTGTGGCAGAGCATGTTTAAAAATGCACTCTTGCCCATTCCAACATGCCAGCTCCCCACCCTGGGAAGAGATCATTTCCTGGAAAGGCATGGGGGATCAGTTTGGATGTTGTGACTCCCCCAGACCACCACTTTTTCCCTCCCTGCCAAATATAAACCAAGAGTTTCTGCCAGCCAAGGGGCAGCTTTCCCTCCTGGTGCCCCCACAGCCAGTCCCTGCCCTGCTTCCAGCTTCCATCCCCTTCCCAAGGCCCCAGGAGTTCCAGCAGGTCACTGCTGGGCTCCTCACTCTGCCACAACCCACCTCGGGGACTTCAACTTGACTCCCAACTTAAAATAAATACCGTCTGAAGTAATAATTTCACCATCCATTATACCGACAGCTTAAAGCATAAGAGGCATCACATTTTTATATTCAGAAACCTAAACAACCAAAATAAACTAAGACACTTTTTTTTCAACTGTCTTAAAATAATTTATACCCCAGGGACGCTTGTATAGAGCAGTGACAAGGCTACACATGCAGCACTGACACCAAACTGCCACCTATCCTGACACAAGCCCTCACAATTTTCTCTCACAATTTTTGCACAAATCCTTCACAATTTTATTAGAATTTACATAACTAGACCAGCATAGCCTTGCACAGAGTATGATCCAGGGACAGACCCACCCCACAGAGTGATACAGCCACTGCCTACAGCTGCCAATACACACACACTCAAATTATAACACAATTATAATTAAAAAGGCTGCAGTTTTTGTTTTTGGCAAAAAATGCAAATACTTACAATTCTCTTTCTAGCATCTTTTTTTATCAGGTGTTTATCTAGAATGGAAATAACAGTTAAAATCAAGGTGGTCTTCATAACTTAGTTATACTGAGCCTCTTAACGTGAGACCCTCCGTGACATTTTTAGGTTCCCTACGGCTTAATATAACGATCTCCTAATTACCAGCCTTTAAGGTTTTAGGTAATTATTGGGTCATGTAACAGACACATCCAGGCACAGACTGACACAGATTCAGCAGAAGTTCACCACTGTCCTCGGCACTACCAAGAGTCGAACAGCGAGTGCTCACACTTCCACTAGAGTTTTGCTACACCTGCTGCTCCTCAGTGGGTTTGCGCAGGGGAAAAGTGAATTTTGGACAGGCCGGTCACAGAAGCACCCACTGGCCTCACAGGCCCAGCAGGGTAAGGGTGAATATTACAGAGCAGCTCCAAAAGCAGCAGTTCAGACACCTTCCTCTCAAAACTGCGCTATGAAACCTGTGCAAGCCACGCTGGGCTTACGAGACCTTCACCCAGCCAAGCACGGGAGGAAGGCAGGGACGGGCTCGGCAGTCACCCCGGTCAGAGCTCCAGTCTGCCCCCACTGCCCGGAGCCGCTCCCGGCTC
>VZTX01007674.1:0-85326 GCA_013400915.1 Pardalotus punctatus | reverse complement strand
CGGGCCTGGGGAGCTCCGGGGGCCGCGTGCCTGCCGGGCTGCGGCCCAAAATGCGGCGCCGGTGCCAAGGAGGAAAGTTGCGTCCCGGATGCTGACGGGAGCGGGGGTATTTCCCTCCAGGACAGCGCCGGCTGCACCTGCGGTGGAGGTGGACGGGGTGTGATGGGACAGACCCCCGCGAAATCTGGGGGAAGAGTGCCTGGGAAGTGCCCCAGCGGGAAAGGACCTGGGGATGCTGGTCAACAGCAGCTGAACATGAGCCCAAGAAGGCCAAGGGCATCCTAGCCTGTATCAGCTATCGTGTGACCAGTGATAAATAACATAGAGAATAGAAATTTTCGGTTCCAGCAGGAGCAGGGCAGTGACTGACCCCCTGCACTGAGCATGGGTGAGGTCTCATCTCAAATTCTGGGTTCAGTTTTGGACTCCTCAATTCAGGAAGGACATTGAGGTGCTGGAGCATGTCCAGAGAAGGGAACAGAGCTGGGGAAGGGTCTAGAGCACAAATCTGGTGAAGATCAGCTGGACGGGCTCAGCCAGGAGAAAAGGAGGCTCGGGGGGACCTTCTTGCTGTCTATGACCTCCTGAGATGAGGTTGTGGCCAGGTGGGTGTTGGGCTCTGCTTCCAATTAACAAGTGACAGGACAAGAGGAAACGGCCTCAAGGTGGGCCAGGTGAGGTTCAGGTTGGACATCAGGAAGACTCCCTCACTGTAGAGGTGGTCAGGCATTGGAAGGGGTTGCTCAGGGAGGTGATGGGGTCACCATCCTTGGAGATGTTTAAGAAACAGCTGGACATGGCCCTTAGCACCATGGTCTGGTTGTCAAGGTGGTGATTGGTCTAAGGCTGGACTCGATAAACAAGCCAAATTATTCTGTAAATCCATCACCCTGGTTGTTGTTCCCCACCTCTTACCTTCTCTCAGCGTGGATGGCCCTGACACTATCCTTTGAAAAACAGGAACCAGACTCAAGTTGTGCCAGGTGAGGTTCAGGTTGGATATTAGGAAAAATTTCTTGCCTGAAAGAGTGGGAAAACACTGGAATGGGCTGTCCAGGGAGGTGGTGGAATTACCATTCTGGAAGTGTTCAAAAAACAAATAGTCACAGCACTTTGCCATACGGATTAGTGGGAATGATGGTGTTTGGCCAAATGTTGGACTGAATGATGTTGGAGGTCTTTTCCAACCTTAATGAATCTGTGGCATTGGTTTGGCTTTGGCAGAGCCCACGGTGGTTGAATTTGGTGTGGAGGACTTGTCCCTTGCTGTTGGGACAGGTCTCAGGTGTGTTGGTGGCCTGTCAGTGTCCCTGAGGCTTTGTGGAGTAACTTCACTGGTAAATCCCACTGCCATGTCTGTGTTTTCCCAGCTCCCTGTGCCTGCTGGATGATGAGGCCGTGGGACAGGATGGAGAAGTGGTGCACAGTGCCCATGTCCCTGTTAGAGACAGTGGGATCTTCACCAATGCCCCAGGGGTGGGCACAACATCTCTTGGGTCCTCACAAGAGGAGGAGTGTCTGTGCAGATCTGTCCATGGATGGCTTGAAAATGGACTGGGAAACTGAGCTAGTTGGTTCTGGTTGTAACCTTGAACTAAACTCGCTTTTCCCATTCAGTCCCTGTGAACTGAGCAAGCTATAAGATCCATCCTACTGGAATACACAATGTAACTTCTTCCTGCTCCTGCAGGAAAAGTTACATAAAACAAACAAACAAACAAAAAAAGGCACCAACTGCAAAGGACTGTAACAGTCACTTAACTTGCAGAAACAGAAGAACTGTAGGTATTTTAACACCCAGAACATAAAAGAGTAAAAGTACAAATACAGGTTGGATGGCTCTGAGTTACCTGGTGTAGTGGAAGGTGTCCCTGCCAGCGGCATGGGGTTGGAGCAAGGTGATCTTTAAGGTCCCTTCCAACCCAAACCATTCTATGATTCTATGGCTCAAGTGTGTGGCAAAAGGTGCTGCCTCAGCTTGAGAACTGGATTCCACTCGTTTGGATGAATAGACAAAGTTGGGTGTGCACATCTTCCATATGTGTTCCTCCCATATGGATTACCTGTGTCCTACTACTGCCATGTGTAAGTGCTCTCATCTTTTTAGTGCAATATTTAATTATCCCCTAAGCTGGCAGCTCCCAGGCTGTGGTTTGTGGACCAGTAATTATGTTAAAAGCAGGCTGGTCACGTGAGGTTTTGTTTTCAGATTGTGCTCAGCGCCTAAACAGGTTCCCAAGTGTCTCTTTCCCTTGTAAGAAAAGAGGAGGGTAGGAAAAAAAAATACTAGGAGAATTTTACAATGCCCAGGATGAGATGAGAAGTGTGCCTTTTCTATAATTTTTTTGTCTGTATTCTCAGGACTCTTGTTGCAAATAGCGTCTTTTTATTGTTCACACTGTTTCAAATGCTTTGTGACTGTCCTGGGAGGAAATGGGAAGGGATTGCTTGCCTACCAGCTCATGATTGTCCACAGACTCTGGTGGACAATTCCTGGTGTTAGCTCTGTTGGACCAATTAGGAGTTTAATGTTAAAAATTGCTAAAATCAGAAGGTGTTTCACAAGAGTTTTGATACAAGTCAGGAAAATCTGACAATTAATACTTTGTCAGTGCAGATTTCCAGTTGCCTTCCACTGAGGAAAACAGGGCGCTTCTGTGTCCTTCTCCCATGTCCCTGATCATGCAGGATTCGACAGCAAGTGCCTTTGTGCTCCTCGGTTTCAAGCTGTGCTTGGCTCCTGCATTTCTGTGCCTTCCCGGTTCGGAAAGGTGCCATCCCTGTTACAGAGTGCCTGGGCGCTGGAGATGGGGGAGGTTTGCTAGCACAGCTACTGCAGGATTATGCCCTGCTAACTTCGAGGTTTGCAGCATTTTGTGCTTTAAATCAAAATGAGGGTGCTTAATGCAAGTTTTCTGTATTTAATTACAGAAGCCATATCAGGATGCATAACGAGCTGCTAATATATTGCCCTGGTGGACGGTGGAATTGCTGGCACACAAAAGGTGCTGACTCAGATCTGTCCACTGTCCTTGATTTGGCATCCTTGTCTTTTCCCAGTTTAGCGTTTTGTGTCGCTAAAGGCTTTGATTTAAGATACAGCACCATCATAAAAGACGTGACAGTAACAGCTGAACTCTCTGTTAAAATACTGTATATTATTTATTTCAAACTGTTTGGGTATATAGGCATTTTCCTGGAATTTTATTACCTTTTATTGGAGGCCATTTCAGGATTTTATTACTTTTCTCTCTGATTTTGTTTATGTGTCAGAGACTTGAAAATAAGGGAATTGCTTAGTTGTCATCTCCAGTGTGGTTTTTAGAAGGTGTTGCTGAGTTTATGACTGCCCCACAACAGGAGGAAGAACAGAATAGTCCTGAAGGCTCTGGACTGGGGCTGATTTTCCCTTCTTTCTACTTTCTGGGTGGCTTTGGGCAAATCACTAGTCTGGGCCTTGTATCTGTAGTGGTGAAGGGAGTGCTTCCCTGTCATGTTGAGGATGTAAAAATCTGATGTTCAGAAGGTGCAGTGATGGACACCAATGTAGTAGTGGTGACTTGGAGAGGGCAGGGAATCCAGAACTTGCTGGAAATTACTGGACTGGGGAATCTGCCCTGCCAGGAGGAGAATATGCCAGTGCCAATGTAAATGCTGAGAGGTGCTGGCAAGCCAAAAACCCAGTGCTGCTGGCAAAATGGGACTTACACCGCCTCTGAGTGCGGGCTCAAGAGTATAATACCAATTTTGCATGATTTCTTTCAACTATTGTGCAACGTGATGCCACAAACCTGCCCTGAACACAGGAATTTCTGCCTGCAGCTTCCTGTTGTGCAGAACCATGTAACCGGTTGTTACCAGTGTCACTCTCTGTCTCTCTGGGACATGTAACCCCTTGGTCATCACAACCCCTTCTGTGGTTGGTGTTTGCTTGTCCTTCCTTACACCCCATTTTCAGTCCGGGCTTTCCCATGGGCTGGGGCAGAGCTGTGGGCAGGAACAGGCAGGAATTGCTGTCCTGACAAAGAAATTTAACATACTTGGCTTGTGTACAGTGAGAGCTTAGTCCTGCTGTCCATGGAGGTTCTGTTCCTGTTAGTGGTCTGTAGGGAGGCTGCAACTATGATTCACCTTAGAAGATTTACAATCAGGTAAGAATATTTGGCTGGAACACCCTGCTGTATAAATATATTAGCAGAAAAATTAGCAAAGAGCCATTTAACCACCACCAGGGAGGGGGAACCAGGGGGAACACGTGGAGTAACGTGTGAGGAGAATCTCAAGGTTTCTCACAGTGTGGAGCAGCAGCTGAAATTATATGGGGATGGTGTATAGCATTAACACATCCCTGAGCATCTCTCCCTCTTCTGAATGTCATTGACCTTCAGCTCTCAGGTGAAGGCCTCATCCAAGGTTTCCAAATTTATTTTGGCCACAAATGGAGATGACTGCAGACACTGCCTGTTTGGGGCTGCCTGGGTCATCTTTGTGGGACTCATGAGAGTAATGCCTGCAGGCAACTCTGCATGCAGGAGCAATACCAGGAAGTTTTTATTGCATTCTGGCTGTCATGTTCTCTTAATGCAGCTGATGAACTGTAAATGAGGAGAGCTGAGCATCAAGTGACCAGTCAGCACCCTAGAGACCCTCACTAATTATTTTCTAGACACAGAATGAGAAAGTCTTAATTTAAAATACTAATACAGGCTCTTGTCTTTGTGCTGGTTATGGACTAAAACGGCTTTTGAGGTCCCCCAGGGAAGTAGCAGGAGGACAGAGCCCTGCACAAAATTTTGCCTCTTTGTCAGTATTGGCATGTTTAACCCCCCTTCCTCAGCTGTCAGGCTGAGGTCCCCTCTTACATTAAATTCCTGTTTGGTTTCTCCTGCATGGTAGAGTCTTGCGGCAAAAAGAGGGGAGCCAAAATCTTTTATCTTATTCTTTCCAACAAAACCACTGCAAGCCTTTTTAATATATCTTAAAATAGCAAGCAGGGCACAAGTGCACTTTTTTTCCCCCCTCTTGATGGATGAAATTTAACTACTGTTCCTTGATTTGTAATACTATCGATGTTACTAACAGTCTTCCCCAGCGCTAAAACAGCCTTTGAGTGCCAGATCTCAAGAGAGGAAACTGCTGTCGTGTTTTGATGATGGCAGTGGAAAATTAATATTAAAACAGATTTATTTTTTTTATCTATCTTGGCCAATTTTTGCAGGTTGGCTGTTGAACTAAAGAATTGCCAAGCAGGCATTTTCCATACAGATAATGTATTTGCATTTTATTCCCCTGTTTGTTTTGCTTTTTAAAACAAGTGGTCCAATCCACCTCAGAGCATAGAAGAAAACATTTAGACTATATGAATTGTGACTGATTTATAGAACTTAACTGTTGCTAGCCTGTTCTCCTATTTCTCCATGAAATGTAATACGTTGTTTTAAAGGCCAGCTAGGATGTTCTAATTTGGATGAATTGCTCACTGGGAAACAGTCAGGTGTACAGAAAATTAATTTCAGTTACAGTCACTCATATCCTCTAATACTTTAAATGAAAACATAGTATAACTAATAAATATCTCTCAGCATGGGCATGCTCTCTTTAAAGCCTGATTAATGATTCCATCCTCAGCATAAAATCCCCACCCTGCTAAGGTGAAGAATTGTTAGTTGATTTAAGCACTTCACCTGCCTGAACACTTGAGCATATTTCATAAAACATTTGCTGAATGCACTTTGGTTTTGCTTGGCTGACAAAACATTCATCCAGCAAGCTTTGCCCACCTCCAGGATGTACCTGTGTTCCCACCCCAGGCTCCCCATCTGTGCTGTGCCCTGTCTTTTGGGGACTTTCTGTGGTAACTGCTTTCCAGAGGCTGCGGCATTTGCTGCTGTGGTTCAGCTCTGGCTTCTAGTCTTTCACCCATCATCCTTGTGTTAAAAAAATTTTACACATGGAAAGCTGCCTGAATCCCATTGGCACCAAGTGCGTTTTACACTGGCTATGGCACTTTTTTCCGTATATCTCTCGACCAGTGCTGGCTCATTCCCTTTCTTCCTTGTGGCTTTTTTTTTTTTTTTTTTTTTTTTTTTTTTTTCCCCGATTTTTTTTTTCANTTGTTTCATTTACCCAGATTTTAATTTCTGCCTTGCTTCTGACAGATTGGTTCATCTCTGGCACTCAGGCCTTGACTTGTCACTCATGCAGTGCTTCCATACAGCCAGGTACCTCGGAGCAAATTCAGGAGCTGCCTGGCATTCCTGTGCTCCGAGTTTGTCCCCTTGCCTTCCAGAAGACCTTGAAAATAATTAAGCAAAGTCTGTTTACTCAAGCTTTGTGCGGAAGCAGGTGAATTTCAGCCTTAATGAATAATCAGCTCTGTAGAAACCCTAATCAACAGAATTTTTCTTTATACTGGTGGAGGATGAGGCATTTGGCTGGGTAATAAACATAACATTAGTGAGAAATCACTCACTGGTTATCCCTGCGGGTAATACATGTGAAAGAAATGAGCTGCATAACAAAATTGCTTCTCTTGCATCACGCAAAGAAAACCCAGGGATGCAGAGGTGCTGAAGTAGGGGTAAGATGGGGTCGATTAAGTTGTTTCCCAAAAAAAACCTTCTGGCCTTATGACACGGTTACCCTGAAACCATCAGAACACAGAATTTTCCTTGTGCAAGTCCCCTTTTCTTTGTTCTAATGGAAGAAAATTTCTTTTCTTTAGGTGAAACTTGGAACCTGTAACACCCCCAAGCCAAGCTTCTTTGATTTTGAGGGAAAGCAGAAATGGTAAGAGGAAATCCTTGTCATCCCTAGAAATTTCTGGCTCTACTTTTTGTCACATCTTGTCTCGTCTGTTGACAAGTTATGGACCTAGGGGATGTCAGCTTGGAGAGTCTGCCCCTGAAGTGGCTTTAAAATCCTTTGTTTAACAGGGAAATGTTTGCTGCTATGCCTGATACAGATGTGAAATACCAGATTCCTGTATTTACTATCTTATCCAGAACTGGCCTGCATACAACAAAAATGTGAAAATAGTTGCAGCTCTGGGAACACAAACTGTTCCAGCCTGGATCAGGATCCCCTGAAAGATCCTTTCACAACAGAGCTGCACTGACAGTGGTTACTCATGGCCTCAGAGAAAATTTGACCATTTCAAGCTGAATGAAAGATGGCTTTGCATCCCCTGAAGGGATTTTGATCAATCTGTTCACTGTGTTCCACTGATGCCACTGTAAAAACACCTTTTGCTGTCTCCAAGGGGCTTACTGATATTTTGCTGTTGCTCCTAGGGAGGCTTGGAAAGCCCTGGGAGATACCAGCCCTCACCAAGCTATGCAGGAGTACATTGCTGCAGTGAAAAAACTTGACCCCAGTTGGAATCCACAGGTAGGAAACGTGGAATTATTCCTCGGGAAACAAACCAGCCTTTGTCTTTGTAAAGCTGACAATGGTTCAGCTCCTCACAGGCTTTAATTGCTTCATGGCAAACTTCATTTTGAGCAGATTAAAGTCTAAATTAATTTTAAAAATTCTCCTTTTGTTATGACTGAAGCATGAAGAACCATCTCTTTCATTCATAATGATCTTCATTACAGCGAGCGCATGCACAGGGTTGGTTTGGCTCTAGTGATCTAATTTATTTTGCTCTTATTGGTTCATGCTGTATTTAGCATGTAAAGATACTTTTTATCCTTTTCTCATCCTTCTCTTTTCAACTACTATTTAAATGTTGATCAATAGAAAGCAATCTCCATGAAAGTGACATGAACTGAATGATCAATTCTAAAAATGTTTTCTTTTTGTTTCGATGCAGCAAATTACCAAATCTGATTATGATTAGGTACTCCAACATAACAAGTCTGTATCTGTGTGTTATGGGGAGACTGTACTTTCATTCTAATTAATCTTTCATCTACCAGGTTTATTGCTTGATTGAATCCTTAAGGATATCTCCTGTTTATAGACTGATTTTTATACTGATTTTTTTAAGAGGATTGGTCTTTAGAAAACTTACAGCCTTTGGAAATAGAGTGGAGATATTTTATTAATAGTAAAATGCTGAAGGCGTGGTAATTTCTTCTTTCTGGGGGGAAATTAGTTGTTTTATTCTCCTGTGCTTTGGAAGCAAAATATTGTGTAGGCACAGTCCTGTGGATCAAGAATTTGATTCTGAGTTGTCTTCTGATGCTGTTCTGGAGACTTAAGATTTTATTTTTTTTTTTACTTCACTAAGTCATGTTTCATGTCACTGATACTGTTTTTGCAGCAAAGAAACCTTGTAGTTTAGAAAAAACCCTTTTTAATGCCCTTGGGGAAGATAGTTTTATGTGCTGTGCAGTTAGCAATATGCTGGCTGCTTGCTGGATAAATTCTTGTCCAAACTAAAATAAAGTAATTTGTAAAAATCCATGTATAATCCTGAATGATAAAGTGTCAAGTGAAACACATGAATATTAATTTAAAAATGGGGAAAAAAATCAAACAAAACACCCAGTGCTTTCCTGAATAGAAATCTCAGCATGGTGACAGGCTTAGCTTTGGGTATTCCCTTCACTTTCTTGCCTCAGAGAAATACTTATTATCAGAGTTGTGAGCTTCAGGTTACAAAGCTGTCAGCCAGGAAAGTGGAATAATATGTCAGTTTTTAAAAAACAAATATTTTAAAGAACCCATACAGCAAACAAAGAAAGGTTGGCAGCATTGTTCCTCCCCTCTTCCTGTGAGGAGAGGAAGTCACCTTAGCAGAAAATGTGATTTAAAAGTCAGCATTGAAGTAAAGGTGGCATTGCTTTCTTCACAAGAATTCACCTGTCGCTTCTTATTACATCATCCTTTTGATTGCCCTGCATAGGACCAAAATGCTATCAGGAGTTCTCTGTGATGCATCTCGTGCTGCTCTTCTTTTTCCTTCTCCCCAAAATCCAGGTTCTGGAGCCACGAGAGGGAGCTCTGCTCTTTAAAAAGATGGAGATGCGTGTGTCAGGAGATGGAGATAAAATAGCTACTTTAGTCTTCAAATTTCAAATTGGATTTATAGAAAAGAGCTGTGGGTACATTACAAGGTGCTTCATCACTGTCATTGTGTCTCCTTTACATGCTCATCTGCTGGGTTCCTTCAGATTTTTCTTACATTCTGGGGATCGTGAATGAAATACTCCCAGTGTTTGGTTAAAAGCAGTATAAAGTGCATGTTGTAGTGATATGAAAGCCAAACTTTACACATTTGTGAATCATAAATAGTAATTACAAAGTAAGTACAAAGATGTTCAATTTCTTATTGTGCATCCTCATTAATTTTGCTATTTCAAAGCTTTTTCAATATTACCTTCTTATTTTTTCTTCGACAGTTCATCTCATCCATTAAAGTTGTTCTTTTGTGTTATCTTAAATCCTCCTCAGTCTCCTGTTTCATATATTTGCAAAATGCCTTTATTATCTTAGTTCTTTAGTATTAAATATGCAAAATTTTAAGCTTAAAAAGTGCTTATTTTTTTCACAGTTTCAACTTTTCCACCAGCAGATTTGCTGCTTTTCTGCAGCCTTCAGGCTCTCAGTTTTTTTGTTAATAAACGGAATGGAACTAAATGCAGTATTCCTTGGGCAGTCCAAATAGATCCACTTTTTCATTCCTTTTTCTTGTTTCTCAATTGATTCATTCTTTCATATTGAAGTTTCTTTAATAGTAAATTTTCAGCATCAGACTGTACCTGCTTTAATTTAGTATCTTAGTTTCAGATGGGGGAAAAAAAAAGAAAGTAAAAGGATTCTTTTGCAGTAGGACTGCCCTGAATTTGTGTCCAGAAGCAATGAGAACTCCAGCAGCAGCCAAAAGCTCACTTGCTGCTTCCTACTCCTGCATGGAGTTTGGAGTACCTGCACTTCATTAGGAGACAGCTGAACGTGGGGAGGCAGCAGCACAGATGTTCTGTGCTCTCTGAAGTTTGTATGACGTTTTGGACTGTAGTGGCACGTTGTCTCCATGGCTGTTTCCAATGTGGTTTAGTTCCTTTTTCACCCCTGCTGCCCGCAGGTTGTCTCACAGTCCTGCCTAATCTTCTCTTTCAGAGTTTTGTCTAAAACCTGGAAAGAGATGATCATACTGCATTTATTTTCAGCAGGTTTATTTGCTGGAAAATCTTTAAAAATAGCAGATAACCTAGAGGATATTGAGGTGAGGTCCACTGTCTTTACATCCATGAAGCTACAGGAATCTCGTAACTTTGTTTGTCTAGAACCAATAATCACAATTGCATTTCAGGATGTTTTGCAATTCAGCCCTCCTGCGATGGCATGGTCTTACTGTGTGTTGTGGGTTGTTTTGTTCCTTCTCCCAAGAACAGCTGTTAGTAGGAGGTCAGGAATATTCTTTTCCATGCTGTCTCCATTCTCCTCTTGATGCAGTCCTCCTTCGTCATCTTCTACCTTTTAGCACATCTTTTGTTTCTTGTGAGTCATTCCTTTCAGTCTGAAGTTCCAGGCAGTGGAAAGGTAATTGCTTGGACCAGCTCAGCTCTATTTACATATTTCAGAGACATCACCTGTCCTTCAAGTCTATTCACTCTTCCTCCAGAACAGAGAATAATTTATGAAGCCATTCTTTTGCATTCTCCAGCCTTAAACAAAAACATTTTCATGCATTCAACACTTCCCACTGCTTCAGGTCCTGTGCAAAGGAAGATGTGTCCTGGCTGCTTCTCTTCTCCTATGTTCACCTGTCCTCTTCCTGCTTTACTAGCAGCAAATGACAGTTGCTTTTGGTGGCTTTGCCTGGTGTGAGCGTGGTGGTGACACTCATCTGCCCACCCTGCCAGCCATCATGTCTGCTGACCCTCTCACATGGTGGCTCTGTGTCCCTGCTGCCGTGGTGCTGTCCTGCAGCCTCAGCAGTGGGCTCAGGCATTTGGGGAATATCACCTTCACAAGCTGGGTGTCAGGCATCTTCATGCAGTAAGTTTGTTCTCATGTACATCACTGAATAATTGGGCACTTCTGTACTTGCAGGCTTTGCGAGTCATAGTGGCTGTGTTTCCATTTCCCCACATGCTCTGAAATTCTCATCTCTGCCATGTATTGGATATCACAAATCCCCGCTGGCTTCAAGCATCCAGATTTTTCAGACCAAACGCAGCAGAAACAGGCCAGCACTTCCCTTCCCAGCAGCACTGAACACATCCCTTCCACCCAAATGCTGTTGCAGGGGCCGTGGGTGGAGGTGTGACACGACACCGCAGCGGGGTGGCCAGGAGCTGTTATTGATCCATTCTTGTAACGAGATGGTTATATGGCACAGCTCAAACAATAAAAATAAATAATAAAAAAAGCATCCAGATTTGCTCAGCAGATTTAGCCTTCCATTTGCTGATTGCAATTTTGGCATCACTCGGTTCTAAATATTTCCTTTTCCTATTTCTTATATTGCGCATTTACCAGTTCCAGTCTGAACAGCTTGTCACTACTAACTTCAGTGGCATCCTCTCCCAAACACTTAGAAGCCTCTTCCTATTTGCTGTGAGTGCTGAAACTCACAGGAGGACCTAATGATTTTCTATTTATACATCTTAAAGTTAAGGAAGTTGGCATTTTAACTTGTTTGACTCGACCACTAATGCAGTTAGTAAGATTTCTGCTGTGTAATGAGGAAAGTTGGAGATTAGAAATCTGAAGAGCAGAGACTTCTCTTTAAGGCAAAATTGGGAGAGAGCTCCACCTCAAAGAAAATAGGCATTCACCAAACATCTTTTTAAGCTCTTAAAGGTGTGAAATCCCAGTTCTGATGTTTGCAGGGTAGAAAGTTGCCTGTGGTGTTTTTAAGTACTATTCTGTGCCTTGTTTGAGCAGGGGAGGATTTATTTCTCCAAACTCTTGCCCAAACAGTGAATGGGAGTAAAATTCCTCCTTTGCTGGGTTGGTGTAGGAGCACCAGGTTGTGCCAGGAGAGGACCCTTGGGGAGCAGAAAGCCTCAAGAAACAGAAAACAAACTTCAGAATGAATAAAATAGCAAATGCACAATTGCTGTAGGCTCGGAGCAGTCCGGTAAGCTGGAAAACCTGTGGTAATAAAACAAATGGGTGTTTTTGCAGGAAGTACTGCAGGGGGCAATATTTGATAAGGTGGGTGGCCAGGTACCCTTGCCCAGGGCTGAGCTCCGTCCCTTCTGTCTTCTGGGGAAATAACCTTTCTCTGTCACATTTTAAATGGAATAAGCAAGGCGAAACTGAAATGTGGAAAAGAGAATTTGCCATTCGAGGATACAGTGAAAAGGAGGAGAAACAATTCCCAGATTTGCAGCAGAGCTGAGTTTGTATGTGTGCTTTTGGCAGGTTGCACCTGGTGTTAACTGAAATATTTTAACAATTGATTTAAATTGATGAGCCTCTTGTATTTAAGTAGGGTCTCCAAGGCAGTTTAGTATCTCTATGGTGTGGGATCTCTGAGAGATCTGAAAAATTTCTGTAATGACTCAAATACAAACTGTGTTTCCAATGACATTTTAAAAATAATTTGGAAATCAAAACTTGAAGTTTTCTTAGATTTGGAGTCCTTGCTCAAGTCTGTCCTGTTGATATCTGGAACAAGAGCTTTGATCTTTTGCATCTTATAGGTTTTATGTCTGGTCAACTTCTAAGAATTAGATTAGTAGCTGGTAAATTATACTGCAGTTTCAGGCTGAAATCTGTAGATTTCTTGGTTAGTTCTACAGGCCAGCAGAATTTCTTCTGGAAATTAAGAAATGCATTAGAAAAACTGTTGTCTGTAAACAAAATGAGTGCACCCATCATGTTTTCCTGTTTTGTCTATCAGTCAAACAGATGTCTCCCTTGATAATCTGGCCCAGCAGCCACTGTTTGTGGTTGGGAAAGAGCAGCAGAGTGGTGTGGGCAGGATTACAAGGGGGATGGGAAGAGCAGGAAGGGAAAAGACCTGTTTGGGTCTCTCTCTGCCTGTCACCAGCAGCAGTGAGCTCCCATACCTGCTTTGTTTGGGTAAATATCTCAATTTATGGCTTGCTGTGCTGTGAGGTCAAAAACTTTGAAAAATAGTGACTTTATTTCTTTCGTAGTATAAAAGCAATTTAATTGTGTCATGTAAAGTGGGCACTAATCAAATTATGGCTGCGCTCCCTAAAGCTTGCTGTCCTGTGCTGTGCTAATGCAGCACACTGGGAAGAGGAGCTGTGGAACTGTGCTGCCAGGGACTTTGCTCTGCAGGTTTCTTTGTATGGATCCTGCTGTGACACTTCATCCTTGGGAAATTTCATGTCTGACTTTTTGGTTTTTTACTGTAGTAGTAATAATAATAATTCTAACAAAATATAGAAAACAAATATCACTGTTTGCTCTACATTTTTTTGAAAGCTCTTATTTCAGTGGTGACCACATTGGAAGAAGCAAATCACTGAAACAATTCATAAACTCTAATCAAGCGTTTCTTCTTTGAAAATAAAACAAAACAAAACAAAGCCAAACCATCAAGCCTGTATTATTTGTATTTTTTTTTAATTATTATTTTTTTAACAGAAAGTGAAGCACTAGAAATTAAAAGTAAAACCAGCAAATTGATCCACCCCAGGCTTCTGGCTTTGGGGCATGTAAGACTACAGTGTCCTCTGGGTTTAGGCAAACTGCCGAGTTGGATTTTTGTGAACCACATTGGGATATATAATAGGTTTTGGAGAGTTTTTTGTCCTGAGAAGGGTTAGATCTTAACACACAGAGGGATTCTTCTGCCCTGCTGTATCGAGGGACAATCTCTAGCATGTGAGTGGAGTTAGTGGAGGATGCAGCCTTCCTGTGGGAGTAATTTGCTGTGCATGGATCACAAAAACTTGCAGTTTGTGTATACTTCACTCCTGCATGTGAGACTACAGCTAGAGTGACCCACCTTATTTTATCCAAGTTGGAAAAATGGCACTTTATTATCTGTACAAGTTAGACCCTTAAGTGCTTTGCTTTTGGAGCATGCTTTCAGAACCAATTTTTGGTTTTAGCAAGTGGATCTTTTCCTGTTTCTGTTGTATCAGAAACTAAAATATTACAGTACAAACATGAACTAAATTTCCCCATTCTTCTGCAATAAAGGTGGGTAGTGTTGCTTTGCTGTACCTTCTCATGAGGAGTGTGTGCTGATGCTTTAACTCCTTGATATAGATCCTCCTCAAAAACAAAGCTGTCCATAGGTGATTGTCTGCCTTTCTCTCCCTGTCTTTGCATATGTAATCTAGCAAGTAACATGTTCTAGCAAGTAATTCACCTGCCAGGCATTGGGGTGCTGTGCTGGTGGGGCTGGGGTTTTGTCTGTGGACAAGCTCAGTAAATCACAGAGCTTTCTCTCTCCTGCAGCCTTTTATTGTAGAGCACAAAACAAAATGCCAGACCCACAGTGAGATTCCCAGTTGTTTGGAATTGTGGCTCTGGCAAGCTGTGCAGAAGTGAAGAAGTTAAAATGAACAAGCATCTCATAGTAGAAATATAAACAGCTGGAATATGTGTCAGCCTCCCACCCCCTGGGAGTCTGTTGGATTGTTCTCTTTGATTTTACATCTCTGCAGAAATTTATGGTCTCGGCTCCTTTTATTTATGACATTCTGATCCTCGACCAAGCGATTGATTGAAATACAGCAGTGCCAAGCTGTAAGTCTGTATTTCAGAGAGGCTGAAGTTTAGAAAGCAAACCAGCAATGCAGTCGTGGATTCAAGGCTGCACTGGAATCCTGTACAGAGGTTGCCCACATTTCTATGCCCCTAAGCTTCTTCAAAGTAAAGAATTATCATGACAAGGGTTATGCCTCTTTTCTCTCCCTCCTTTTAAGCTGTCTGTTCTTGCTGAAAACATACTGTATTTTAAATATGCAATCTTACTAGCCCTGCAAGGGCTAACTATGGCTTGTAGAGATGTTAACCCCTATTTTTCCAGCTCAGACCCAGCAGTGCTGATGCACTCTGTTGTTAGTGTGCTGTGTGTAGCATAATATATTCTTTTGCATCTACTTGAATGTAACAGTAGTGGGTTTTGAGAAATGTAACCAAGGAATTGGGGGTCACCATTTTTTGGTTACCAATGCAGTTATTTTGGTTAAATATTGAATATTTAAATATTTTTCCTTTTAAATATGTCACAGAATTCATTTTCATAATCTTGCACTGATTACGAAAATATATATTGTACTATTTGGAATGCATTCAGGAAAAAAAAGGGATAATTAGAGGCGTAGCTCTGCCTTGCTGAGTGTGCTGCTGCAGCAAAGGGATGTGTGTGGTGTCCCAGGATCACAGTCCCTGGCTTGCAGGTGGGTGAAGACCCTGCATGCTAGCCAGATACACCAGAGGTGACTGAAAAAATATCAAATAAATTTTTATATATATAATCTCAAACTACTGGTATGCAGTGATGACAAGATGTAACAGAGTGAGGCAAAGCACTTTGTTGTGTAACTATGTAGCAGGGAGTTCATTCTTTTTACTTTTCCCTGTAATCATTGTCCAGAAGTTACAGGTTGTGCTCTATGGCTGCAGCCCCGCAGCACCTGGTTATTCTGTGATCCCTGGCTGTGGGATTGGAAGCACAGGATGCAGCTGAGCTCTGGGATCTTAAAACTTCACCTGGGTGAGTGCTCTCCAAGCTGAGAAAGCATCTCAGTATCAGAGAAGGACTGATCTCCAGATCAGGTGTAAGTTGCTGCAGATCCTCTGCTGAAGATTGTTGCTTCTGTGGCTGAATTGACAGAAAATGATTAAATACTGGTATTTCCAGGGAGAGTCCGAGATCTTGGCTTAAACTGAGATGGCAAGGTTGAATTTGTTAAAATTTCAGACCACAAGCTGAAATGACTGAGATGCAACCAGAGGTGCCCTCTGTGATTTCTGCCTTGAGGTGGCAGATTCTGGCAAGGCAAGGAAGGGGTTTAAATGCCAAGTGCAGTTTTCTTTTCTTGCACATTTTAGCAGCAATGCTGCTGCTCCTCAGCAACAAAAATGTGAATAACAAAAGTATTGAAAAGCTTGTTTTTGTGAAGTTGCTGTGTGAGGCTGGAAGCAGGAAAGAGCAGTGTTGTGACATGAGAAGTGACTCCACCAGCAATCAAAACTTTCCTGTGAGGTTCATTTCTGTACTGAAAATCCTCTGGGTGAGACAAATAGGTACATGAGGCTTTCAGTGGTGCTGACATGACAAAACTGGGGGCTGGGAGAGGTGCAGGATGGGCTGGCAGAGGAGGTGTTGAACCAAGCAGGATGCTGCTGTGGGCTGTAGGGACAGGGCAGGTGAGCAGCCAGTGAGGGCAGTTCAGGAACTTAGGGCAGAGAGCAGACACTCTGATGTAACAGGAGATTTGGAAGGGGAGGACAAATAGGAAATTGCAAGGTGAGGTGGGGAGGACCAGGAGGGGAAGATCTGCTTTCTCTGCCCAGTTTTAGCTGGGCTTGGAACTAGATGATCTTTAAGGCCCATTCCAACCCAAACCATTCTGTGGTTCTGTGATAATTCCTGCTGGCCAGGTCACTTCCCAAGCAGCAGAGAGCCTTCCTGATATCCATGGATCCCAGTATTTTCCCAGAGTGCCCAGAACCATGGAAAAGCCTGATGTAATGCACCCAAGTCCTGCCTCCTGGAATAGCCAAGTGAGGTGGTGAGTGAGGGTGGGAGGAGCAGTGACTGACTCCTCTGCTTGTGGCACTTGGTGGACATTCGGGAGGGGGCTTTGACTTGCTCATTTGGGAGCTGTGGCAGCATCTCCTCAAACTCTTGCTCCTGTTTTGGCCAGCACCCCCCAGGCTGGGCTAGCAACTTGACTGCTTTAAATGGGGAAGGGTTCAACCTCTCATTAAAAAAAAAAAAAAAATTCCAAGGAATTGAAGCTGTTGCAGGACTCTCAACTTGCTGTGTCAGAGGCTCTTAAAAAAATTCAGGAACCTGTGTAGGAATATGTAATACATTGATGTTGGGGTGTGGGGCTGTAGAGATTTTCTTGAAGGCATTTAGACACAGGAAGGGTCTGTGTACCCTGCTGCTTTCACATGGCAGTGCAAAGGCTGGGTTTAAAAGAGAGTGTGTTAATTAAAAATAGCATATGCTTTTTGTTAGGAGAAAATAGCTAGAATTGTTTTGTATATAACATAAGCTATAGCATAATTAAGTGTTTCTTTAGTGAAAATACTACTTTTCGAGTTAGAAGAAGGCTAAGTGGTTATGTTTAGCTTGCTCTTTACAGGAAGAATCAAGGAATTATTGAGTGTAATTACTGGAGATTAAGATTTTGTTTGGATGTTAACTAACGCATTGGTTAATGTTATGTAAGTACTATTTGTCTCTTAGACTGGAAAACGTTTTCCTTTAAAATAGAGCAGGTATTGTTTCCTACTTGGATACTTGGACACTGTTGCACCGAATTACTCCCATTGTAAGGAAAGGTGGCACTCCTCAAATGTCTCTGGAGCATCCTATAAGTATTTTGAGCTGAGCTAACCAACACAAAGGCAGGGAAAGGTTCAGGCACAGCATCAGTGCTCCGTACTAGAGGCTGTTCCACTGGCAGCTGCCTCCAGATCCTGCATCCTTCTGGCTGAGCCTGCCAAAGGTTACACTGTAACTTTGGAAACCTTCTTGTTCCTGCTGGGATGTTCTGATCCTTCCCGTGCCTGACTGAGTCTGTGGGGGCGGGGACCAGCAAAGATCTCTTCCTTCTGCCATTTCTCTGCCTGCAGAGCTCATAAATCCACCCTCTGGCTTCACCACCCAGAGCTGTTGGAGGAAACAAATGTCCATGGCACTGGTCAAGCAGCCTCAGAGCTGCTCCTTTTGCCATTGGGGACTTTGGCCACTGCAGTGACGTCTGGCCCAGTGTCACTCCAGAAAGCAGAGGGTGGCTGCTCATGTCCTTTATTTATCAAAAGTTAGGATTGCCTTCAGCTTTCAGGCTTCGGAGTGCCTGTTTCTTCCAAGCCACATAATTGTTCAGTATTTCCAACTTGGTTCAGAATATATTTCTCACTTCTACAAATGTCTGTGTAAAGCTATGTAAACATCTTGTAGCAGATTGACAAAATCCCCCAGCAATTACCATAGAGGCTGTGTTTGTGTGTGTAGTTGGTCCCCTCTGCTTGGGCATTTGTGGGTTTTCACGTGGGTGATGTGACAGAAGGGATTGATTGCTCCGGGACTGACCATGCAATGCCTGGTTTCCTTCACACTGGAAGGGTTCAAGCAAGGCCACTCACTTGACCCTTTGCTCTGCAGACCCTGGGAATCTGCAAGTTTTGGGAATGTGAGGGAAGGAGCCTGCTGATGGGCTTGTGTTTGTCACCTCCATGTCTGCTTTTCCTTTCAAAAAAGTGCTCCACAAACCAAAAGCTGTGGGAAGCCACTGCATTAGGTTTTTTTATTGAGCATATTATTTCCTTCCATGCGTACGCTGAAATGTATACAGTGAGTCATGAAATCACAGCTCCTTGCAAGCATAAAACATGCTCAAAATTATGTTTTGCATTTTGCATTTATTTCCCTTCCCCTGATTGTCTTTACTACTAATTTCCAGCTGTGATTATGTGCAGTTATTAATTAAGTCATTATAGTTAAATGAGTAATCTGCAAGGCTTTGCTTTAGATCACAGCAGTTTAACTATGACATTAATTATAGTGTGTTTGTTTTTATTTTTTGACTGTAATCTGGAAAATATTTCCAGTATCTTAAATTGTGTTTTTTTTAAAGGAAATTCAATGATGAGACTTAAAAGAACCAGAAAACTTTTTTTTTTTTTTAATGTAGCCATTATTGGAATATTGATTAAACTGACCATCCAATATTTAAAACAAAAAAAAGCACCACAACCCCATGTTATCCTGCAGAGTGTGCTGCCATTTTTCATGGGCAGTTTGCTCAGATTGTACAGATCCTCAGTGGGCTCTTGAAAAGGCTCCAGGTGCTGAGTCATGTGCACACCCCAGCCGAGCTGCTGCTGGGAGCCAAGAGGGATTGTTGAGAGAGGAATATTAAAATAGTCTGTTTATGACAGCCATTAATAGAGCTGGTGTGGAGGGTACAGCAGCCTTTTGTGAAAGGTGGCTTTGCAGCATTGTAAGAGGAAGGCTGCCTTTAGCCAGGAAGGATTTGTACCTTATTTGGGTGTAACTTGCCTTGCAGTGGTCAGTATAGAGTGGTGAGAAATGCTGAGCTCATATCTTAGTCAGGAGGGAAGGATTTGATGAATTTAAACAATGTAAAACAATGCCTAATTTTATAAATGGTTAAAGATATATTTCCTGTAGTCGGATCACTTCCAAAGGGTTAATATTTGCCTTCCCTCCTGCTGCAGGTAGTGTGAAGTTCAGCCGAGCTGTAGAGTCAGAAGGATACAGGTGGAAAATACCTTTGGAAGAGGACATTGTTTGTCCTCATTTCACGCTTCATCAGCCGCACTGCCGGAGGACCCTCCCGCATTGTTCGGGGTCAGGAGCCTCCCCGGAGTGCGGGGACAAGGGACATCTCCTCCCCGGCCCAGGGCTCTCATCTTCGGACCACCTGCGTTTGGGGTGGAGAGCACCCTCCTCCCCTTGGCTCTCCTGGCACTGGCCTTAACTAGCAAAGGAAAAGACGGCAGCAATTATGGCACACACAATTAACGAGCTTCTAATCTCCAGCCTTGTGTGTAATTGCTGCTGTCAAATACAATTAGTGTCTGCCCAAGTTCCCTTCCCAGGGGGATGGCCAGGCCGAGGCACACAGGGAGGGGGGGGGGCGAGTGTCTGAAACTTTAGGAGAGTTTACATTTTCTTGTGGCCTCCCTAATAATCCTCACTCCTCAAATAGAGAAATGTTAATCCGGAGCATTAGGGGAACATGGTGGCCAGCAGAGCAGGTCTGCTCTTGGGTTAACTCTGAAGTGTCTTCTGTAAAATGTCTCACCTGAGCCTATACCAGCTTAATTACAATTCAATCAGCACATGTCAGGGATTTACTGGTACCTTGCTGTGACCCTGGTGGGGTTCCAGGATGTCACCTGTCCTGCTGTACAGGGAACTGAGACATGGACCATGGGTTTCTCCTCCCCCTGCCAAGCAGATCTCTGTGAACATCCAGCAACTGAAGCTCCTCCAGGTTTGGTGGCTCAGGGCTCTTGGTTGCCCTGCAAAGCCCTGCAGCACCTTGAAAGGCCATGACTGATTTTGGTGGCTTCTTTGGTGGCTGCTGAAGGCTGCCACGTTCCTGTCGAGGAGGGTGTTGCACTGGTCTGCTGCTGTGTGTGCACCTTGCTGCAGACAGGTATGGAGGAAGGTAACATGTCCCTGTCCCCAAGGCTGGGTTCTGTGCCAGGCTGTGCAGGAAAGCCAGGGAATGTGCCAGGCTGACATCTGCACTGGAGGAACAGGTGAGCTGGAGGAAGGCAAATTGTGCAGCACAAATGCAGATTGGAATCTGCACTATGTATTTGCTGCTGCGGAAATGCTTGAGAAGCTTTGACTGTAGTAATTTTGTTAGGAGTATTCCTTGTCTGCATCCCACAAAGCTGGATACAGCTGCTACTGACTCAAGTTGCATCAGGCTCAGAGGAAGAGGAAAACAATGCAATAAGTAGTGCAAACTTCTTCCATGCAGTGCGGTGGCTCAGGTGTGAGATCCTGATGCATCACTTTCATTGAACTTATCTCACTTTTCTGTTTCCAAGGTGCATGATGATGAAAACTTTCAGTCTTGACCATTTTAAGGCATTAGCCTTTGAAGATAAGTGTTTTGATGAGATGAACCTGTTTGTTGATGGCTTTCCGTTCTTCTTAAATATGTATTTATGAGAAGTCATTTAAAGGATTTGGGTGTGGAGAAAAACCAGCAAAATGTGGGGGATCTGGGGGGATGATAGATGTGCAGTGCAACACTAGACGTGCCTTGCCAGACAGTTACTCCTGTGTTTGCTGGGTGTCTAGGCATGCAAAACCAGCCAGGCAAAGTTCCCATTTTGCTCTGGGTAGAATTCAGGTGCCCTACCTTTAAACCATACCTGAGATCTATCTCTTCTGTTAACTCGAAGTTACGGTATTCATTTTTAAAAAAACTTTACTAAAACTTGTGCTGTTCCTGCCGTTTTGTAGTATTTCTGCAGGGCTTCTCTGTATCTTCCTTCTGTCAGATTTGGGAGTCTCTTGCCCTACATGTAAATAGCTGTGTCCCTTTCCATCCCAGCCAATCACTGAGAGTGAGTTCATTTGCATCTCTATAGCTACTTCTGGCTCTTGAGTTTGAAGTGGGTCATTGGAAGGGCCCGTGAATTTGCCATCTTGTTAAATCTGTTGTAGCCTGTTTTGTGTAGATTGGAACAAAGCTTGGGTGTGGAAAAGAACAACCAAACATCCCTGTTCTTCAGGGATATAGCAGAGAGTAATCCACCAAAGCAAGCCCCATCAGGAAACTATCTTAGATGATAGTTTTCATCCCACTCCCCAAAAATGCCAAAGGAGAAATGGATCGTGTCATCATCATGGGAGAGTTTTATGACAAAACCCTCACAAAGAAAATGTTTGTCTCTAATTGTTTTGCATTTCCATAATGCTTAGTATGATAAAACCATCTTCTCTTTCTCCTTTATTTTTCAGTCATGATTAGACTTTAATGTCGTTAAAGCTTGTAAGTGAGTTTGAGCCACTGTCTTGTTGAAGAGAAGATGGAGCAGAAATTTTCAGTGAGGCATTGGACAGGGTTTTTAATGTGTCTGTCATTATATGTTAACCTCTGAACTGGGACACAACGTCTGTTTTATGGCTGACAACAATTTAAAAGTATACATCTTGACATGGTGGATAAAGGAAGAAGGGGGAACGGAGAAGAAAAAAAGAATTAATGATGTTAGCAAATATTAGTGCCTGTATTTCCATTTTGTTCCGAAAGTGGTTGTCAGGCTTTGAGGCTGCCTGGAGCAGCATTGCCAATGACAGCCAGCCGGGATGCAATTGTCCCTTGGATCGAGCTGGGCTTTTATTGACAAATCCGCTGCACCGAGGCAGGGACGAGGATGCTCTACTGTCTGTTCCGGGAGGAGTGCGGCTTTTCTCCTGGCAATCCTGGTGACATTTGAGAAGGATAGTTCTGGGTTTAGTGGAGTTCCCTGCACCAGTCCCTGAGCCTGTCTGGAGTCAGGGGAGCTGAAGATGTCTCTTCAGGAGTACGTTTGCTGCATGCTGAAGCCCAGATTTGCCCGTGATTTATGCTGGCTTTGGTCAGCCAGATCTGCCCACCAAAGTTAACTATCAGAGGAACAATGACTTTGACATCAGCCTTAATTGTACACCAGCCACAAAGAATCAGTGGGCAAGGGGAAAACACGAGAAATTTCACTGTTTAAGGCATGTCTTACACCTCTCTATTGTCTTTTCTCCTATTTCTTACATGCCACTGCCTGTGCTTTGGCACATAAGTGCAATCCTCCAAGGTGTCTTCACATGCTGTCACAAATTCCTCTTTATCCCCACAGTTTTTAACTGGTATTTTAAGATCAACCCCTCATGCTCATGGAGCCCACAGCAGTTTTGTCTTTCCTACAGCACCTCTTTTGCATGGTCCAGCTGCAGATATGACTGCTGTGATCTCCCTCGGATTCAGGTCCCAAATTATGGAAGCCCTGGATCATGCCATTCCTTAACTATTGTTAGTTACATGGGTGTCTGCAGTGCTTCTGGACAGCGCTGCCAGCAGTTACAGAAATGGACCTGGCTTAATTGAGAGCTACATAGTTAATTATTAGTGCCTTTTTAGCAGAGGAGAGAGGAAATTTGCAGTGTCATTTTTTAATTTCATTGTGGTTTGTGGGGTAACATGACTTTAAACTCATGAGTCATTATCTGCATGTAGATAGCCCTAAAAGCCCTCTTTTGCTGTAAAAATGTCAAGAGATTTAAGAAGGAAAAGGGCATCTGCGTGTTACTGATCCCTTCAGCCAGGATGAATGACAAATAAAAACACTGGTTGCTGTCAGTGCTGTCAGTAGCTGTGACGTGGTTTGGAAGGAACTGCTGCTTCTGCCCCACTTTGTGTGTCACCGAGTTTGGTACATCGTGCTCAGATACTGCGTGGAAGTTCTGGCAGGCTGGGCAGCACGGATTTTGGAAAAAGGCAGATGAGCTCATGGATAGGCAGACTGTCAAGGGCAGCTGGAAAGAAACCAGTTTGTATCTGCATTGAAAGAAACCGGTTTGTATCTGTGCTGCAGCAGAGTTAACTTTTTGGGAAGCCTGGACAGATTCCCCTTGGGAAGCCCAGTGAGGATGAATGGTAGAGCCATGTCTCTGTCTTCATGGCTTTGCAGAGTAGGGGTACATGTTAAATACTGAGAAAACAGAATCTTTTCCTGGACCTTCTTCATAAACTTGTTCTGTATATCGAGGAGTGGGATGGAATAAGCTTGATTCAACATTCATAAACTGAATATTGAATTACCTATTTCTGTGTGAAAGAGATGAGATAAAAGCTGCTTGGACAAAGTAACTTGTATATGGATTAAAAGCCAGAGAAGTTTTTGCCTGAGTGTTTTTGGGAAAGCCTTTATCACTAAATTTCCCGATGACCTTATGTGTACTCAATCAACGTGATTAATCTTTGGTAGAAATGCATTCGTTGTGCAAAGAAGGTGAACTTAACCCTAGAAACCTCTTTTTTAGCAATTTCTGCCTCTAGAAAGATTAAATGTATTTTTTCAAATGTTTTTTCTGAATTGGGAAAAAAGCAACAACCAAAAACTCAAGTGGGAAGAGATAAAAGAATATAGATTAAAATTTTTTGCAGTTTCTGACACTGAATGCCCATCATCCCTCAGTATCAGACAGGATAGACTAGTAGTGAGTGTAGCTTCATTGTATAGGAATAACTCTTCTGTGCACTTACAGGTGATCTGAAATTAATTTTATTTTATTAGTGAAATTGAAGTAATTGATGGACAGTAAGGTTCCCTGCTAAATAATTTTTTAAGAGGGACACTGCACTGTAAAGACTCTGGAGCCCTTTCCCTTCAAGAAAAGAGAACTTCATGTCACCTTCTACTCTAAATTAGAGAGAGCCTGCTTGTCATGGAATAGCCTTCAAAGCCAATTTCCTTTTCGTGTGTTCTTATAAAGAGCTATGTCTGTGATATCTGCAAACCTAATGGCATGGCTTTGGGCTGGTACAGGAGAGCTGAAAGGTGGAACTCGTTGGCTCAAACTGGGCAGAATGTGAAAGTAAATGTATTATAGGGAACCAGTCCATTGATTTAAAACAAAAGCAACCTTAAAACTAGGAAGAAAGACAAATGTAAGTACTTGTTTTTCTTTTAAAAAATCAGCATCTTTCTAGGTAGAATTCTGATGGGACAGCAATGCTTTTTGGTGTAATGAAGCTGATCAGAGGGATGGAGCACCTCTCCTATGCAGAAAGGCTGAGAGAGCTGGGATTGTTCAGCCTGGGGAAGAGAAGGCTTTGGGGTGATCTGATTGTGGCCTTCCAGTGCCTGAAGGGGATCTACGAGAAAGATGCAGAGAGACAGTTTACAGGAGCTGGAGTGACAGGACAAGGGGGAATGACTTCAGATTGAAAGAGAGTAGGTTTAGATTGGATATAAAAAAAAAATTCTCCTGTGTGAGGGTGGTGAGGCCCTGGCACAGGGTGCCCAGAGAAGCTGTGGCTGCCCCATCCCTGGAAGTGTTGGAGGACAGGTTGGATGGGACTTGGAACAACCTGGTTGTTGTTGTCATGACAGGAGAATGGAACTAGAGGATCTTTAAGTCCCCTTGCAACCCAAATCATTACAGGATTCTGTGATTCAGCTACACATTGCAGCTACTGAGAGGCTGCAAAAGGCTGGGACTTCTCTCATGATATTTTTCACGCTGGGTGTGACACTCTCCCATCACAGAAAGCCACAAACCTGTCCACTGGCAACAGCAAGTTGCAATTAATGGGCTGGTTTTGTTAGGAATTGCTGCTGCAAATTGCAAACTGGTTTTGACTGCTTACCTAAAAACCAGAATACTTAATGCCATGGAAGAGTTGGGGTTTCTGGTTCCCTGCATCCCCTAATTGGGTCAGGCTTTCAGACAGCAGGCACTCACCCCTGCTGAAAGTCTGGCATCAATGTAAAGGCAGGCAATTGAAGATCCCAAGCTGCAGAATGGTTTTTTGAAAAGGTAGGCCTGGGGCTCCGTATTGATCAATCATTATTCTAATTGTTCATTTCTATTATGGTGGGAATCATTCAGAATCCTAGAGTTCCTGGGAGTAAATCATTTGGAGATGCTGCCCATTATAAAATTTAATTTTAAATCTATATTAAATAGATTTATAAAGGCAAGCTTTGCAATCTAGTAACAGAATATTATGCTGCCTCACAGAGGCTCAGCTTTTGGGTCCTGAGGGGCCAGGGCTGGGAATGAGAGCTGGGAACATGGTGGGAGCCAGGATGCTGGACCAATCTTTCTTTTTCTTTCAGACAACAGAGAAGAGGGGAAAGGAAAGCAAAACGGTATTTGGAGGCCCAGTCGTCAGCTCATTATATCAAGAAGAAACAATCAGGTGATTATCTGTGCTGGAATTCGGTTAAAAACAGTTTTTTTCTTATGTCATTTTGTTAAGATTTTTTTTTTTTTTAATATTGCACAAGTGTGGTGGCAACTACAACAGGATAATAAATGACAGGAAAGAACTTTTCAGGTCCATAATCATTTAAATCAATATCTGCCTGTATCATTGCCAGGTAGTAACCTTTCCCTAGCGCAAGATGTGGGGGAAGGGCAAGGCTTCCCATTTTTCAGTTATATGGCTGGAAAAAAAGGTAATATTGGATATTTTTAGTAGAAAGCTATTCAGGCACTACCTTTTTCAAATAGTTATTTCTTTACCAATACATTCATTAGGGACTGTTCAGTGAAGGTTTTAGTGTTGGACAATGTTTGCCTTCAGGGAGAGTTTGTGCCTTATATCAAATTAATTTTTTTCTAGGCTCTGCAGCTAGAAAAGCTAGCTCTGCATTTACTGAACTAGAGTGGCTGCTACTTAAAACTGTCAAGGTGTAAGTAGTAAGTGACATTAGCAACTGAATAAGGACACCTGGATGGCTTTTGGTTTATTTTTTTACTGTTCCATACTACTAATCATGGGTATAATATTAACTCCAATACCTAAATGATTTTGTGGAGGAATATTTAGAATACTGTATCATATTTTTAGTTTAAATGAACAGTCAGAGAAGACTAAAGTTTTGACAAGTGTTTCCTGTCATGTAGTCACCCATTTACATTTATATGATCCCATTTTTTAATTGAATGTCTTGCATCTTTTTAGATCCAGGAAATTTAAACACTGATTTCTCTACATACAGTCTCCAGCTGAGAACTTACCTAAAGGGTTAAAACTCTAGCACAGCATTTCTTTGACCTGTTGTCACAAACTAATGGAAAGAAATCTTGAGCAGGTGGCTCCAACGCCTTTGCAAGGAGCTCAGGTCGGAATTGAGGCAGCTGTTGTAAGCAGAGAGGGTGGCAGTTGTGTGCTTGGCAGTAGTGCAGGCATTTCCCTTGGGGTTGCAATCCACTTTGGAGTGGAGTGGAGTAGTTGGCCAGGAATAGCTTCCTTCCCTTGCATGGGGAGCCAACACATCTTTAGCTTGCCCTGGACCTTGAGCAGAGGTGGTCAGGTGTGACCTTGGTGTAACACACTGTTTGGGGTATGGCACTTCAGCTGGCCACCAGCTCCTTTTTCTTCCCTGTTCCATCAGTGTGGGTCTCAGCCAACATCCTTGATCCCACAGTTTGACCTTGTGGTTTAAATCCTGTTCATGCTCTCCTGTTAGGGGTGGAACATATCCCTACAGTGCTGTCAGAGTCTTGGCTATCCCAAGAACTGCCTATGCCCTTTCCTGGGTATTAAATACAGCATAATGCACAGAAAAACAGAGTTGGCTCTGGTTGGCTTGACCAGCCTAAATCTTTTCATATATTTGTTTTTATTTTCAAGAGTACAGCTGCAAATACTTTTTTTCCAAACATACCAAGAGGAATATAGGTGCTGTTTGTTTAGCACAGCACGGCTGTTGTCCTTACAAATGAGGCTGTAGGCAGGTGTAGTCTCCAACACAGCTGGAATAGGGTGATTCTGCTGAAATTCTTTGAATGAAGTGTCCTGACTGCTGGCAGAGTGGAAACTCATGTAGTCCATTAGCACATTTTGGCTTGCAGGCATCCATGTCTTCCTTGCAAGACAGGAATGAGCAAGTGTCACCATCATCTCACCCACACAGAGTTGTACAGCTTCAGATTTCCTGGTTCTTTTGTCTACTGTTCATTCTCTTCCTGGAACAGGTAATAAACATGCAAGTATCTCTGGTATGATAATTGCAATAACAAAACCATAGCCCTAAACAGCAAAATTGCTCTGGTACCAAACCTACAAGCAGATAAACCAAGGAGAAGTGGCTCTAAACATCAGGTTTGGTGTCCAAGTTTGTCTAGAGCAAGAATTGGTTCAATAGCTGTAGCACTCACCTGAGAAGGGTGACTTTTGTGAGGCTGTGAGTGGTTACTTACAAAAACATAAGCTTAGCATTCAGCAATACTTGATAAAATAGAATGTTGTAATAAAAAAAGAAGGCATTTTCTGTAGAGAAAGAAAATTCAAAATCTGAAGGGGAAAGAAAACTGGTTAGCTTGAGCCAAGATAAGCTTTAACACATTGATAGTTCTGGGTAAGTCCTGTGCTGTCAGTGTGTGTGTGTGTGCTGCCTCAAAATCTGCTGTCTGAGAAAAGAAACTTGGATGCAGACTGTTTTATTGACTCATTTGTCCATGGCGGGTTGTCTGAAGCTTTACAACAAGCTTGCAAAAATTGGAATATAAATCAAACCACTTTGGTTTCTGTTTCCCAGGACTGTTGATAGGCTAAATATTTTCCTGTTACAGGATCATACTAAAGAAGCCCAAAATAAGTAAAAACGCCCCTTATTTTGTGTACTAAAAACTAAAACTCAAGTCCTCATCAGCCCTGAGTCCTGACAGAGTGCTGAAAGCAATTTCTCAGCAGGCATTACTCTGCCAAACACAGCCTATACCATGTGCCCTTTAGGATTCTGCTGATGCAAAGGCAGGAAAAAGCTGCTAATTTATCTGGATCCCAGCATCATCACAACCTCACCTTGCACCAGGCGATAGACAAGAATGCAGGTGCAGAGTTTGGAAGTAAGCAGGTTCACTTGTTTTATTCTTACCAGAACCTTTTGAACAGTTTATCAAATGGTTAAAGCCCTCCAAGCTGTTGCTGTGTAATATGAAGAGGAGAGGTTTTGTTTTAAATAGAATAAACCCCTAGTTTGCCATCAGCAGTAGTTAGAAACAAAGCAGCAGTGCCATTGCTTTCAAACTGTCTAAAATTATGCCTAAATAATGCTTACATTCCTTTTGTGGAACGAAACGCTTGGGATTTAGGGTGCAGAGCTGTAAATGATGAACAAAGTGGAGTTCCCATACCCTGTCCTAACATGGATCAGCAGTAGGAAGAACTCCGATGGTGCCAGGGCTGATTTTTTCCTTATCACTAATTATCTCAAATGTTTCTAATTGAGAACAAGATAGAAAAATGGTCAGTCTGGCTCACAGTACATTGCACTGATTCCAAATAAATTCAAGAGCATCCATAGAAACAGGTTATACCGATCTAATTAAATCAATTTAGAAAGAGATTCAGTTAAATCAGTGCAATTTGCGTGTTCATAGATCAGCCCTCAAATCAGGAGAAGGTCTCTTGAGCTAATGAGGCATAGCAGTTATTTACTTTGGGGTGCTGGGCACCGGTCATCAATTAGGAGTCATTAATAAACCCTGGCAATAAAGAGCTCGAGTACCCCCAGTGAGTAATGGGGAGCAGTTGCAGGATGTATTAGCATAGTGCTCAGCCTCTGGGTTTCTCTGCAAATCACTTATCTCCCCTCGGGCATTGCATAAAACTCCTGCATGCTGGTGACTGATGATGGCACTCGGAGATTCCCTTGGAAGAAAGAATTTAGAAATTATCAGTGATTTCAGGCTGGGTGTAGTGGTGGGATTATTTTTTTACTGCTACGTAAAGCTTTATGTCATTTTTCTGGTCTTATTACCAGAACAAAGCAGTAGTAGTGGAGCTCTTTCATGATCAAAGCACTATAATTAGTTTCTCAAACCTGGGAAATGAGCAGTGATCTGAGGTTGACTGATGTGTTACCAGTATAAATCTCATCCAAGGCACAGTCTGAGAGATATGCCAAAAAAAACGCAGCCTTGGAAATTCAGCTTTATTTTTCAGTATTTTTTTAAAGCTGGAGCAAGGAGTAGGCAGTTTATACGTGTTTTCAGGAAACAAATACATTGATTTGGCAGGTGGAGAAAGACAAATAATGTTGCCAAATGTCCCTTTCCACTTCCACTGGAGGACCCCTCCTGCACTCTGCCATGAGCTGCTTCCGCGCGGCCTTGGAATGCCAGGATGGGAATGACATCTGCCAGTCAGCACAGAGGCCTTCCTGAGCTGTGTTTTACACTTCTGCCATCCAAGGGATGCTGAAGAAGCCTTTTTTTGGTAGAAACTACCGCCCTTCCCCTGGATGTTTGGGAACAACCCCAATCACGAGTGGGGCAACATTTAGGATGTGGGTGCAGAGCGGGCACCCCTGGTGTGCGGGACCTGCCTGATGCCGTGCAATCCATCAGAATTGTATTAATCCCACTAACGCAGCCGCCATCTGGTCCTGCTGCCGGGCCGGCTCGTGCGAGCCCCCGTGATGGATGGCCCTGGGAATTGATTAGTTGTTGTGCGAGACAAATGAACTGTTTTGGCAGAAAATACCAGAGGTCGCTGCATGTGGTCAGGCACAAAGGCTGCTGAATTTTAAAGAGCTGCTTCCAGCATCCATTGCAAGGATCCTGCTTCAGAGCAACGACGGCTTTCGAGATGAGCCCAGTGCTCCGGAGCACAGTTGGGGTTTTGTTGTCTCCCTTCAGCCCTGCTTTTGGGAACAGCAGCACTGGAAATGAGCACAAAGCTGCAGAGATGTGGGAGCTGGCATCCTTGTTGGGAATTACGGGCTGGTGTTGTGAGGGTAGGTGGCTGTGCCACAGATGTCTGTTGCTCACGTAAATGCTGGGCTGTGCAATCCCTGTGGAAGAGCTTTCCTGGTTTTGCGGAGCCCAGGCATCTCATGGTGGGCTCAGCCATGGTGCCTCTCAAACAAAACACCTGCGGGTTCTGGCAGCTGGGGCTTGGGGTTTTTCAGTGTTGCTTAGAAAGGGCTACACTCATGGTAATGTTCAGTGGGTCAATCTTTTGACTTCAAGATGATTGCCAAGTTTATTGCTTCCCCTCTCTTTACTGTCCTCAGAGCAGTGACCCTTGGGGCTTTGCTTTGTTGTGCAGAGGGGCAGCTTGGCTCAGGCCTGCCTTCCCTTTGGGAGAGCACATCCTTCAGTGGCGGCTCCCACTTGGCGTTTTCCCAGCCGCCTCCTCTCCGGTGCTGCCATTGACGCACCGAAGCCATCGGTGGGTGGGGAATTGGATGACACATGTCCCGTTATGTCCCAGCAGCTCTCGGAGGATGGCACACGAGTGTGCCGGCAAGTGGGCAACACTTCCCTCGGGACAGCCTGCCGGCTCAAAATAAACTTGAGTTATGGATTTATTCAGCTTGTAAAACCTCAGCTGGCATAAATAATTGAGAAAGCAAAGGTTTGTCTGTGGAGCGTACCTCAGGGACCCGCTCCTGCCTCCCTCCCTCCCACCACCTTTTCTTATGAAAATGATCCCAGTTGCACTGATAGATAATAACAACACCAAGCAATTAAAAGCTATGGGTGGCTGGAGAGAGGAGAAAAGGTTCAGTTAATGAGCTTTTCCTCTTCCTGTGCCCAGGAGAGCCTCCGAAGTGACGAGGCGATTAAAGCGAAGAGATAATTATAGATTATGTGAAAATGGGTCCCTTGGGGGCCGAGGGCCTTGACATAAACAGTGAGTGTTGCGAGTGCCTCTCGGCTCCCTGCACACGTCCCGTTCCGCTCTGCTGCGGTGCCGCTCGCTCGGCAGCGCCGTGCCAAGCACACGGGCAAAGCCACCTGTTAGCGGCACCCGGGGCCACTCTGTGGCAAATCCGCTGGGACATGCCTTGGACCAGCCCCAGGAAAAGGGGAGAGGACGCCCAAAGTAGAACCTGGTCTCAGCCCCCCGCCCCGAGCTTTGCGCTGGAGGTAACCTGTGGAGGGGGAGGAAGGGGACGGGGCAAACTTGGAGGGTGTTCTCTGCATGAGGGTAAAATAGCTGAATTTCAAATCTCTTCTTTGCCCTTTTCAGTGGCAGCCTTGGTGCTGTTTAGAAAGCAAGGAGGTTTACAGCACTCCAGGTGAGAAGGAGATGAAGCCTGATCAACCAGCAGCAGATCTTTTCCATGAACTCTTTTGGCTTAACATGTGTGTTTTGGACAGCTTATGGAGAAGGCTTGCAAAGCCTTCCAAGCTTGGAGAGAGATGACTTGGTTTAAATTCTTCCAATTTCTTTTATTTAACGATGGAAAAAGCTGTCCATGTGTTACTTGCAGGCAACAGGTACTCTTCAACTCATCTTTAAATCAGAATTACTGTCTCTTACAGGGGATGGGGAGAGCACAAGGAGATAGCTTGGAGGGCTGAACATGTGTCTGCAAGGGAGAAGAGAAACCCTCTGGCTGTCCTCAGGAAATAGATACAGAAACACCCTGCCTTTACTGACAGTCAACTGGTTGCTGACTTCAAGACTCCTTTATATCTCAACAATCTGACATGGAAAGAAAATTGCATTCGAGTCTTCCTTTTAGCTACAGGTTTTACATGATTGTGCACATCTCCATTAGATTGAGTTTCATGCTGTTTCCCATCTAAGATGTCCTGAATACTGTATTTTTAATTTAAATTGAGATTTTTCTGAAAATAGTGATGGAAATGCTATGGATTTTCTCCCCCGTAATATTAGCTGAGCATATCTTTGCGCTGTCACTTCTGTATTTCTGACATGTTTTTGTCTGGTTTTAGACTGTTTCTACCAGTTTCTGAGGCTTGCTGCTGACTCTTACCAGTTTTATGAGGAGTACAAATTCCTGCTAGGAACAGGTCTGATAAAATCATTACATCCTTTTCTTTTCCTGTAGCTACTATAGTGGAGGTATTATTATGTACACATACACACATGTGAAATAAAAGGAGGGGAAAAAAAACTGAGTTGCCAAGTTTTCAAGCTCTTATTTGTCCTGTATGGTTTTCAATGCCGAGTCAGCAAATAACAGTAACTTGTCTATTCCATTCACACCGTTTGAGAAGAATGTCTTCCCTAGTATTGGACCCTCCAAAAAATCTGTTTTTAACTCCTCTGAGCTCTTTCCTCAGTTTCCCTTCCTGATTTTAGTTGGATCAGATTGTTGTAAATGTCTGGAGTGCAGCTTCATATGACTATTTTATTTGTAGGTAAAATGTTCTCGTTGCTGGAAAGAGCTTGTTTCTTTGTTAATATTTATAGAAAAGTTGGATATAATATATGCCTATTTTTTTTAAGGAGGGCATCAGGAGCAGAGGAATGGTTTAAAGCTTGAGAAATAAATGCAGAGTAGAAGAACGAAATTTCCCGAAACCTTATCTTCAGGTGGGGAAATTGGTATTCTGGATTAATTCCATTGTGGAGACTTCTGAAAGAAAAGTGTTTTTTTGGAATGGGGATATATAGAGCATTTGCAGAGTTGGTTATTCCAGAAAGCTAAATCATATCCAAATAGCTGTGTCAGGTCATTTTCCCCTTACAGACAATAATATCCTTGGAAAAAGACTTTAAAAGTCCTGTCTGGAGGCTGTGGTGGGAAGATGGACTGGTTGTGGTAGGTCAGGGTTGCTGTGCCCTCTCTGCTGGCACAGACCCTGCAGATGCTCCCTGTGCAGCACAGTCAGGTGCTTTATGGCTGCCATGTCCCTGCTGGTGGCTCTGGTGCTGCCATCTGAGCTGTGCCAGGGCTCTGCAGCACGTGGAATGACCAGGTGGCGTCACTGCCAGGGATGGAAGGGCACAGCCCGAGCTCGTGGTTGTGACGTGGAGAATCATCCTGGAATATCTGAGGATGGTTGTGGGCTTCTGCAGCAAGAAGGGACTGGGGTTTGCTTTGGTGTTATGGAGGAAAGAGTGATCCATAATAAATGGAGGGGGTGTGGCTGTGCAAGGGGGAACCAAGTTCCTGCACAGTGTTGTTGGAAAGGCAACTTCTCCCAAAAGGCTGCTCTCGGCAGCCAGGGCTGTGTTGGAGAGGTTGAACTAACAAGGTAGGACTGGAGGGACTTCCCAGCATATCACATCAGCCCCTGTTAGCAGGGGCAGGCATGTCTGGTGACCTCCATCGTGAGTCTGTCAAGCTCCATCTCGAGCTGTATAAGCTTTTGCCTTTTCTAATCCTGCTGTGAGTTTTTTTTTTCCCGAAATTCAAGGTAATTGCATTTAAAGGATGCAGTGATCTGTTTCCCAGGAGCTTGTGTGTAACAAGCGAGCAAGACCACCAACAAATGAGTTCATGAGAGACTGGTTAAGAAACTGGGAGACTCCTGTAATGTCTTTAGGCCTGAACACAGAGTGTGAAACCCTATGTGGTTCCCGGCTCTTTACTGGAAAGGTGCAGCTCAGGTGTCTCTGCAGGGACTGCCTATGTACAGAGGGGAGGGATGATGTGCTGGAGAGCGGTGCTACTGAGGGGGCAAGGTAAGAGGGAGGACAGAGGAAGTGATTTCTTGGGAGAAAGCAGTGATCTGCCACTGGAGTGAGTATTAGTGCTTTTTCCCACCTTTTTCTGGCACTGAGGCAGGACACAGATGCTTGAGGTCTGAATAATCAGAGTGTAACTTAGTAAACTAGATGCATAACAATAAAAGACAAAATTGGGTCCTGGAGCTCTGCCTGCCCTGATGGGAGCAGAGGACGTGGCCTTGCTGTCATTTCATTTTTTGGGACTACAGGTCAAAGAGCATCACTTTTTGTTTGTAACCCATTGCTCAGAAGTACAAATGTTATCTAGATTTTACTTTTCCTTCCTGGTGTTCTTCAGCCTGCAATGCAGATGAACAGAAATACTTTTGCCTTTTAGCATCAGGGGGTCGGTTCTCAAACTGCCCTGTTGCATTTCTCCTGCCTGAAAGACCCAGAGCAGACTGACCTCCTTACTGGGTCTGACCAGCTCCAGCAAGCTCCTTTTTTTCTGAGTAACTGAGGCTGTCAGTCTGAGTTCTGCTGAACATCCAGACGGTCTTTAGTTAAGGTGATTGAAAAGTGGGGATGTCATGTGAGGCAATGACTCTGTGTTTAACTCTTGTGAAGCTGCCAAGCCCCCATAGCAATGCTGATGGGCTCGTTTGAACCATGGTTTTCATCTGGAAACTAGAAGGAGAGAGGATTACGTGGGCTTTTGGCTTACTTCTGGAAAACCAGTGACCTCTTTTCTTTATTCCCTGCTAGCAGCACAGTGATATCACTGTATTTATACCTAAAGGTATGACTCTTTTAAGAATCTGTGAAAGGTCTTAATTTCATTAAAGGTTCTGTCTGTTTGGCAAGTAAGGATGGAAGTTTTATTGTCTGAAGCTGGAGTATTTCTTGTAGCTCTAAGAGAAGCTGTAGGTGTGACTCAAGGACCTGTGACACCATCATTTGATCTTTCTGCCTGCAAGCAGTCCTAAGTGAGCAGGTGTTGGTGTTATATCCAGGATCCATCATGTGTTCAGCCAAGGACAGATTGCCTTGCAGGTGTCCTGTTTGTCCTGCTGTTTTCTCCAAGCCACATTAGTGGCCTCTATCCAGTATGGATAGCATCAGAAAGGGTTTTAGTGTGACCCAGAGTGGCTCTTACAAGAACAGTTTTAGCCTTTTCTCTTCTGTGGGATTGCAGTTATTTATACCCGAACTTGAACATGGATTTTTCTGGCTAACTTCATACATTTCTTGTGCCATTTCACAGGAATAAACTGACATTTGTCTGGACATAATACTGTTAAAAACAACTTTCGTTTTTCTAGGAACCGGTGTCTTCTGTTTCTTAACTTGAAGGGTGGGGGGAAAGGACATTATTCTGCATGTGCAATACTAGGTGCCTGTTTCAATCCAATGACGGCACTGAAATATCTGTAATAAAGTTAGAGCATATAATGTGCACGTGGCCTTTGTGTTGTGCAGTAACATGGTGCTTCTTTTGCTTTTGTTTCCTGAATAGGGAAGAAGACAAGAACATTTTTGATTACTGCAGAGAAAACAACATTGACTATGTAACCAAAGCCATTCAATCAAAAAAAGTGGATGTGAATGTCACAGATGAGGAGGTATGGAGAAGAGATAAGGACCATCAATCTTTTATCTGTTTTGTGTATTAATTCAGTGCTACTGCTTTTTAAAATTCCCTGGTTAGAATTGTTATAACAAGGTACTGCAACAGTTGGACAAACACTTTGTCATTGGGACAGAGTAATGTATTTGAAAACAGCTTTCCACTGGATTTCTGGTAATGTGGATGTACTAAGTGTGGTACTGTAGTGTGTCAGATCAGAAACTTGGTTTCTATGTTATTTTCAATACCAGCAGCCACTTGCAGAGTAAGATCTTCTGAATACATCCCTTTCCCCACTTTGTACACTAAATGTGGTCAAACAGAAGTAGGAATTGAGGGAAGCAGCTTTTTTGACTCATGAAGTCTGTTCTGGTTGAAGGAGGATTTCTGCCATGCCACCAGTTTTTCATAGTTCCCAGATAGGGGCAAATGAGTGATACTGTACTTCCAGCTTCACAAAAACAGTTACATTGCCTGGTCTTTCTCTGCTCCTCAAACTCAAAACACCATTTCCCCACAGCAAGGTAATACAGGCACTGCCAGAAACCTCAAGAAAAAACTGTCTAAAACTGTGAATCGGCTTCTTCCTTTTCTTGGTAAGAGCAAACACCTGGTGGGGGGCAGTTTCCTGTTCATCCTTCAGGAATTGTGGCTGTACAAGGTTTGTCACCTTGGTTTCCCTGCTTGCACACTGCCACCTAGCCCTGCCCCTGGTCCAGCCTGAGCGCAGCTCCTTCCAGCACGTTGTGTTTTGGTGAACAGATGAAGTGCTTAGACATTCATAGACTGAGACGCCACAAATTCAGTTGGGTTCTCCTGTAGCTCTAAGCAGATTTCTGCCCTCTGAGCCATGACAGCCCCGGCTGGGGCTCTGAATGCTGATGGCAGGGCCTTTTATTATTAATCAGGAATTCATGTGAATTAATTTCCAGAGGAGAGGAGGGAGGGTGTTCCACGATCAGGGTTGGAATTTCACATCATAAATTCAATGAACTGAAACTGTCATGTGCCGCACAGTCACTGCCACAGCGCCTTCCTGAGCTCCATCCTCCTGCTGATCGCAGGTTACAGAAGGAGATGTCCGGGGCAATCACACAGAAAATACAGCTGGAGTTTTTTCATTAGTAAAAGCTCATTTTTTAGGATCACATGCTTGCAATATGTGCATAATAATGCCATGTTAGCTATTGCTTTGTTTCCACCATACTTTTTAGTAGTTAGCAGCAGTCAGAAACTTGTATCTTTCTTTCTGTTCAAGCAACAAATATGCTTGTTTTCAGACAAAGAAATTCTGTTTAAAAAAAGAAGAAAGTTTTGTGGAAGCTGAAATATCCAAACTATGTAAAATAACTACCAGATGAGATCCTCTTTAGGAATTATCCATGAGTCCCTGATGTAAAGGAAGTCCTATTTCTAACTAATGGATATTAGCACATGACTGTTGCAGAGTATGGGACTGCTTCAGCACAGGCAGGAGCCAAAGACATCTGCCTGCCTGTGAAGGGCTTCTGGGAGGATTTCCACTGGAAAAACTTATCCCAGAGATTAAATTCTCACAGCTTCAACAATTTTAGTTTACCCCAACAAATGTACAAATAGGGGAGGTAAGAACCTTTGGTTTTTTGGGGAACTGTGTGCTTTCCTTATGCTGAGTCTTAACTGGTCCACAAAAACCAGAGCAATAGCGTACCAAAAGGAAACATCTGAAAGAAATAGCTGTTTCATGATATGTTGGGGAACTGAAACCGTTACCAGTGTTGTTTGGTATCCAAATATGTTCTTCCTAGTCTGGCAGGTATCTTATTTTCCAATATCATGCAGGTTTATTGAAGGTTTAGAACCCGTTTTGGACTAGAGATTTCCCAGACTGAGCCTTTTGTGGAGTGAAGTGTACGCAAGCATAATCTTGTCATTTTTATTAACTATTTTAGTGTTACTGTGCAAATACATTCTGCCATATGCAAAAGCTGCCTCATCTGGCCTCTGAACATAATTCATGCTGTCAGTCCTTTGATTTAAAAGCCTATAAATATAAAATGTCAGCAGGGTACATACAAAGAGTTAACTTCTTATGAAACAAAATCAACTGAAGCACCAAACAGGCTCATGTTAAGCTGCAAAGACACTCGGCTCAGCCTTTCCTTGGACAGTAAAGACTTGGATGGGGTTGTAGGATGTTCAGATTTTATTTTTATGTGGTACTGCATCTAATTATATTCCCCCCATTTTGTGGCAATCTGAAATAAGTCAATGAAATGAGAAGAGAAATCAAGAATAAAAGTGTAAAGCGGGGATGAGCCAACTTAGTGGAAGCAAAAGGATTTCAGAAAGGGCAGCAGAAGATTCTGGGGTTTAGATAGATGCACTTGGAAACTTCCAAAGCATAAGTGGCCTTCTCCCTAAAAGAAGTAAAGCTCTTCATGTGCAGCATTTGAGCCAGCATACCTGCTAACAGTTTGGATATAATAAACTTCGATTTTGAATTAAACAAAAAATCTAATGACAGTAATCATGTACAAGCTTCCATTTACTGTATCTAAATTGCCTGGAGTTCAACAGAATTGCTTGCATTCACGTATAAGAAGTAGCACAGACCAAAGCAACCTGTTTTCCTTGTGTATGTCAGCAGGACTAATGGAATAAGAAATGGACTGTGGCTGTGAAGTCACCCAGGCACATCCTGGGAGTGTGGCTCACTTGTTGCCTTTTTGAAAATAGTATTTCTTCAACGTGTAACAGACCAGGAGCTGCTCAAAGGCAGAGATGAGTTGCTTTTGTAATTTGTGCCAAGGGCTATGGAGGTTGTAGGGAGATAATTTTTTTTTAATTGTTGGATAAATCCCAGTAAACAAACATGTTACCTGTGTGCAGTGTTTAAACCCTTGCCAAAACTTTAATGAAAGGCATCTGACAGGATGCTCGCTTAGTCCCCGATCCTCGTGCTTTTGAGACTGCCAGTGCCAAGTCGGTGCCAGCTTGCCAAGGAAAGGACAGGGGGGAAAATGGATTTGTAGAAGGGTCACATACTTCTGGATTTATAGGCTTTCTCCCATTAGCAAAATGTCACCAAACGTTTCAGAGCTCTGAAAGTGATTGACTTCCAAGTCAAGTTTACCTGTGTAATTGCAACAACAACCCTTCCATTCACTGTTTCTGCTGTCACAGGGGGATGCAGCCATTCTGTAGATAGCTGTCTTTTCTTAATTACTGTTAATAAAACACTTGCCACGAGTTGGAGTGGCTCATTGCTATCCAGCCATTACAGCTGCAAACATCATGCCTAGAAGTGTAGCTTTATATTGTAGCACATCCATTCGGTTTGGCTTTGTTCTCCCCTTTCTCTGCTCGAGCTAATTGATGTGAAAATCATTCCCATCCATTTGTCTGTCGACTTGGTGTATTGGAGACAAATCCCTGTCCTGTGCTTTGTTTGTGAACACCCTGTGACTTGGAGCTGAGCAAAATTGATGTGCTGTTGGCTTGAGAAACTGCTGCAGGAGCTGGCCAAGCTGGCAGTGGTTAGCCAAGCAAAGCACAGAAGATTTAAGAGGCAGGGTTAGTGCACTGGGGCTATTTTTGTGCTTTTTTTTTTATTAAATACTTCAAAGGCAGGGGGAAACGCATCCTCTCAAGTAACTTCTGCAACAACTGTCATGTCTGAGTTGCAGGGAGGGAGTACCTTGATGTTTGATTGCGTCTAGTCAAGACCTCACTGCTGCAGCGCTTTCCTATGTGAAATTATTCGTTTTGCTTTGAGTCTCTCACTGCTTAATGAAACAGTCATGTGGGAATTGTTTTGGAAAAGCTCAATCTGGCTCTTAAGATTTCTGCCACATTATTTAAACACACAAACACGTTACATGCTGGTATAAAGCAGCAGCTGTGCAGACTAAAGAGTTTTCCAACATGCAGAGGTGATATCCATGCTATACAAAGACTGGGTCTGTATGTTCAGTTTGAGCTTGTCTTATCACTAAGGTTTATTTTAAGAAAGACATGGGAAACAAGTGGACTTTGTAGCTATATAGCTGTCTAAGTATGTTAGCCAAAGCTGTTGACTGTTGTTAACTTACCTGGTGGTCTGCAAACAGTCACGAATATTATCTGGTTTCCCTGGAGCTATTAAGGTTGAAAAAGACCTCTAGTATCCTCTAGTCAAACCAATTTAAATACCAAACTTTTAGTAATACTTTTTGTTATGCTGTAAGTAGGTTGAGATTCTTCTGCAGGTATTTTTTCTTCCACATCTCCTGATGTGCTCTTGCACAGAAGGTTTCCAAAGCCCCATGCACCCTGTGCTGAGGATGTAGCGTCCTGTAGACATTTCTTGTGTAGAACGTGTCAGCTGTTTAATAGTGCACAATTACAATGCAGAGCCATTTAAGGCACTAATTAGAAAATATTGTATCCATTTAGAGTTGCAGAGAAAATATATAGGTAAGCAGAGTGTAATTACCCAAAGTGGAATTGGCCCAAGACTTGAAATCCATATTCTTGCAAATAGCACAAGGAGATTTTTAATGACTATAAATGATCAGGCTTCAGGTTTGTGTCTTGTTCAAAAGGCACCATGTGCAGCAGAACCAGCCTTCCACTGTCATGGGCAGGACGAGTTGCACAGTGCTCTGGTAGGGCTATTTTTGCACAATTAACTGTTGGTTTTCCTTTATTGGTCTTGACCAAGTTCAGCACCAATAAAATTAGATTCTACTTGTGCAAAGACAAATGCAAATTAACATATTTTAGCCACTAATCTATAGCGTGAATTTTGATATAAAGGACAGAAATGCCTTTATTTTATAATGTAATTGTGCAATAACTACATTTGAATAATTGCAATATTATTCCTCTACACATATATCAAGACACTGAAATCATCTGTTGGAGTATTTATTGCTATTGTGCAAATTACAGATGTGCCTCTTCCTTTCGACATAAACATCTGTGGCATAAAAAAGGTTGGTATTTGTCCAACTGAAATCCTAAGTCTCAATTAATTGCCAGTCCAGAGATGAGTTAAGGATGCTAAACATGAATTAAAGATATCTCCATATTTACCAATTGTTTTAAGTTGTACTCTTTCCCCTTTGTAGACTTTGATAGTCACATTGAGTGCAAGAATATTAATCATTAAATGGCCTGTGGATGTCATCAGTGCTTCCATAGAAAGTCACTGTCAGAAAATTCATTCTAATGTAGGGTTAATTAGTGTAACATTAAAATTACATGTTACAGAAATTAATTACTTGCTGGGTCAAAAAGTATGCATTTCCTGACTCAAAGTCATGTTCTACCTCTACTGTCCTGCCCAGGAAAACCCAGCAGAAGCAGTGCGAGCTTTGGTCACAGGTGTCTCCTGCCCCTCGTGCTGTCTGGCACTGTGGCCAGGAAATTTGGCTCACAGTTCCCATTAGCAGATAAATGAGTTGCTCACCTTGTTCCCCACTGCTTTGTCAAGAGATTTATAACCAGGCATGGGCTAATTTCAATGATTTCTTCTGTGAGGGTCTGTGACTGTTTTCCATGGCATATTGGAAAACACAGGTCAGTCTGATGGTGTCACAGCTTGACAGGGGTGATTCCTGATTATCTGCAGGGTGATTTGCAAGGAATCCCCTGCAAGTGTGCTGTGTGCTGTCCTGAATCAGGAGAGACTGATAGAACGTTAAGGCTAATTTACTAAGTGTACATAGAAGGTTTCCTTCTTTGTTTACTATCTCAGACTACTTTGAGTTACCTTTCTCAGGCATCCTAAGCTACTTCCCATATCCTTGGGCATGCAGGAAGATCTGAACTTCCATTGCATCCCTTCCCATGGTGGCAGACACCTGGACAAAGGGGCTGGGAAGAAAACTGTGGAGGTGTGGGAGGGGCTGAAGTCATGGATGCATTAGGGCTGTCCAAGAGAGGATGGACATGGGGGCGTCCCTGCCCAGACACCCAGTTTTAATCTTCTCTTGCAGCAGAGGCAGGATCTGTGGGTTGAGTGTTTCAGACCTACCACAGAAATGAGCCTTTTGGGACTTACCACATGGCAGCATTGAAAATTGTACCCTTACTGTGTAAGTTGTTGCTCCCGAAAAAGTCACAGGTGCCAAAATCCCAAATCTAGGAAAATTAATAATGTCCTGGCTCCTGTGTTTCATGCTTTGCTGCTTTTCCCCTCTAAATTTTTTGCTGGCTTGGGGGTTTGGTGCAAAATAAATGAAAAATTGAACTATGTGTAACTTTTGATGTTTCTAGTGTTATTGTACAAATCCAAATCACCAGCAATAGTAAGTGGCATACCTTTTTTTTTTTTAAGGCTATGTTAATTTTGTTATTGGTGCTCATACTTAATAGCAAGACTGATTTTCCATGGGTTTTTTTACTTGGCTTTGTTAACTTTCTCCTGGCTGTTTCAGGGCCGGGCTCTGCTGCACTGGGCATGTGACAGAGGACACAAGGAGCTGGTTTCAGTGCTGTTACAGAATGCTGCTGACGTGAACATCCAGGTAAGAAAGGGACACGGAGGTGAATTGGATTGAAGTGTTACACCACCTCCTGACCAAATGTTTCACATGAAACCAAATTCATCCCAAACTCCACAGCAAGTTCTCTCAGGGTATTTATCACAGAAAACCTGTTCTGCTCTGGTGAGACCCCACCTGCAGTGCTGCATCCAGCCCTGGGGCCCAGCACAGGAAGGATGCAGACCTGTTGGAGCAAGTCCAGAAGAGGCCACAAAGTTGATTAGAGGAATGGACACGTCCTCTGCTATGAGGAAAGGCTGAGAGAATTGGGATTGTTCAGCTTGGAAAAGCAAAGGCTTCACAGGGTAACCTAATTGCAGCCTACCTACAAGAAAGATGGAGAGAGACTGTTTGCAAGGTCATGTAGTGACAGGACAAGGGGAATGACTTAAACTGAGAGAGAGCAGGTTTAGATTAGATATTAGGGAAAAAAGTCTTTCTTGTGAGGGTGGTAAGGCCCTGGCACAGGGTGCCCAGAGAAGGTGGTGCTGCCACATCGCTGGAACTATTCAAGGCCAGGCTGGATGGAGCTTGGAACATCACTGTGTAGTGCAAGTTGTCCCTGCTCATAACAGGAACTAGATGATCTTTAATGCCCTTTTCAACACAAACGGTTCTATGATTCTGTTGTAAAAACGTCCAAAACGGTAACCTGGGAAAAATAACAGGATTTTGAGCCACTGAGGTTTGGAACTATTCAAGGCGAGCTTAGCTAGCACCAGTTTTAGGGTATCTGAATAGACCAGGTTTTGACCAAAGCTGGTTCAGCAACCACTTTGCAAATGGTTTCTTCCAGCCAACCAGCCTGGGTCTGCCAGTGCTCCTGAGTCAATGCTCCCACTGCTGTTGGCTTGTTGTAATTAAGGGCTGGGCTGTGTAAATGTGATCATGTTCAGAAATAACTGGCCAACATATTTCTGTCAGATTATGACTGACTGCTCTTTACCATCGTGGCACTTATTGGCTCTGCTCTCCTTCCCAGTTTGGACACAGATACACCTCTGCTGATGAGCCTTTGAGCTCTTACTGGTGAGATCTGAGCAGCCTTCAATAAACACTTCCAAAATTTGTAAGATGTGGACCTGAAGCAGAGTTGCAGTCTGAAGGCTTTGTCAGCAGAGCTGTAGTGTTCACAGGCTACAAATAGCTGTGTTGGTATTTACACACACATAAAATTGTTGTGAAGGAGTTTGTCTTGCCCTTTCCTGGGCCGAATTGCAGGTGGAAGGGGTATGAGGGAGCACAGCTCTGCGGTGGCTGGTGAGATGTGTCTGTTCATGCTTAGGTCTCCAGGGTTTCAGTTGTAATGGATTTTATAGTTTTTCCTTACCCAGAAGAGGGGTAGTGAAGCCAGTGCAAATGGGGGGCTTTGCATACCCTGTCCATCTCCTTTCAGTCAGAACCAGTGAGTGGTGTGTTGGATATACACAGGAACAGCTTTGCGTTGAAATTGGGAAGGAGAGGAATCAGGCACCTGCCCATTCCATTTACCCTGGCAGCCTGGGAGAGGGTTCTAGTCTCTCTCTGAAACATCTCTTCTCTTTGACACTTGTCTTACTGCTTTAGAGATAAAGTCTCACTCCTAGAAGAAAAAGCAGAAAGGAAAATCGTCTTTTTTTTTTTTCCTCTGAGCATTAATTTTCTGTTAAATTCTTCTCTTTTCTTTTTGATGCATTGCACATTTTCTAACCAGATTATTTTTGGCCAGTAACAAAAGGTTAATAATAGCCATAAAAAGAAAAATCAATCTTTGATATGTTTTTCCCCACCAAGGTAATAAAGGAGAATTTTTTATAAAGGTCTCTATTTGCACGTAGGTGTGTTCCCAGAGAAAGCAGACACATTTTTATTCTCAGCCATATATAAATTGCAATAACATTTCAAGACTTTGTGACTTAATGTTTATTTCTCTCTTTTTTTTCTTGTAATTTTTTTTTTTTATTTTGACCTTTACCCTGGAAGAATTCACATCCAAAGCAAAAGCAGGAGGAATTTTAAGAGCCACCAAAAGCAAAAGGGAGAGGGAGAAATTCTGGCTTCCTAACAGGCCATAAACACTGCAGCACCTGCTATAACACATTACCAAAGGCACTATCAGTTGATGTGTAGGCTGTAAAGAACAGTGGGTTCGGTGTGAGGGAATACCTGGTGAATGGGTGATGCTGTTACTCCAGAGTGATGTGCTCCCAGCAGAGGTTCCCTTCACACCTCTGTCCAGGCAGCCTCTGATTCCCACCTGCCTCTCCAGGTCTTCATGGATTCTTCTGTCTTGTTCAGTTTTGCAGCAGCACCTACATGCAGGCAGGCTGAGAGATAAAGAATAAATTAGGGATTATGAGGGTTATGAGCAGGTAGTGAAGGAGAGGAATGTTACAGACCAATTTTTTTTTTAATTGCCTGTGTTTTAGTACGCTTCTCAAAAGTTAGTCAAACAGCATGACAGATTTATGCTCTCTTCCATTACCTTTTTAATAAATGTTCTTTCATCTTGGCTCCTTTGCAGTGTGCTAAAGGATTTAGCTGCCCTAAGCAGGCAGTGACAGTGGCTCTCTGCTGGCTGACCTGGAGCAAGTCTTACCTGTTCACTGTGACTGGAGATGTGCCTTAATCCCTTTTTGCTGCCTTATTTTAGTTACTTTTGTACTATCTGTTGTCAAAGTACTGCAGTCTCTGGATCACTAGGGTCTGCAAGAGTCAATTTACTGCTCTGTTGATAAACAGACAGCTCTGGGAACAGGAGGAGGGGTCTCCTGGCTCTGCTCATTCCCGTAGCATGCTCAAAACCATGTAAATTCTGGGAATAACCCCACGCCCCTGGACTGCAGTGATCCAGCTCCTGTGCTTTTCTTGTTTTTGATTTGCAGTTTCCAAAGGGTGGTTCACTAATGTCACTGAAAAGCTGCAGCCATTGAATGCCCTGGTTGTTCATAATTAGCTCTAATAGCACATTTGAAAAGAGGTGGTAAAGCAATTGCCATGGGCGAGGGGACACAGTAAGGCAACAGGCTGCTCTGCTTTGTTGAGAAGGGGCATTTGTGTAATTGAATTACCTAAATCTTCAGTGCCAGAGGCCACGGCAAAGTGGGTGGTAGGATGGTGTTTTGGAGCTCTGCTGGAAATACCCCGAGCTTGGGGCTCAGTCTGAGAACAGCCTCCTTCACTGGAGCCGTTTGCCTCAAACAGCAATGTAACAGTTCATAACATAATGTTAAGGTAGAAGATACTAAGCATAACACAGTGGCAGTGTAACAGTTACGAAGGAGCTTGGCAGCAGGATCATAATATCCATTTCTAGCTTTAAAACATATGAAGATACAAATTTTCCTTGCAGAGGATGAGCAACAAAAGAAAACCTCCTTTGTCTATGGGGAGAACACCTCCTGGATGTGAGCTGCTGCTCAAGCAGCTTTCAGAGGAGCTCCTTCAGTGTATTTTGGGATACAGAATATATCAGACCATAGACTTTCCTCCTGGACTTCCTGTAGCTGCATTTTGTTCCATTTGTGGGTATTCCTTACTCCAGAATAATAATTCATGTGTTTGAGGCATGCTCTTGGGAGTGTATAGGGAACTATCCTGGAATGGTTGCTACAGCAGCTCAGCTTATTCTGATTAAGCTTTTTAAGCCTATCTGGCTATGTGAGCAAGTCTTAACATAAATATTGTGAGCTGTAAAGGGAACTGTATCACTTGAAACACAGGATAATTAAGGGCTATCTATGTGGTAGAGCAGCTGAGTTTAAACCGTATCTAAATATTCTAGGATTTTTAAACTGCATCATTGTTCAATTATCAGTGTTATGGTGATAATTTTCTGTTCTGAAATTTTTCTGTAATTATGACTAAAAGGATGAAAAAAGCTGTAACTGATCTTCAGTTTTTATTTGCTGACTTTTCACTTTTCTGGTAAAATGAAGTGCCGATCAGTGCACTGAGACTTTAAACCACTGGTCAGCAAGTTTTCAGTGGTCACTCATGGACCCTTCAGGTGTTTGAGAAGAAAACTTGAGACCAAAACTGCAAACCATCAGGTTAAGAAGTCTGTTGTTTGTATATATATACACGCTATATATATATATATATATATACTGTATATATAGCACGGTTTATTTTATTCATTCCTATATAGTAGTAATTTCAGTGAAAAGCATCTGGTGTCTGTGCTGTCTGAAGAGAGCATTGGTTGATTTTTGGTGACAGTGTTGGATTTGTATCTTGTACTAATTCATGCAAGGCTGTGCAGTCATATTTATGCGAGTTAGGTCGATTTTTTTTTTTTTTTTTTAAGACATCTAGAATAACAGGAGGTGCATGGTTGCCTCCCCAGGTTGTGTTTCTCCCTGTCCCCTGCTTCCCTCCTCTCTTTGCATCCTAACACTGGTGAGTCAGAGGGCTCCTGAAGACGTGGAACATGGAGTAGCCATCCCCTTGTAATACCTTCACTGACTGGGGATAAAAAAGGAGAAAAAACCTTTTCAAATGAAGACAATACAAACATAATAAATGGCAGGGAGGGTTCATCTCCCTCATGACTCGATCATTCTCAAACAACATTATTATTGACTGGCCTATTGGTTGCCAAAAAGGAAAATCAATTGTACTAGAAGTAGTTGCTGGGCCACAGATCACGGTACTAACCCAGCAGAGACAGGTTGATTTTTATCAACTATCCAAAGACTAATTTCCACCATTAGCTAAAAATGAAGTAGAAATTATGGATATGTCAAAGATTGCTAAGATTGGTAGTCTGTTGGTTTTGTGTGTTTGTATGGGATTTCTGTTTTCCTGGCTGACTCTAAAAGGATTGTGTCTGTATAGGATAAAAAGAACCAAGGAATCATCAGGCCAGCTTGCCTGCCTGTATTTTTTTTCTTTTCAGCCATGTTAATTTAGATTTCACAGCAAGGGTCTTGTGTTGGAGGCTTGTAGATTTTTTAAAACTAAGCTGGTCTCCACAAATGTGCATCCCTTCCCTGCCTCCCACACCGAATATCTGTCATGCCCTCATGATTCTGTGTCGGTAGGGAGACGGAGGAATTAATGTGGATGTTGTGACCAAGGACCACAGGCCGCATCCACACATCTTTCTCCCTCCTCAGTGAGACAGGGAATGCAGACACCCTTGTGGGTAGGGTGCCAGCTGCCAAAGTCCTCTGCTGTTATGACCATTCTCTAAACCTGGCCGAGATTAAATAGGAAAACGACAGCCTCATGCCCTTGCAGTTAATGTCCCCAGGATCAATTTCTCCCTAAATATACTAAAAGCCTGGCTCATAAAGCCAGGAGGGGCCCTGTCCTGGACCTGATACTGCAGCAGAGGGTTTGGCATAGCTACGCTCACAGCAAGCAAAGGATGTTCCGGGTACTGCTGAATTGACCATTGCTTGGGGGAGGGAGCTACAGTGGCAAACGCGTGGAGACACTAAACAGAGATGAAAAGCAAAGCAAGGAGAGCAGATTTATTAACCACAGTAGTGTCCTTCTTCCCTTAACCACCCCCATCCCCATCCCTGTCTCAGTATTTCCGTAGCCAGTTCTGTCAAGCAGATCTCCGAAGACTCTGCAGCCTCGTACCCCTTCAGTCTTGACACTGTTGCCAGTGGGTGTGAAAGCCATTAGCCAAAAGAAAGGAGAGATCTGCTTAGTGACAGAGGGTAGCATTCTACATTAAAGCATTGACATGGTGCCAGTCACACAGTTATTACAAGTGGCACTGCTCCATGTCTCTCCTGCGGGTCTCTCTGTGGAATGTAGATTGGCAGCAGGTTGAATGTTAAATGGTCACCACTCAGCAGATGCTGTTTTTACCTACTGGGAGAAAAGTCCCTTTCAGCAGAGACATTTGCAAAATATTCACACACTAAATATATGCTGGGAAAGGCAGAGATTGATCCCTGGTTTGCTCCTTAGCTTCTGAAAACACCTCAGGCCTCATCAGCGCTAACCATAGGTTGTACAGATGATGAGATGTTTCCTTCTGCTTGTCCAGGCCAGGCTTTTTAGCATTGTTTCCTCCTATCTTCCAGCTTGACATGTCCAGTCTTTGTTTCTTCTGCTCCCTGCAGACAGATGGGGATTGCAGACATTGCTTCATGGTTGGTGCAGCAGTGCAGTTGGCACCCTTGCTCAGGCCCATGTGCAGCATTGCCTGCAAAGCAGCTCACCAGCCAGGAATTGCTGCAGGCTCCTGTGTTCTGCAAAACCAGTGTGTGAAAAGTGAAATCCAAGAGCTGGTCCTGAAAAAACTCACAGTGGTCTCTGCTGCTTTGCTCTCAAAGTCTAAAGCTGCTTTCAGGGTAATCAAAACACAGTGTTTAAAAAGCCAGGACCGAGGACAGCAGCACATTTTAGTGGCTTGTGGGCATCACCTTGCTCTGCGGGCTGTGCTGCGCAGAGGGAGACACTTTCCATGGCTCTGCTGGGGCAGGAATGCAGTCTGGCAGAAGGCACATAGTTTTAGCTCAGGGAGCATGACCCCCCTCTGCATCAGGGAGCCTTGTGCCTGGTTCCATGCCTGAGCAGCACAGCTCTTTTGTGATGCACCCTCTGTCACTGCTCACAGTAGACAACAGCCAGCAGCAGCAGTGAGCTTTGAGGTCAGTGCAGGTGGCACCATAGAGGAGAAACAGGTATCTTAATCCCTGCTGTCTTCATGTGTCCCTGCAGAGGCAGGAAAGAGCTTTACCTTGAATGCCTCCCTGAGAGGACATGGGATGGCCCCATGGCCCTTGGTCCCGGGGTCATCTTTGAAATAAGCATGTGTTAAAACACCTGTAATTCCTGAGGTCATTGTTGGAAGTGCTTTAGCCCCTCATTAAGGTGTTTGGTTAACTGCTGCAAACGGGATACCACTGGCAGCCAAGCTGGTTCTTCAGGTGAATGCTTCACCCTAGGAATGGTCTCTAATCACCTGAGGAATGGTCTCTAATCACCCGAGGAATGGTCTCCAGCCTTGCTTCATTTCCTATGGCTTTGGTGTCACCCCTCCCTGCCAGAGGAACCACCAAGCCATCAGCTACTTTTTGCTCAGGAGGGATGGTTCCTAGAACATTTTCTTTTACCATCAGCCTATTGGAAAAACTTCCCCTGTTTTGAAGGAGTTCTGCCACTCACCTTCTCCCTGAGGACTTCTCAATTTGAGAAAGGCTGGCTTTACTTTCCGAATGGAATTTTGTGTTCATCTGTTGTTGGCAGTTGTTTCTTTCAGTTTGCTCTAAAAGGCAAAACCAAGCAAACCGACACACAGCAACAACAACCAAAAACCAAATAAAAAAAACCAAAAAAACCACCCAGTTCTAGGTAAATCACTGGGGCATCTCGAATTTGCAATCTTCAGCAACTTCTCAACTTGTACATGTTACTTCTGCATCCACGGGAGCAGTGTCAGTGCAGGAGACTTTCTAGCTCAGAGTGATGTCTCCAGTGGCAGGGAAGAGTGAATGCTATGGGGACAGAGTAGGGTAAATATACAGTGATAATTTCATATATTTTCCTAGAATCTGTGGCTTGTAGGCTTCCTGAACCACTGTTATTATCTTTACACTCCTGGATTTTTCTTTCATGGATTTCTTTCGTCCCTCTTTGGACTCCTAACCTTTATGCCAGTGGGAGTCCTGTAGTTTAACTGTGCATTTGCTTTGTACTTGCTATGGTCATTTCATGCGAGAGCCCATCGTTCTTGTGTAATGAGAAACAGTAATTGTTCCCCCAGTTACATTCTCTGTCCTGCTTTTGACTTTATTGGCCTCCTTGATTCGCCTTGATCACTTCTTTTTCAGACTGAGGAGTTTGATCTATTTAATCCTACCCCTTTTGAAAGCTGCTCAGTAACTTTGCCACTTGTCATTCTTTGGGTCATTTCTAGTTCTTCCTTATTCCTTTCAGATGAAGGGAGCAGCATTTCTCCCAGTGCCCAAGCTGTAAGTGCAATATGAGATACAATGAAGCAATATAGTGATGTTTTCTTATTTCCTTTTTTTTTCCCCAGTGCCTCCTTATTACTTGTCTTTTATTAACTACCATTGAATACTGAGCTGGTGTTATAGAGCTGTCTGTAATAAGTCGTGATGTGTCTCTGCAGAGGTAATAGCTAGTTCAGAGCCCATTGCTCTGGATTTAGACTGAAGATTGTTTTTCCATGTGTGCATTACTTGGTGTTTATTAGCGCTGAATTTCATATGCTGGTTTTTCACCCTGTCACCTTGGGATCCTTTTGTAGCATTTTACAGGCAGCTCTTGGTTTAAAGGACTTGGATGCTTCACTCCCAGCCTGTTTCCCCTGTTCACTTGTGTGGGCTGAAGAACCCGGGCCCTTGCACAGATCCCTCAGCAGCTCCAACTGTCACCAACAATTGTGCAAGCTGGTTGTTTACTCCTGTTCAATCTCTCCTTTTGTAATCAGTTCTCAAGCAAAGATCTCACCTCTTGCTCTATGACAGCATCGTTTCATAGTCTTTGGTGAGAGGGTGTGTCCAAAGGCTTTTGGAAATCCATGTGAACAGGCATCCCCAGATAGCAGAAGTCTTGGTGGTGCTTGCCTGCATAGGGAACCAAAGGCTGGTGCCATCCTGCCTCTGCCTGTCACAGAAAAACTACTCATTTGCTCTTTTTTGTAACAAAACAAGTAAATCCTATTTTGGAGTAACCTTCTAGATGGGCTGTCCCACCTTAGACCATTCCATGCTGGAATGAGCCTTCCCTCCTCTTTTAACAAGGCTCAGCTTGGCTGAAATAAAAGTTTGTAATAAAACAAAATCCTGAACTCCCACAAAGTTGTGTTGAGGTTGTCTGTGGTGTTTGTTCTCGGGTTAGGAGGTGCCTGTCTGCAGGTTGGGTACCAGCATTGGAAGAATTGGTGAACTTCCATCATCTAAATCCGTTCCTGCCGTTCCAGCCAATTAAACATTAAAATGAGCGTGACAAATAAGTGTTCGTTTATGGGTCAATAATTCCAGAGTATGGCTGTGACAGGGCTGGCCAAGACAATCCATTTCAGTGCAGGCCTGGGCAGCCCAGCATCCTTGGGTATGTAATTGCTTTTATAGGGAAAGGGAAGTAATAAGGATAATGCAGCTATCAGGCCCCGACTCACTAGTTCGGAAACTTCCCCTTGCCAATCAAATTCCTGTGGTATTCAACCCGTTTTAGGCTTGTTCCATAGGCATTATTTTAGTATCAGAGAATATCCTGATGGATATGTGGATATTTTCTCCAGTGTCAGATGTTACCTTCTGGAAGACACTTGGTTTTGTTCACCAGCCAATAAACTTTCTGTATAGCCAGCTCTCAGTGCACACTTTATGGCAACAGACAGGCCTGTCCTGTCTCTCTCCCTCCCTTCCCCCTCTCCTATTATATATATTTTTTTTCTCAGCACTATTAGATTATTAAATGCTTAATGACTATTCCATTCCTGCTAACTATACTTTTGATGAGCTGCAGTAATAAAACTTTGTAACAGCAAAGCGCGTGTCTGGTTCCTTTATAGGAAGGGCACATTTGGGGAGCTGAAGTAATGGGGGATAAAACTCAATTAATGAATAGAAATAAAAAGAAGTAAATGAGGTAATCAAACTCAGAGAAATTAGTATTGGCAGGTCTTGAATGATGCTCTTGGATGAACAATCTTTCAAAATCCTTCCTTGTATGCCGCTGCTGTCTCTTTATTTATTATTAAAATAACATGATCCATGAGGCGCTCGGGGTGACTCCCAGCCTAGCTAATTCTAATTAATCCAGTCAGGGAGAGCAGCAGGGTAAGTGGAGCAGTCTATCGGATTGAAATTCATAACTTAATTGAGGTCAAAGTCCCGGGTTGGGAGAACAAAAGTCTTTCGCTGGGACCAGGCAGATCAATAGCAATAAATATCTGGCTTGGATGCAAGTAGCTTATAGTGACAGATTATCTGACACTGGCCAGAGGTCTTGGTCTTGTTCAGGGCAAAGTCCTATGGCATGTACAGTGGAGGGTGACTTTTGTCAGTGTTCCCTCCAAAACTCCAGAAAACTCTTAAAGGACTCCTGGGACACTCAGGAGAACGGTGTCCATATAGAAGCCCACATGAGTCATGCTGAAATTTGGTTTCTCAAGGTGTTGGTGTCTCATCTGTAGCAAAAGGGTGGGTGAGTGTCACATTAGTGCTGATGGAGGCTGGAAGAAGTTGCTCAGGCTTACAGGAACTTGGAGCTAAATCACAGCTTGTCCAGAAAAAGACCTTTAGGATCAGGGGAAGCTGAGCCCTGGATTGATGGGCTTTATGCCAAGTCTGTATTTATAGCACATTTACATAGGAGGAGAGAGGAAGGCTGTAAGAAGGAAGTGTAAATAATCATTAAAGTGGGTTTGTAGTGTGAGAGAAACCAGCAGAGGCAGATGTGGTATTGCCTGTTCTTCAGAAAAGCAGCCAGTGTCTGCTGTGACCTCAAAAATGTTCTGTTCCAAGGGGTTTGCATGTGCTAAGGATGGCTGCTTTCCCAAGCACGGCACAAGTTTGGGTGCTGCCTGACCTCCTGAGCCAGAGAGGAAGCCTGAGGTCCTGGCCTGGGATCTGTGGCCTTGTACTGTTCACACAGCCTTCCCTGGGAGCGGGCACTGAAATATTCATCAATACCAGCAACTGAAGAAGCTTCTCTGGACTTTGAAATAAGCAGGTCCTTCAGCTGGAGTTCAGAATTAAAATGCAATCTTCACCCAGGCTGTTATTAATGCGATGTTTATGCAGATTGGACTGTTCTGCTCATATCCTCTTTGCAGAGGACAAATACTGCTGTGGTCAGCACTCGATACATCCCAGATGGATGTTGTTCTGCCAATGCACTTCAACACAGCTTGGAAGAGAGATGGAAACCGCAGCTTGGACACAGCCAGGGACTTAGTTTGACACACCTGCTCCTCCCATTAACACTACATCAGTCTAAAGCATCTGTTCATGTCCAGCTTGCCAGAAATGTTCAGATCTCTTTGGCTCCACAGGTCAGGTGTAGAGGTGTAGGGCAAAAGCTTTGGCTGGTCAGGTGTCAGGTTTGAACGTGATGAGCAACTGTTGGTTTTTCTGGGTGTAAAAATGGGACTTCTGTACCCTCATACCCTTTTGAAACTGAACTGTGTCTGGAAAACACCTCGTTTTCCACTGCAGGACATTTGCTCTGTGTGGACGGAATGCAGTGAACAAGGCAGCTGTTCACTACATATATATATCTATATATATATGTGTGTGTGTGTGTGTGTGTGTGTGTATATGTGTATATGTGTGTATATATATGTGTATGTATGTATGTATGTGTATATACATATATATAAATCAGATACATAACTTGCTATTGCTATATACTACTTGCTATTCTACTATATACTACTTTCCTCATTCATGTCCCATCCATAGCACAACCTCCTCCTTCTAAGCTGGTGGTTTCACTCTCCAGATTCCTGTTGGATTATTTATCTGCTCCTGCTTCATTCCTGCCCAGCCTGGGCAAGAGCAAAAAGTTCCTGAGGCCGTTAAACACTGGAGACAAAACTGCATTGGCAGCTGTCATCAAGGGGAGAAGGGGGTTGAGGGATTTATTTTGCTGGATATAAAAACTAACATAAAAATCCAAGTACTCAACAGAAAGATCTCGTGAGCAACACGTGTCTTGAACATACAGAACTTTGATATTTCACTTTAACTTGAGTTACAGCTCTGCCAAGTTTTAGGAGAAAAATTAATTAAAATATGAGTATTACCATTTTTTTCTCTTCATAGAGCCACACCTGTGATGCAGATGAGAGAATTCTTTTTTTTTCATCTGAGAGAAATACCAGGATCTGTCCCTCCAGAGCTGGGTTTCCACAGTTATATATGTTATTAAAAAACATAGCAGTAGATGCCCAGATCTGTAGAATATCTATAGATTCAGTGTAGAAATTCCCTTTTTCACTCTTCTCAGAATCAAGTTCAGGTTTCTAATTCTCCAGTTTTGCTACAGAATCCCAGCGTGACCTTGAACAAGTCACTTGATTTCTTTCTGCCGTGGTTTCCCATTTGGGAAATGGTGGGGCAAATAATCGTTTTTTATCTCATGGATATAACAAGATTATAAAAATATGGTACTTTTAAGAACCTTAGAAAACTGATGAAATGAAATTAAACAGATCCTGCAGTCCGGATAAAATGAGATGAAACAAGCATGAAACTATTAGTGAAAGAAATGTTTCTTTATCTTCTGCAAATAAAAATGCAAAGTGATTAAGTGGGTCTTTTCTAGCTATTAGCAAGAGCAGCTCTAGCCAGCTGACTTCTGCCACCCTTGTAAATTAATTTGTGGGGTACAGTCCTGAATTTAGTATGCTCACAATAAATACCCTTAAAAATGTTGTCACCTTCTGTGATGCACGATGTTACTGCCATGATAGTACTGCAATTAAGTTGCCCTGCAGATAAAAAGTGGCTGCTTTAAATGAGATGCTCTAACACAATGGTTTGCAAATTTCTTTTAATTGATTTTTTTCCCCCTCTCTGTGATATTTCCTGCCTTTACTATATCCAGCAGTATTTTTGTGAGGCAGGGGAAGGGAATGGGAATAAAGTTAAAGGTTATTCTTATCCAGGACTGGTTTGGAGGTCTGATGGAGCAAACCCAACATGTCCCTGCTGCTGGCAGCGAGGCTGAGCACGGTTAGTGGTGAGCTTTGTGTGTGTGAGGTGCTGGAAGAGAGGAGGAAAGCCCAAGCTCAGTCTGTGGACATTTTCCTTCCCTGACTTGGTGATTGGATGAGAAAGTCTCTCTTTCAGCACAGCCCTCAAATCCAGGTAGGATTAATGAACAAAACAGGAAGGAAGGAGTTTGGACTGGTTGACTTTATCTAACACAGAAGGAAGACAAGTGGAGTATTTCAGAAAGCAGTAGGCTGGAACGTGCTACAGAGAAACCTTGACATGTGCTGGGACTCAGCCAGGGGCCAGGTACCTGTGTTCAGGAAATCCCAATTTATTCTTTTTCTCTTTTCTCTTTTTTTTAAACTGAATTTTAAATCACGTTTGGACTGTGCAGGTGAAATCTGAGTCAGAAGTCAGGTCTGCCAAAGCTGCCTGGTTCCCTTCTCTGTGACATCCTATTCCTGCTGCTATTGTGGGGATACTTTCAAGCAGTGCTCACAGATTACATGGTAATTTGGCTTCTGAAGTGGTATGAAATTGAGCATTATGCTTTGAATTCCAGTGGTCAGACTCACAAGAGATTTGTAAAGTTACGGCTCAGCAATTGCAAATGATCCATTTTTCATGGCTTAATGACCAGGGGCTTGTGTTCAGAGGGATGAGAAGTGATCACATACACCCTTACCTCCAGTGCTAATTGCAGAGTAAAAGAGGTTAATTTAAACTGTGGAGGCAGTTTTGATCTGGATCTTTCACAACAGCAGGAAAACTTAGAGCTGTGGTGACTTTAAATCATTCCTTTTACTCCTCAGATGGAAAAGTTAAGCATGAATGTGGTCAGTTTGCACTGGTTAGAAACAACTTGCTAAGCCCAGTCAGTTGGGATAAACCACAATGTAAAGGTTATAAATGAGTATTGAGTCGAAAATAGAAGATTACATAAACTAGTCATTTAGATCATGTTTAAATCATCTTTTTTTGCCTGTCAGTTCAAGTGTTCCTCTTGTGCCCATGTAAATTAGAAGTCAAGGCATTAAGCAAGAGCAAAGACCATCCCTATCCCAAAGAGATCGTCTTGGCATGAGATGCAGTGCCACAGGTAGTGCAAATGGAAAGGCTGAGTGAATGGAAGTAAGAGAACAAAACAGAGATCAGCAGAAAAATGGTATTCTTGGCTCATGGCTTCCCCAGGCAATGCCAGACAGCGGTGACACAGAGGGTCATGGCAGAAGGAGCCTTACTGAGGATTTAAAGGATGGTGAGGTGTCATTACTGAGGACTTCTGGCAAAGGATGAGCACGTGAATTCCTCGCTTAAGTCAATGGGACTTTTACTGGCATGCATCCTAGGGCTGAATGCGTCCCTTGCTGGGATCAGTTAAAAAAACTCTGCAAGTGCTGCATTTTACCAAGTCCATTAGGAGGAAGAATCAGTGATGGAGAAGAAATGGGAGACTTTTCATAGAGAAAAAGAGAAAATCGCTTCATTTGCATAGGAATGTATCACAGCTGTACCCCATGCAGAAAACATTTCCTTCTGGGATAGGGTGGTTTAAAAACACAGTCACCCAGCTGCAAAATTGGTTCTGATTCAGGCAGACAGTGGCACTGCATTTCTGGATGGATGATGCTTTCAACCTTGTGCCCAGCTACTGAAAACACCTGGTAGAGTTCTGGTCTCCAGGACATCATCTTCAGTTAAACACAGGAGTTTGCCGTTTCTAAACAGAATTTCTGAGCAATATTCCCTAGTTGGGGAATTGTCCATCTAGACTTGCCAGCCACAACCCATCTTGTTTGATGTGGCTGCTTATTAGCTTCAATGGTGGCATCTCTTGCATCATCAAATAGCACAGAAGCATCCAGATCAGTGCTTTTCCATCATCATTTGGTCCCTGAGACACTTGGTTTGTAGCTGGTGCTACACTCCAGTGGGTCAGCTGTGTGTCCTGGGAATCTGGAGTGGTAGCACGTCACAGATGGTCCAAGAGATCAGAAATACAATATTGGGTGTGCCTGCTGTGCTTTTAGCAGCATTCCTCATTTCCCAAATCCAAGTGGTGCAGTGGTTCCTTTATCGTGTTGGCTTTCGGTGTGTTAGGCACAAAAGATTGCTGCAGCTCTGGAGAAGTAACAAAGCACAAAAAAAGGAGGGTTTCACCATTTTTTGTTGGCTAAATAAATTCCCTTGAAAATGTGAGTTCTAGTTATTGTTGCTGCCATCGATTTATATCCTACACTAATCTTAAGGAATTCTATTTAAGGTGTGGTGTCCTGGCCAGGTATGGTTTTTCCCGTTCCAGCAAGATCCTTTTTGCTTCTTCTCTTTTCAAAACATTCAACCAATTTTCACCTCCATTTCTCTCCCATGTCTCTCATAGCTACTGGGCAGCTGAGCTACAAGTCTACAAAATGTTAGGTGTCCTCTCTTTGATACCATTTAGGAAAAAGAGAGAAATTAAGTAAATATCTGATCTTTAGCACTGAGAGTTCTGTTCTGCTGGAAAAAAAAATCCTAAGCAGTGTTTTAGCATAAGATTCAGAAGGTTTCAAAGAGGCATCAGTTAAACCTGCCTGTTCAGTGAGAGCCAACAAGTGGATCTTTCAGATGTCTGAGCATTCCCTGGGGGTTCACATTATTAATATCTGCCTTATGACAAGGTGGCTGTGCTGATGCCAGGCTTTTTTTCCCAGCCGGCATGATTAATTTTTCCTTCCTTTCTTAATATCTCCGAGCCAGATGCTTCTAAATGTCCTCACAGGGTGTATTGCTGTTCTTAGCTACTCCTCCTTCCCCCCTACCCCTTTCCAACTAATTCATATAATGGCTCTGGAGATGCATTTTGTAGCGTCACAAAAAGCAAAACTTTGAAAGCCTCCTAAGGTGATGGGCTTGACACGTGCAGATCTGGCCTCCCGACGTTCCTGGTGGGCTTGAAAGCTTCATGCCAGGTAGTCTGTCAATAACATTTCCCAATTCTGAGTGTGCTTATTTGCCTAGCACTTTACAAATTATATCCATGCAGAAGTGCTGAAGTGCAAGTATTCCTGGTGGGGAGAACGACAGCGGGGTGTTGTACTGACGTTTTGGAGACAGGAAATTTTGGCTGAGGCAGAGGAGGAACACTTGCATTATTTATGGAAAGTGCAGTGGATCTTCAAGCACTGATTTATTTTAAGGGCTTCAAAGCACTGTGGTACTGCAAAAGGTCTTTATTCTGCAAATGGAAATTAATTCTCCTTCACAGGTCTTGTTCACAGTGCAGCTGCACAGGCCTGAGTGGTCCCAGCTTGGAGAGGGAAGATCAATCTCTACAGCAATCAGCTTGTTTCTAAGGTCTTTCTACTTTTGCCATATCTATCCATCAGTTTCCTCCATATAACAGATCTGTGGGTCTTCTGTATTTATCCTCAGCTGGTTTCAGTCATTAGTGCATTCACCTGCATCTCAGGGGATTTTTCCTGGAGGAAGTAAAACCCAGAAAGAGAATACAGTATGTGGTAAATAAATTTGGATTTTGTTGCTTATTTTTTGTATGTGTTAATACTGTCTTTGCTAGGTAGATCACTGGATTTAATTATGGCAGTCTTAATTTAAGAAGCCTAGAAAACAGCACTTCTTAATTTCTTATAGGACAAGCAAAAATCTCCCATCTATTTTGTTCTACTGCTTGTTAGACTGTTTTTCCAGTCTAACAGTGAGAAAAGGTATAACATAAAGCAATTAATTTGCCAGTGCAAATAGAGCTGTAATTAGGGGAATTGAGTCTTGGTTTAGTCTGAAGTTCATTTTTTTTTTGTGGGGAGATGAGGATACTAAGAATATCCTCAGAGTAAGGATGCTCTTAAGAGCATCCTAAGAGAAGAGCAGAAGGACTCCTACAGCATTCTGTTCCATAACAGACAGCTGGCCATTTAGCCATGTATAAGACAGCCTCAGACAGCCCTTTGGCCCACAGCAGCATGGGAATTAAGTTAAAATTAACCTGAGTTTGGAAAACAACTAGCACCACTTTATTTGTCCATTTAATTGAATTATATGACGCTGTGTAAGTATGCTGACCCACGGACGTAAATTGCTCCACCCTACGCATTTCCCTCCTTAATTCTTTCATGCTAATGGAGCTGATGGGGATGTTGACTGCAGAGAGAGAGAGAGAGGGAAAGAGGCTGGAAATAAAAGAGGCTGGAAATAAAAAGAGACGGTTCCAGCCTGGTGCAAACCTTCCCCTTCGGTGCAATGCTGTGAGTGTCACAGCTGCACTAACTGCGCTGTGATCTTTGTTGCCATTAAGCTGATTATATCCACTGAAGGATTCATCCAACTAATCCCACAATGCTGCAACCAGTTGCTTTATATTTAACCACAATTTTTATTTTTTTTTCTAAGAAATGAGAGTCAGTCGGGCTTCACCAGACTCTTAAAATGGTTCAGGCTCTTACAGGGACCACTTTTTTTTTACGTTTGTTTAATAGAGGAAAATAGGACATATTAATGGGCTCCATGCATTAGTGGATATGCTTAGTTTGGGAGCCTGTGGTGTGATTTTGGGTGGATGTGCTGGGAAGGTGCTGTGTGTCACTGTACCTCTGGTGCTGCATCATTTTGTGTTTTGCCTGGGTGGCCATACCATACCACAGCAGCTCTGCATCCACCAGTGACTCTAATGAGGGAGATTCTGACAGGTTAGATTGATTTAATTGATTTAATAATCAATTTAAATCTAGTTCTTGCTTATTTTTCTAAGGAAAGGTTGATTTTCATTGGTTAGTAGTCATTAAAATATGTTCATTTGCAGCTAAGTATAGCCTTTATAGTACATTTAGTTCTTCGTTTGCTAATCAGATACACAATGTCTGTCCATATTTGCTTAATTATGTAGTTTAGCTTAGTCTATTCACATTCTTAATTTTTACGTTTGAATTAGGATAGAAAACAGCAAATGAAACATTTCTTCTCTAGACTGCGAGGTTTTCTTTTTCCTTGGTGCCCAAGTACATCTGAATGGCAGTATAATTTAATTTAAAAAAAAAAAAAATTACAAGGAAATTTTCAAATGCTTCTTAAAAATAAATTAAAATCACATCATAAATATGGTGGGTTTTGTTTTGAAAGGAAAACTAAATAGAATTTTCTTTGTGTTTATGAATAACTTAAAGGAGACTATATCTGGCACATTCAGCTAGTTGACTTTCCTCCTCAGGTTTTGTTAGCAAAACCAAGGATTTGAGGAGTAAAATTAGGGAGCAACTGGAGAAAGACAAGGGCCAAACATAGGCCTTAATTCTGTCATTAAACATTCAGCATTGGATAAAGTTTTATCCTCTTTTTTTCATGCTGTCCGTTGTCTACCCGGAGACTTTGGGCTCGGCTTTGGCTGCCTGAGCAGCAGCACTTCCCGTGTTCCAGGCCAGCTGAGAGTGGACAGAACATCCCGTGCATTCAGCAGCATAAATCACAGAGAAGTGTGCCTAGAGCCTTGCCACGATTTTCCTGCAGAGTTCTGCAGGATTCTCTTAATTTCTTGTTTCAAAAAAGCTACTCCCTCAGATTTTTTGTGTATTTATCCCTCAGGTGCTTTAACTTTTTACAGTTCTCCCATGCTGCAGGCAAGGCTGTTGTGTACAAAAGCATACAGTCATTCTTTCCAATTCCTCAGGATTTTGAAAACCTGTTGTCTCATATTTAATTTTAATCCATTGGGAGTCCACAGCTGGTCTAATACCTCAAAAGGATGTTTAGGGTGACTTACCTGCTCAGCAGTTGGACTTGCTTTAGAAAGTACCTCTTTAGATGTGTGCCGCTTGAAAACACATCCTTTTTCATTAAACTGTAGGGATTTTGTATAATTCTATTATGTTGGATCATCACTCGGGGTGCCCTAATGTTGAATATATTAGGGAAGTATTTTTTATTTTAGCAGGGGAAAAAAAGCATTGGGTTTCACACATTCTCAGCATTGATTGTCACCAACGTTCTTTGCTTTCATGAAGCTTCTAAAAAAGTACTTGTTTCATGATTCCAAGTACAGCTTCTTATATCAACTGTAAGGTCCCATTAAAAACTGGTGAAACAAATTATATTAATTAATTTTGGATTTTTGTCTTTAACACTTAATTGTTTCATTGACCAAGAGCGGTTGCTGCCTGCAAGTGTTCCTCAGCAGAAGAGGGAGAGGTCTGGAGGTAACTGTGCAGAAAGCAGCTGCCAGCCCGGTCATGGTGGGTCTCTGTAGCAGCTGGGGAGTCTGAGTTCTCAGTTTATGGTTTTCAACTTCCATGTTTCCTTCCCATGTCACAAAGTGAAGATACGAGTGTCATTAAATGTAGACTTAGGTGAAGACAGATCTTAGAAGAGGGAAGACTTAGTGTGGAAAAGGACAGTGTGTCCGGACAGTCACAGCGTAGCACTGGGAGCTCAGCATCCCGAAACTAATCCTGCCTGTGGGCTGTTTTCCTCATTTGACCTTGAGCAAGTCAGACAGTGGGGTTTTTTTGTGTGTCTCAGTTTCTGTATCCAACATGGGAATGCTATGTGTGTATATCCCTGGGTCTTGCCTAGATTAATAAATCAATATTTCTAAAGTAAGGCTGGATAAATGCTAACTGTATTACCACGTGTACTTGAACCTTGTGCAGAACTTTGGGAATGCGCCTGCATTTCTGCTCTGAGAGGGGATGGGGCTCGTGGGGGCTCTGGGCCAGGGTGGTCAGCAGCCAGAGAGACAGGTTTGGGTCATTTTCTTCCTCCCAAGGGACTGCCTGTAACACATATCTGCAAGAAGGTCTTGAATACAACTTTTCCACTTAACATGCTCCCCCATCACCCACTGTCAGCAATGAGATTAAATTCTGTGCGACTGCAGAGGACGTTGCATGATTAAAATCCTCTTTTAGAAATTAATATGTACCATCTCTCCCCAGTACTGTGCCTCCTCTTGGAGAAGGGTATTGTCTCCTGAGCACTCAAGGTGTGAAAAGCCACCCAGGGAAGCTGTCTATCTTTGAATTTTATGCTGGTGCACAGTTGTTCTGATGAGAGCTACAACTGCATAAAAATCGCAGTGACTTGGGGACTTCTCCCTTCACAGGGTCAGGAGATGTGGGGGGAGTTTTGCAGAACAATTAATGGGATAGAAAAAGGAGGGTGGGAACTAGGAGTCCTGCTCACAAGACTTGAAGTTCTGTAGAAAAGGTTTCCTGAGGGAGAGTAGTCAAAATCAATAATCACCCATTCTCCTTAGGAAACCTTGGATGTCCTGGGAAGAAAATAAAACAAACAAAACTTTGTTTCCAGATATTGCCTAATTTTTCCTTACCTTGCTGCCTGTATCAGCCTGGAGAAATACAGTGACTAGTGAGTGCATTTGTAGATCCAAGTTCAGTATTCATTAGGCATCAGACATTGATGCAGCCCACAGAAGGGCTTTACTTGCATAAACTCTTGGTAGATGCAATTAGGTGTTCAGGGCTGCTGCATTCGGTACAAACTGAAGCTGTTGGGCCATCCTTTCCAGTTGCTTTAGGTCCTGGGTGGCTTTGTGTCCTGACCAGGAGGTTCAGTAGAGTGAATTTTCCTGGATGGATCGATGGCTTTCTTGTGGAGCTTTTCTGGAATCAGCTGATAGTTGAATATCCATATTTAACATGGCTATGAGCCTTCCTGTTGCTTTGAGGGAAGCAGCAGAAGTGACTGACTGCTGAAATATCTCCCTGTCCACTCACATCCTTGGTGGCTGCAGCACAAAACAGCAAATATTACTCAGTGCCACAGGTATTCCCTGTTCACAGACACCTAAATGTGATTCCTGCCAATTTTAAGCCTGGAATGTTCTGCAGGTGCTCTGGATCCCTGTTTAAGGCTCCAGGTCTCCTCAGTGAGGAGGACGTTGATCTATTCCCCTTTATCATTTGTTTATGGCACATAAAGAAAACTTTGAGGCTATTTCTTTATTTAAAAAGTAAGGGGGGAGAATTCATCTTCTTTAAAGACAGAAGTTGTTTACATCTGTTCATTTTTTTCTAGCATATATTTAGGAGTTCATAAAAACATGTATTTCAGAGGGAAGAAATCTCATTTAGTGGGATGATTTTTCATTTGAGGTTGTGTAAAACAGGCTTTATTTGCTGTTGCTGTTTGCCTGGCATTTGAGTTTAAAATGGTGTTATTAGAGCACTCCTCTCCACACTGCTTTCAGACAGAACTTCCACTCCTATTGCCAAGGCTTTCAAAGATTTCCTGTGAAATTAGGTTTTACCAGGTTAGACTTTCATGGCTTTTTCTAACCTAAAAAAAAAAACCTGCAGGAACTTCTGAAGAAGTCTTTAGAAAATATAAAAGTTGCACATGTTTTTCTTCCCTCCGTCAGTATCAGCAAGCATTTTAAATATTGATCTTTTTCTGGACTGCTTTCCCTGCCACCTTCCCATTGTGTTTGACTCTTCCCTAAGTTGTACAGAGAACCCAGAAGGACTCCAGGGATTTCAGAGCCATTGGTATAGCATTTTTTTGTGCTTCAAGCAGCCTGATCTTATCTCTCACTTTCCTAATTTTCTACAAGAGCGCAGGCTGGAAATGAGGAAAGCCCTAAGCCCTTTTTCCAGGTCTGGGTCTCAAATGCCTGCTGGAAGGAAACACTGACGTACTTTTATTTATTCCCTGTTTGTGTCTGATAGGATCTTTGGATTCAGATGCAATTTGGGCATTGTATATGGTGGCTTTAAAGCACCTGTGTGTTTTAGACTGTACTTTTTCAGGTACAGACAATGAAGTTGTTTTCAGGAGTTGCACCTAGTGCACAGGATCTGCTCTCAGCTCATCATTCAGCCCCTCTGGCCTTAACTCCCACTCTCCTGACCTGCTGAGAACGAGCTGCTGAGCCTCACTCAAACACACAGCCCTGATCCAGCTGAAATTCCCCTCCAGGAGTTTGAGGCACAGGGACAAGTGCCCCGGCTGGAAGGCACATGACATGTTCTCCATTATACAGGTGGGGAAACTGAGGCACAGGGTTTGTTCCATTCTCTATGGCAGAGCTCCTTCTTTCCATGCTGGGCATTCCCTTTCTCCCTAGAGAAGACGGTCTGGAGCCAGCACTCTGAGCAGGGATTCTTTTGCCACAGGGACTGGATTATGTGGCAGACTGGATTTGTGCTTGCTGCTTCATGTTTTGAGTGTGCGTTTCTGCTAAAGCCTTTCCCTGGCTGCTGGCAGGCTCCTGGCTTCCAAGAGCTCAGCCCCATTTTTCCTTCAGAAAACAGAGGATCTGGGGGAATTTATAAGAACGCTAACTCAGAGCAGACACGTGGTTTCCAAAATTGAATCTGGCTTTCCAAGGCTTTTAGCAGAAGGGTTGATTTGGGTCAAAATTAATGCAAACACTTGTGTAGACCATTTAATGTTTAGTTTATGGACCTGTTAAGGCAGCAGGATAATCCCTTTAGATTACCCGTGTAATTCCTAGTGAATATTTATTTTAAAGTGACTTCAGTGCCCTTAGTCATTAGCGAAGGTTAGTAATGCCTCTCACAGCTGCCAGGCTCAATGCAACAGCATTTGTCAATGGGAGGGCTTCTCCTTTTGTTCCATTTTTTGGTTTGTTTGTTTTTTAACATTTCTCCAACTCTTGCCGGCTTAATCCCATGGGCTCACCTCTAATCACAGGGAAGCATCCGAGCTGCCTTTGCCATGCTGACTTCCACTTGAGCGAGGCTAAGGATGGAGCCTAATCCTGGGCTTTGCTGCTGCTGTCTGCCGAGGGTGTGGGGTGCCCAGGCTGCATGGGCTGCGGGGGAGGACGGAGAACACGGCGGGTTCAAGGACGCGCTCCCGCTTTAATGTGCGCAGACATGCTCCCGCTCGCTCCCTGATTGGCAAGGTTAACTCGGAGAGGCTGCAGCTTTTTAAACTGATTTGATTAGACCCGCTACTTTATCCCATTCCCTCCCCCACCGCTTGGCCCACCACCTCCTGATCCTTTTAACACAGCCCTTGGTCCAATAACCAGCCACTCTGATTTTTTTTCTTTTTTTCTCTACCCCCTTTTTCCAATTTTTGTACTGAATTTTGACATTTTGTAAAATAGATTATTCAGCCCTACAGGGAAGATCAGGAGGCAGTGTCTTAGTCTCAGGGCTGTTTTATTGTGACTGGTTGAGGGGCTGGGATGTGCCTCCTCTTCCTCAATCTCCTCGGCTCTGCAGCTTTCCCAGCTCTCAGTGCACCTGTGTGAGTCCAGGGACAATAGCCTGGATGCTCATTGTGCTTCAGTTTCTCTTTTCTCTGTAAAACCAGGCTTGGGGAGAATTATTCACTCAGCCCAAGATGACTTGGCATCCCAGGTCCTCTCCCACTGTGGTCTGAGGTGTTCACGGTGTGCAAAAAGAAATATAGACAGTATGGATAGAGAACTCCATATCCCATAGGAGCAAAATATTGGTGTATTTTAGTTGCTATTTGGGATTACTTTGGGAGGTCAGGTCACCCAAAGCTCCCAGGCTGGCTGACAAGTGGTATGAGCTCCAAGAGGCCATGAGAAGCTGTTTTGGCATTAATGCCCTCAGCCCTTGGGACAGCAGGGTTAGAGTGGGCACGAGCCCAGCCTTCAAAGGCTCTGTGGCCCTGTTGCCATCTTTACCAATGTGCTTTAGTGTGTTGTGCACTGCCAGTTTGCAGTCCTGGGCTCTGCTTGTCATATTGCTCTGTTTGTCACATTAAATAGCCCAGGGGAATGTGGAGCCTTAGGTACATAAGCACTTCTTGCCAATTCTTCCTAGTTCTCCTACAAACAAGTAAATAAAGCCTAAAAATTACAGCTTTCCCAAAACCAGAGAGTCCCAACTGACAGAACAAAATCACTGGAGAGTGAGCAGCACTGCTGAATTTTTGGTAGCCCCGGACTGGTCCAAGGAAGCTGCATCTCATCTCGTTTTCACTTGCCTATTTGTTTAGCAGACCTGATCTGAAGTGGTGTGGGCTGTTTGGGCAGCTCAGTGCTGACAGGGACCAAATCCATGACCAGGACCGACCCTACGGAGTCACCCTGGTGAAACAGCACAGAATACAGACAATCCCCTGCACACAAGGTATTAAATCTTGACATACTGCATTACTTAAGAGGTCTCAGGGAAAATTAAAACCCTTTTGACTGGGTTTTGCAATGCAGGGAAAATTTTAGTGACATTTAAAAGGTTTCTCTTGTGTTCCTCTAATGGGATAAATAAAAAAAGGCTTGTTTTAGGCCAGCAAATGGGGGGACAATCCAATTTCCCTGATTCCATCAAGACACTCTTAAAGCATTAGCTTGTGCAGTTTTAAAAAAACCCACAACAGACTGACCCCTCTGCCTGATGGCTTTGAAAAGTGTCCTGATGTGGAGGTATTTATCCTACACCACATGCTTCACCGAGGCACTCCAGCAGTGCTTGGAAATATACTCCTTTGTTATTAAACTATTTAGGAGGACAGCATGCACAGGAGGAAACACAAACACCAGTTTATTATTTACTGCAGCCATCCACGCTGGGGCTGTGCTCAGACTAATGCCTGATGACGTGCTCTTTAAATTTGTACTTGGAAGGGAAAAAGGATGGCATTAACTAGGAATGTTTCTGATGGAAGGCTGGAACCTAAGCCTGCCCTCAACTTTACGTTTTTAAGCACAGATTTGGCTCAATATAAATAAAGATTCCCCTGTGGAATGTTATATTTGCAATTTGTTTCCATCAGTCAGAAAGATTAATGTATCAACACTTACTTTGGAGGGGGCTCTGGGGATTGATAATGGGAGATACGGAGCCTTTCACCTCGGGGTCACTGGTTCAGCTCTGCCCCACATCGGCTGCCACCACCAGCACCTGCCATCTGCTCCGATGGGCTGGGCTCAGTTCTGGGCCCAGCTGGTCCCAGCGGGCTCCCTGGGCTGCTTTAGTAGGAAATGGGATGGACCCACTCGGCCCAGCCCCAGATGTGACGGCAGCCCCAACCCTTGGCTCAGACCGACCACCACCAGGGAACTTGACCTTCTGCCACACTTGTACAGCCCATGAATGGAGAACCTGTTATCCCTGCCCTGTGCAGAATAACTCATTCGAAGAGCAGGACACCCTTGAACATAAATCTGTCTGTTATAAAGTTGGCTGCGGTTTTTCCTGGTTGCCTCCAGTTCCTGCTGAATTTCATTAGGAACACCTCTATTATACAGCACAAGGAGGGAGCAAATGCTGCCTCTAGACTTTGAAAGAGCCCTTTAAAGTGAAGATCAATTTTGCATCTCACTAAATACATAATGACAGACCAAACTACAAGTACTTAGTTCAGCTGTATTTTAATAGCACTGTGGCTCCATCGAGAAATTCCAGTTACTGATACACTTTGATGTCTTGAGGCGGTTTCCTCCAGACATTTTTCCCTTTTTTTTCTATAGTAGTGGCACTTCATTAATAGCTGTTTGGAAACCTGACTGTCTGTGAATAAGCTGTCCCAGTGAACCTTTTCCCTCACTATTTATTTCTCCATTCTTCCATCGGGAAACAGCCCCAGTGATCACAGACTGAGTTTTCAGAGTCTGACGTGCACTTGGTGGTGCATGAGCAAATGAAAGAGCAGCTTCATGCCTTATAAAATAACAAATGGTAAATCGGCTACTAATACAATTCACAGAGGCTGCTAAAAGGCTGCTGGATGTCACAAAAACAGCAACCCTTTGAGGTGATGAGACGGGAGCTTCTTAAGTCAACACATGCAGTCGGCTTCTCCCTGGCAGTGGTCCACTTCAGGGCAGGATCCAGGCTCCGCTGCCTTCCCCCTCTGGCAGACGGCTGTGAGTGTGCGAACGTCCTCTCTAATTCCAGATTAGCCACAGAGAGGAGTCATCATCCTTAAGAAACAGGCGTGCTTGGGAAGGATGGCCTGTCTGCAGGCTGCAGGGCACACTATCCTCAGGTGCTTTGAGATGTCTGAGCAAGGTTCCTGGCACTGGGTTTTAATAAAGGAGAAGAAAAAAAAGAGTGCCTTTCAAGCTGAGGACTGTGGGCCACTGGAATTCGGCTTCCCTGCTAGCCCAGGCTTTCTCAAGCTTGGCTTAATAAAATCTAGATCTCATTTAATGAGTTCAGAGGATGCTTCAGACTATCTCAACATAGAAAGTGTTGATTTTGCACACCAAGCTGAGGAAGGTTTATGGAACCAAAACAGTCTCAAGTCTTTATCCTCATTGGCTTGAAGGAGTAAAAGCTCCTTGGGCTTTTAGCAGCGCCTCTGCTCCTCCTGCAGTACATTGTGACTTGGCTTTTATTGTAACCATGCCTGTCTTCATCATGATACCACAACCTCTCTGACGGTGCTCCAGCTCTGCCGTGGCATTCCTGGACACTTCAGCTTTGCCCAAATCGAGGGAATCAGACTCATGGGTTCAGGACAGGCACTGCTTTAGCTCACACAGGGGTGGATTCCCTGCTTTGTTTTGGATTTCTTTCTCTCTCGGGGTCACTCAGTTGTTGGCTTTAAGTGACACTTTATACAAAGAGGATGCCCAGAAAGGCAAAGTGGCAGCTCGAGCCATTATAGGTGACAATTAAAAGTGCAACATCTCCTCCATCACCCAGGGCTTTGGGTTCAAGCCTGCAGAGGAAAAGAGGTTACTTCCAAAGCCCTGAATCCCCTTAAATAAATATCAGCCAGCATTTGCCTTGCAGTCAGCAAGAGCTGAGGTGAACCGAGCAGTGGCACCAACACTCTAGGCTCCCACTGACTCCCATCCAGCCTGCTAAATTTAGCAGCCCAATCAAGCTTCCTTCTCTCTCTTTAAACAGGTGGAGCAAGTGGCATGTTGACTTGTTGGTTGGTGCTGGATCCGACCCTGCTCCAGCGTTTCCAGCCCCTGGGCAGTGCCCAGGGCAGCCATCTGTGGGGGAGCAGCCCTGATGGGCCACACCGGCAGTGCTTCCTCCTAATCTCCCTGCTCCCATCCACACGTGCTGTCCTGATATCCGACAGCCGGTCCCATGCGGGCACCGTGCCAGCAGTGACTTTACAGGCTTTGTGGCAGAGATTATTTAAAGGAGATTAACCCTTCTAAACCCCTTAGATTTTAATTATTTCTGTATGTATTTATAAAACCTGCAGTCTGCTAGTTCCAGGGCACAACTGCCCCAGTCCCCATCCTTAACCTGGATTCGTGAATATACAATGCACCCATGTTGCAGGACAGGGGCTGGGCTGGACAGGACTTGCTGGATTTATTTTTTTTTATTGCCATTCTGGAACAATTCACATCTGGGATGAAAATGAAACATTATGGTTTCAAATTGTAAAAAGAGCTACTAATTTGAATCACTTTAAAATACTAATAGGCCATTAATTGAATTGTTTGAGTCAATGAGGTGTCTCTGGCTAATTATTTTGGTTAGGGCAGCTCTGTCATTAATGCCCATCTTGCGAGCACAGAGCACCCCCTGTCTCTCTGGAGGCAGGGCTCTCTCTAGGGTTGATGTACTGGAAGCCCAGGAGAGGGAAGGCCTGTTTCTTTCATTCAGCCTCCTAGCAAATTTATTATGTGCATAATAATGTTATGAGATCCTGAAGTCTGGAAAACTGTCATGGCTAGCAGGTACTGGTTAAAGAATGGGGGGAAAAGGGTGTCCTCCTCTATGCTTTCGTTCTTTCGCTCCTATTAGTCATGTTAGTACTGGACTGATTAGTTTGTTAGAGTTAAGGAGTGATGGAGAAAGTGTTTCCACGCTGTACATGAGCTGTAAAATCCAAATGAAACTGGAAATACCTTATTTCTGCTTCACAACACAGCCTGTCTTATCTCAGGTGATGCACACCTTGGAATATCTTAAAGTATCTAGAATCATGGAATGGTTTGGGTTGAAAGGGACCTTAAAGACCATATAAATCCAACCCCTGCCATAGGCAGGGACACTTTGCACTATCCCAGGTTGCTCAGAGTCCCATCCAAACTGGCCCTGAACGTTTCCAGGGAAGGGGCAGCCACAGCTCCTCTGGGCAACCTGTGCCAGGGCCTCACCACCCTCACGGTAATACCCTCACATATCTGCTTGTTTCGTAAATGCAAACATAAAAGGTAAGTGTTGGAAGCAAAAAGAACCACAGTGCTGTTGGACCCCATGATCTGAGAAAAAAATAGGGTCATTTTGAATTAATTCCTTAAAATCAGATGATTTTTATTTATTCCTGTCTCCCGAATAAGGAAGTAAATGTAGACAGTGCCAGGGAGTCCATAAATAAATTTTGTTCTTGGAGAATCTCTTTAATATGCACATGGTCCTGCTTCTGTGGTAGTGAACATTTGACCAGTAGCAATTAATTTCTTATCACAGTCTTTCTATGAGGTAAGAAAACATTAATGTCTCCATTAGGAGGTGGAGAACCAGAGCTCTCCAAGAGCGAGTGATGTGCCCAGCTTCATTGCCCTGCCCCACAGCTTGCCAAGAGCTGCTGGAGGGAGAGGGCATTGCAGGGATGCCTCTCCTGCAGCACGGCTGGGTGTTCCTCTCCAGGCAGATCCATTCTCCTGATCAAATGATAGACTCAGAAAGCGTTCAATATCTGTATATTTCAGGATAAGTATCGCTAAGCTAATGAATTTTCAGCAGCTTACTGTGAAGCATACAGTATTCCCTTTAATGGCAGGTGGGGAAAGAGAGGAGAAACAGTAAAGGTCCCTGGTATAAATCTCCTCTGTGTGGAAAGGATGAAAAGAGGGTTTCTTACAGAAAATGCCGTGTGATCCCATGGCATGTCAATGATTAGGCAAAGTGTCCCAAAGGTTAATATATCTTTTCTCATTCAAATGGGTAGGATCTCCAGCTGAAAGTGCTGGACCCTGCATCCAGCCCCAGGGAGGGGGGAGAAGGGAAGCAAAGGGTTAAATTTCGGGGCTGTAGAAGCAGATTGTGTTTTCCTTCTATGATGTGGGCTGACAAGACATCAGTATTCTATTCATCTGTTGGGAATTAGGCTGTTAATCCAATCAATGACTCTTGAGCTAGCTGCAGCCTGCCTCCCCACTGGGGAACAATCGGATCAGACGGGAGATTGTTTAAGAGCACAGAGCGGTCCCGGTGTCAGGTGGAATTTCCAAGCGTTCCCTAGTGAATTGGGGATGGGAAAGCTGTCTCAGCCCATTTATCCTGCCCCTTAAATAAGCAGGTATCTGCCTCAGCCATGCTAAAGTGATAAAGCAGTACAGGAGCACTAACTTTTATGCAGGGAGGGGGCAGGGAAGCACCCTGAGAAGAGAGATTTTAGCATCCTGCCCTTTGGAATATCATCCTGTTCGTATCTTGGGATGGCATTTGTGTAGTTTGTCGGGGGCTGGCTGAGCCACAGTGCCCTGACACTTGTTACAGCTTTAGGCATTGACTTCTCCGAACACATTTTTGATCCCTGCAGCTTCCTGGCAGCTTTTCTATTGCACCAATACACTTGTTTGATGACCAGCAAGATGCCTGGTGCTGAAAGTAACAGGCGGTAGCAAATATTCTATGGATAACCTATAAATATATCCAAATACACAGCTGGGCGCAGAGTGCCGGCTGCAAAATGGGATGAAAATGCTCAACAGCAAAACAGTTTTGATGTTGCTGCGTGAGCCACTGTGTAGGTTCAGAAATCAGTTTGTTCTGCAATTAATGACAGCCATGTCTGCGGTGGGATATTGAGAGCCTGTATCTGTGCCAGCAGCACTACATGCTGATCATAGTAGATGTGATAAATCCCACTGAAATTGCACTTGGAAATTTAGGTACAGCACCAGTTAGAAACTAGGGCGATGAGGGATTAGTGTAACCCTGGCACAGTGAACTCCTCGGGCCAGGGGCGTTTGGGAGCATTAGCAGATGCAGGCTTCAGGAGGGAGCGAGTGGTAGTTCCTGGGCATCCTCTTCTCTCTCAGCTTTCTTAGATCTGCTTTTAACAGCAGCTTTGTGAGCAGAGGCTCCTCCAAATTAGTGCTCCTAAATGAACCACGAGTATGAGCTCCAGCACTGAATACAAGTAGGGAGGTCCCCAGACAGAAAAATCCCCAGCTCAGAGGCTCAGCTTTAAAGGGCTTCAACATCCCTCTTCCCTTGATCATAATTTTGAATCAAACAAAAGGTAATGCAATTTTCTTTGCCTTTCAGTAGCAGATTGTGCTGTAAGGGTTCATGCCATTAGAAATGTAATAATTGCTTCTCTATGCAGATCTAATTTATCTGTGAGGCACTTAGAAGATAGGCCAAATGATAGCCTGGCAGTAGGCTCTGGAGAAGGGCCCAAGAGGTGATGATAAAAATCTGTCTAGCACCTTCCATCCTCAGGGATATCTGCCTGGCACAGTGCAGGAAATGGTTGGAATGGGAGGAAGCGAGCAGAGGAGAGAGATGAGAGCTCCTGGAGAAGGACAGCTCAGTAAAAGAGGGGCTCCCTGCCAAACCTGCCTGCATGCAGGGGAAGTGGGAGAGTTCATTGAGGAACCAAACTTAAGAGGATACCCAAGCCCTGCACTTGTCAGCCTGGGTTTTTTGCAATCGCTAAATAACAGCTGTTCATGACCAGTGCCTGGGTTTTGGTTTTGCTTCCAGGAGAGGCTGCTCTGTATCCTTTGTCCCGTGATGTTGGTCCTTGGGGAGTGCCTGAGCTGCCTTGGAGCTGGGACCAAGGATGCACATGGTGGTGTCTCCTGGTGAATCATCTGGTGGGAGCTCAGACTGGTTATATTAGCCCTCACTGCCTGGTTTTAGTTTTGGTGGGTATTAGCATGTAAATTCTGGTGTGTTGGGCTGTAGCCTTACCCTCAGTCTTCTTAGAGAGAAAATTACAGAGAGAGAATAGGAAGATTATGAGGTTAAAGTGAATTGTTGGGAAGTTGAAGTCTAAAGTAGAAATAAATGAGAAATAAAACCCTTTTTAAAAGTGGAGGGAAGTATTTTCTTGCTATTTTTCATCTCCCTGGCTTGAGTGAGTGTGTGTCGTGAGGCTGCAGAGATTTATATTACAGCTCCTAAGCACCGGTGCTTGTTCAGCGGCTGTATTATTCTGGCCCTTTTTATTCACTCACCTTCTAAAGATGTAGTGTAAATATTTATCTTCCCTCTGGCCCGTCGTGCTGCCCAGGACCCAGTGCTGTTAAACACTCTTATCACCTCATCGTTCTTATCTCCTGCGATCCCTGCCAACATTCGGAGTCTGTCAATGGGAACGAGCATGCACCTTAAAAGGTGCCACAAATGAGCAGAAAGTAGAGGTGATGTGGGGAAAAAATACCTTCAAATAAAGAGCACATGTGCTACCCCTCAAAAGGGGAGGGTTAGTGTAGATGTTTTCTGCTGTGCTTTTCACACTCACTGTGTTTGGGGCTGTGATTGAAGGCATCGAGGTGAGGTCTCAGTGTGGGGCAGCACTCAAGGAGGTGTGGGGTCCCCTACAGACCCTTGTGGTGGTGTGGAGGGTCCAGCCCCAACTTCATCACTACAGGGCCAGGCTGGACCAAAGCTCACCCAGGTAACCAGCATGGATTTGTTTTTTCCCTTTCTCCACTGGTGCTAAACGAAACACATGAGATGGAGGAAGAGGCGGTGACTCCCCTTCAGGCCACCCTTCCACGGACAGGTTTCTGCACACAGCCTGGAGAGCAAATGGAGCAGCTCTGAACTATCACAGTGTTTATACATCACTGGTTTTAAAACTGTCCCTTGAAACCACAGTCAGGCACTGGCCAGTCAAGGTCTGCTTGCAAAGGCAAGGCAGTTTATAGAGTGCACAGCATCCCAGCAGGTTTAGCCAAGCCATTTCCTTGTCTCTGCCCTTCAGTCCAGAACTTGTGTTAGGTTAAGCAGGGAACAGAAATTCCCAAGGAATGAACATGGGATGGCAACACCGATATAATCCTATCACTTATGAGACAGAATTGACGAGCAGTAGCCATAGTGCCACTTAGCAGATAAGATGGTTGGTCCATCTGCGCTCGGTCCATCTTCTCTCATTTCTCTTGCTTAAATTTCTCAGGAGCAGAACGAAATCCTGTTATCCAATAAGTTATCCATTGGTAGTTGGATTTTCATTGAGTGACATCTGTCGCAGACCATGGATGTAGGAGGTACCAGTGATTTTGTAGCATCTTTGTTTTGATGGGTTTGGTAGATGTGGATATTTGGGTTTTCATCTCCCAGAAAGGCTGTGCAGCTCAGCTGTCACCCTGACATGGCCAGATGTGCCAGGAGGCTGGGGAAGCCACCAGGGATGGCATAGGGTATTAGGAGGCAAGAGGAAAGCTTGGAATCAGATCTGTTGTTGGTCAGTAATGTGTGTGGGACTGAGCACTCCTACATTTGAGTGTGTGATGGTCTGTCTTTCCTTTCTGGTCATTTTCTGTCTGCCTATGTGAGTTCTGCCATTTCCATGAGCTGCTCCTTTTTGCAGATGGATTATTGCTAAAAGGGCTCTGGACAGGGACCTACCAGTGCCTTGCAAGCCTTTACAGAAGGTGTATTACTGCTTTGAGCCTGGCTTTTCCCCTCTTTTGTGTTGAAGTTCACTGGGTCGGAGCATGTTTCCCCTTTTTTAACCTGTGACAGTGACATTTTTCCAGCCGATAACAGGCATGAAAGGGCATTTCTCAGAGGCATCCTGGCACAGAGCAGAGCTCAGTGTTGGCCCAGAGCTGTCCATCTCCTCTTCTGCACTCCCCAGCATCAGTTCCCCTACTCAGCACCTTCTCTTTGGTCCATCTGCTGAAAGGATCCGTCTGATCATCGCTGGCATCTCCATGTTCTTCCCAGCAGAGGATGCGCTCCAGATGCCCTGCTCCTGGCTGGTGCCAATGGGGTGAGAACAGGTTGTCCCTGCCCACTCACTGTTTGGGATCATTCATCCCAACAGAAGCACATCCTGGGAGAAGGACCCTAAGATGCCCTAGAGGCTGCTGCTTTCTGTTGCACGTCAGGAAATATCCCTTGCATCAAGGTCAGATAGAATTCATCTTCACTCATCTTTCTGCACATCGTGTTTGATTGCAAAACAGACATTTCCAGTGCCTGGCAGGCAATATTCGTCTCGTGTAATTCCTGCAATGGGAGCTGTAATCCTGATTTTCACAGCCCATTATTGATTAGTCTCCAGGTGTGACCATTTTGCTCCGAAGGCTCAGCATTGCCGTACCTGGAGCAGCCGGGTGCATCAGGCTGCAATTAGCCACAGTGCTCCAAAAAGCCAAATCAAAGAGGGATTGAGATCAGCAGCTTCCCGAGGGCTTTCAAGGCCTTTAGTGAGTGACCACACTAGAGCTTTTTCCATTTACCTGGATTAAAATTTGTCACGGAGGAAATAGAAGCAAATAGCACGGCATCTGAGAAGTGTAACAAATAGTATTTGGCCATTGGGCAGGCTCAAAGCGGGGGAAAAATCCACAGCATAAATAAAGTACAAACCATGTTTGCATAACATTGGATTAATAGTTCTTTTTAAAAACCACACTGGGATTAGAGACGCATTTCCTATGCTGGGACCTGCGCTGCCTCCTTAGCCCAGCAGATGCCAGGAAGTACATCTAAGAGAAATAAAAAACCTTGTTAGCCCCAGCCAGCTGCTGAAACAGCAGTGCTTTCTGCAGGCCTTTGGAAGAGGAACAAATGGCTGTAGGATTCCTGGAGCAGTCCTATGTGTTTTATAGGGAGTTCTGCAGCAAAGTGTTCCCATGGAAAGGGTGTTCTGCTGCACGGCTCCAGTCCCATTCACCTGTGGGCTTTGTTGGCTGTAATCTTGAAGGTGGCAAAGCAGAGAGGAGCTGAATTCCCATCCCCCAGCCCACATATTTGACATCCTGCCTTTCTAATAACTCATTCAGAGCGCTCCCACCTCTCCTTCCCCCGCCCTGCCCTGTATTTTGCTGAAGTCAGTGCTTGCCCTGTCACTCCTCTGAGCAGGCACGTGCTTAAGGAGCGCTCAGGGCCACTGGCTCACATCGGTTACCTTTTGAGTGTGGAATAATCAATGGATGCTGTCTGTGATTCCCTCAGTTCTTTGGTTTGCGGTACCATCTAATGACACTCATTTGCATTACACTCCCCACAGTTTGGGCAGAAATAGGCTCCTGAAATGAGGCATCTTCAAACACTGCTGCGAGTGACATGAATGGGACATAATGGCATGTGGAAAGAAAAATCTGACCCTCACACCCTTTGCTTGGAAAAGACATGAAATGGATATTTAGGCAGCAAATGCCTGTTATATCTGGCTTTTTGTCCCTGATGCTGGCATGGTTGTTGTGTCGGTGCAGTGTCCCAGAACATGGCACCTCCCACCCCAAAACACAGGTCATTCCTAATTCCTCAGATCAACAGGCTTAATATCAAACAGAATAACGGACTGAGAAACCATAAGTCTTCCAGCTATGAGTGGAATTTCTACTTGTTTTCCTGTTTTTTTCCCTTTCACCTGCTTCGGAATCCACGGCAGACTGTAGTATTTGCACCTTAATCCCAAAGATGATGGTAATTAAAAACTTAAATCTCCATAGACAGATGCAAATAAATTAAGGAGGCAAAGAACTGAATTAGAGGCTAATCCTGGTTGGGGCAGTGAAAGCAGAGGGGCCAGTAATTCTTTCCTTCTGTTATTTCACCTGTTCTGGTGGCAGGACGAGGCTGTGCCGGGGTGAGGTGCTTGGATTTACAGTGCTGGATGTGCCACATGAGCACCAACTCTGGCAGAGCCCTGGGGAGGGGACACAGGAGTCTGGGAAAGGGACACAGTTCCCAAAGCATTGCAGCTGATGCAGTGGCTGATGTGTGAGCTGGAAGAGGGAGCTGTGTGCCAACACCTACAAATCACACTGCTTGCTTTGCCCTTGCACTGCTGGTGTTTCACAAGGGTGAGTTTGGCAACTTGCTCTCTTCCCTGAGCACAGTGCCCTTTCCTCACTTGACAGAACTTAACCTGGGCATTGGGATAGACCTAAATTCTAATGGCAGGAACCTAAGATTTATTCAGGTGGAAGAAAAATTGATTTTTTCCCCCTGTGTGCTCTCTTGGGCTGAAGAGTGCAGTGCGCTGAGCTGTGTGAGCATCCTGGTGCTTTACCCTTCTCTCAAGCAGTTGGCCAAAGCTGGGTTTGCACTGAAGCATCTTGTACAAAAGCATCAGGAGTAGTGAGAATCCCAGAGTGAGGCCATAGGACTGAAATCCTTCATTTTTATGGGCTGGAAGTGATAACGGTATGAACTGAATTATACTCACGTCATGACGTGATCCACGCACTCTTATGGGTGGATAGATATTGATTATCCATCAATAGGGAGTGATGGTGGATGATGATTCAAATCCCAGCTGTCAGGTAGCTGGGTGTCCTGGCTGTTTGTCTAGTCAATTAAAACTTTGCTGTGATTCAGCTTATTTATTTAAAACTGGAATTTATTTGTATCATCACAATGAAATCAAGTCTCTCTCTCTCTTTTTCAGGACGGGGAAGGCCAGACTGCCCTCCATTATGGTAAGCTGCCTCTCAGCTTGGTTGTTCCTTCTAAGCAGCATGGCTTTGCAGCTGGAGTAAATGCTCTATACACAGAAAGCAAATTTCAGGAGAAAAATGAGCAAGGAACCTGGATTTGATTAACCACTGCAAATCCCAGCATGGCTGGAGTAGGAGCCTTGGGAAAAGCAGAGAGGAAGATTGCTGCCCTCCCTTCGTTCTCCTCTGCAAATGTCACCTTAAAGCCTTCCTTTCCCCCCAGTTAATGATGCAGAGTTTCCCTGTACACCTCTGTGTCTCCAGGATGTGGTTGTGGCCACTGCAGACCCAAGAGTGACTCTTGGTTAGGGGATGCCAAATCCCTTGGCCTTCAGGGAGGGTCTGTGCCGGTTTTTAACAGGTTACACAGGTCAGGGGAAGGGGACAAACGAGGTGGCTGCCACCACCACGTGTCCTGGTGGCAAACTTACTTGATCACAGCTGAGAGAGCAGCAGCTTCTCTACTACCAAAATCAGCAGAGGCAAGTCACAGTTGGTGTCCTTCCTACAATTACAGGCTAATTAGATATGAGATTTAATTGAAAGATTGTTCTATATCCAAATGAGAAAAGTAGAGACTGAAGTGACGCATGCGGTGCTGATGTGCAGGGAATAGGAAAAAAGTATCAATTTAATCTGGATCATCTTTTTTTTCCCAAAATTAAGACATAGCCAGTTATTATTTTGTACTCTCTCTTGATGCCTGTCACTGTAATTAAGAGCATACTTGTCATTCTGAAGTGTTTGTGTCTTTCTCTCTCTTCTTGATCTCTCCACAAGGACATTAGCGGGATGGCAAAATTGCTTTGCAGAACATCAGTCTAAAGCACAGCATTTGGATCTGGAGCTAAACTCCGAGATTCCAGGGCTTCTGAACCCTGTAGTTACAATAATGTGTGATTTCTCCCTGTGTGATCTTTCCTGTAGGATGCTCTGTTTTTCAAATTCCTGTCACTTGTGACTGGAGGGGTGAATTTGTTGCTTAGCGCAGCATTGTCTGCAGATGGACAGCACTTAAAATGCCATGTTGCCGCTTTCTCTGCCTAATCTGTTCCATATTTTGGGTTTTCTCACTCCTGGGAAGATGCTTTTCCTGCTCCAAACTTCAGGACTGACACCTGCCTACTGAGGGGTGCAGAGTGGATTATGACAGGTTGTGCAAAAGCATAGTGCATGTGTAAGTTATCCAAGATCACCTGCTTCAGTGGATGCATCCCCTGAGTTTAAGTTCCATGCAGGTGGATTCCTCTGGCTGGGGACTGAGGCAGGTTGTTTAACACAAGCAAACATAACTGATATAATGAACATTATTTCAGAAACGGTTTCTCTGATCAGGAGATCTGATCCCAGCTCAGGTGCTTCAACAGTGACAGTTTATCAGGGTTTTCTTCCCAAGTGTTTTTTCTTCCCCTCTCCTCCCTGTGTATTATCTTTGGGAAGCCTCTCTGGGTCCCTGGCACACAGGTTTGGTGTTCTGGTGGCTGCCCAGCTGTTCCTGGTGGCCATCACTGCCCCCAGGACATCCTCATTCCCCTACTTGCTGTTGTGGTCATAAATCATCCCGAGCTTGGAACCAGCTTCTGAAGTGAGTGACTGTGTTTGATTCAAGTGGCTGTTGGCCTGAAACTGGAACTCACTGTAACCTCCCAGTCCCGTTTTGGTCAGCACTTCACAACGGAGCTATTAATTGCAGTGGAGAGGCAGGAGAGCTCCTATGGACACCATCTCTGAGCAGAGCAGTACCTTCACAAGGCCTTCCCTTTTGTTGGAGGCCGTTCAGAGAATTCAGGGAAGGGTTAAATCCCATCAGCAAGGCAGACCTTGCTTTTAGGGTGTCTGCATCCCTTTTTATGAGGCGGCGTGGCCTGACAGCTGTCCTTGTGGTGACAGCTCTCCTGATTACAGCCGGTGTCAAACTGCATCCTGCTGCGGGTTATAAATCCTGCCTCCTTCCGATCGGCGCTGACCCCGGCTTTAATCGGGGGTTAAGTGGAGGCCAGCGGCAGCACCGGCCCCGGCAGGACCCACGGCCGGAACCCCTGCTCTGGGCCGGAGGCAGCGGCCGGGGCCGTGCCCGTGGCTGTGAGCACGGTGTCCCTGCTGAACAGCCCCTTCTCTTCAGCTCCTCTCCATCCATCCATGAATCCATCCACCCACCCACTGGGAATACTAAAATCATTGCTGCTGCCTCCCCCAGAGGAAATCAAGGCTTCTCCGAGCAGTGGTGGCCACGTGGCCGTGGAGTGGGCAGGCTCTGTATCCTCCTGGGCGCTCCGGCTTCCCTGCAAAGCACCATCTGTTCGGCTCTGTCTGCGCTGTGGCAGGGCAGTGGGAGGGGACGCTGGAGGGAAAATAAATAATAAAAAAAAATTCATCATCTGAACCCTGAGGATTAATGGAGTCGGGAGGCGAACTGCGCTGAATGGAAATTCATCTTCACCCGTGCCAGTGTCAGGGCTGCTGCTCCGGCCCTTGACAAATCGAGGGTCCCAGGGTGCGATAAATTCAGCAGCTGTGCTCGTCCCCAGGGATGTCCCCAGCTTGCTCAAGGACACGGGCTGTGCCCAATGGCAGCACTGGATGAGGAAGCCACTGCTCCCTGTGGGCACCAGCTCCCCGTCCCCAGAAGCTGCCACCACAGCTTCCTTGGCACCTCTGGAAGTGTTTTCTGCAGAGGGATGTGCCCCGCTTCAGCTTAGCCTCGCCCACACCCCCACCTGCTTCCTCACCAACCCCTTCCCTCTTTTTACCCCATTTTTTATCTTTTCAGTATGAACTCCAATCACACATTGTATTTATTTTAATGGGACATTGCTGCTTGTCCTTTTGGATCAGTAGAAGACTGCAGAGTAATGCAAAAGACACTCTTAATTACTAAAGGAGTCAGTCAGTTCTTTATAAAAGCACCCAAAATATGATTAAAACCAATTGCTACCAATGCAAGAGGAAGCTGCCAGCTTCATGGCCTTGTGAGGCAGGTTTTGGCTTCACTAGGATCTGAGTTGCACAGGCTTAAGGGAAAATCCTGGGTCTGGGACTTCTGCTGATGTCAGCCAAGCCCAGCTCTTCAGTGTTACAAGTTTTCCTGATTTTCCTGGTTCTATTTTTTTAACATCCTTAACTGAGACTGTTCCATCCTGAGGACAGAGAAGAGCTCAGGTCAAACTTGACTCTGTCTTGGCAGAAAAAATCAGGAATGAAAAAACAGTTGCTAGTAGAGGTGTGAGGAATGAAGTGTGTGCCATTAACAGCTGTTCCAGGCCATGGGCACAGTCACCTGGAGCTGGTGCTCAGGAAAGTGGTGGCCAGCAGCTATAAACGGTCTGAATTTGTGCAAAGAGAAATGATGGATGAAATGCAGGAGTGAGGCAGTACTGGTGATGTCCTGCCTGGGATGTGCTGCCTGCTCCCTGGGAGATTCAGGAGGCAGGTGAGGGGCGAGGGCTTATGGATTCATTACAGACGATGAATGTGTTATAAATGGTGGGTACAAAAGCAGGCAGGGAACGCTTTCCCAGGTGGCACTTGGGGGTCTCTGCAGTGCTGCAATAGCACTCTGGGGCCCCTTCCCAGGGTCAGTCTCCAGTCCTGGATGTCAAGGAGCCTTAGCCAAACTGTGCCCAGGTTCCCTGTGCATCCCAGGTGATGCCCTGCAGAGCCCTCGGCTCCCAGCACCTCTGCCTGGGCTGCGGGCTCTGGGTGCAGGTTGCACCAGTAACACCCCTCAGGACTTCTGGCTTTGCATTGCTCTCACTCTGTCTTTTCTCCTTCCTTTGCACTATTAAATCCAAAGCAATACATTGCGTGCCGAGCCCTGCCCCGAGCAATGATGTGCTGCTGCTCCGGGCCAGGTGCTGAGCCGGCGTTTCCCGCCTCCGGCACACGCGTGGGACATCGCCAGCTACAGCCACTGCTCCAAAAACGCCCGTCACTGCCACCTTGGGCCAGCATCCCCAGACTAACCCTTCCCTTTCTCCCTGCAGCTGCCACCTGCGAGTTTTTGGACATCGTGGAGCTGCTGCTGCAGTCGGGAGCGGACCCCAGGCTGCGGGACCAGGAGGGCTGCCTGCCCGAGGAGGTGACAGACTCCAAGGCCATCACCTCGGCTCTGCAGCAGCACGGCAGCGGCACCAGTGAGCCCTGACCCCGCGAGGGGACAGAGATGCCCTGCAATAACACTCCTTCCCCGCCCTCCCCGCTGCCCTCCCCAAACGCCTCGGGGGTTCGAGGGGACCTTTTGAAGCACAGGGTCTGGCTGGGCTCTCCAGCACGAGGGCCAAGCACATGCCCTGAGCAGGATGGGATCAGAGTTTGGCAAGCTCTGACATTTTTCAGTATTTGAGGGGGGAGGGAGGGGGGAGAGGGCCTGGAGGAGGCCCCAGCTACTATTTTAATGTATGAAACACGAGTACTGTGTTGGCTGTCTCACTGGAGCAGCATGGACTGACCGATGGGCTCCTCCTTGGGGATGTGGGGCCAGGTGAGATGTTCATCTCTCCCATTCAGGTTGAATTTTGGTTTGTTGTTTTTTTTTTCCCTGGGTCCAAACAAAATAATACAAATAAAAGCACAGTGTTGGGATGGAGTGTTGGTGTGTTTGTTTGGGTTTGTTTTTTGCAGGGGGTGACTTGGAAGCCATAAGGATGGGAGGCAGCTCAGTGCAGCCACAGCCCTTGGGAAGTTCTCCTCGAGCTCTCATCCTGGGGAGAGAGGGCTGCCAAGACAGCAGGGTCATACAGGTGTCTGTCTGTCTGTCTAGTTCTCACACAACATATGTTGCTAATCAGCCTCTCCAGGCTGACAGGACTCTTACCATTTTGCTGAATTGAATGGCTTTAAACCCCACCTCCGTTAGCAGCTCCACGGCCTCCTGCCAGCCATTCCTGGAGTGGCTCCTTCAGGGCTGGGGTTTGGTAAGAGCTGGGCACAGATAAACCTGCACCCACCCTGTCACCCCTCTGGGCCTGTCTCAGGCACTTCGTGGTCTTCTCAGGCTGGCCAAGTATGCAGAAAGGGAAAAATGTGCCTCATGGCCATGCCCGAGTGCCGGAGTGAGGTGGGATGATCTTGGGGCTTAATGCTTTCTCATCAGCATCCCAGCTGGGCCCACAGGGGCTGCCCGGGATGGGTTTGTGCTGTGGGATAGCTCCCAGCTGCGAGGGAGGTGGGTGTATGGCAAGAGGAGACCATGGCTTCCCTGCAGGATATTGCCATGAGCTTGCTTTTCCCCAGACAAGATTGACAGCCTGGGGGGAGTATAGGAAATCTCCATTGCTGTGACAGGAAGCTACTTGCCATCAAGTTCTGCAGCACATCCAGCCTCGGGAAAATAAATGGGAACATTCCCTTGGCTAGGGACTGGCTGGGCAGCAGGCACACGGGGGTTTTGGCCCCTTACAGTGTCTGTGGCTCCTGCCAGCGTTTGCTGACACTGATGAAGTTGCTGTGCTGGCTCCAGCAGCCACCACACCACACATGGCACAGGCCAGGCTCCACAGTGGGGAAAAAATGACTTGGGCAAGTTATTTTCCATTAACAATATTAAGCAAGGGCTCCCCAATGGGTTCCACTCCCCTTACCCTTGCCCAGGGGACCTGCAGGGTGGCAGTGGCTGGGCTCATCCCAGCCTGGCACTTTTGCATCTGGATGCATATGAAGCAAAGATGCCAACTCCAATACTGGTGTCACACAGGCTTTGTGAGGGAGACGTGGTGGCACCAAGGTTGGGGACAAGCGAGGCCACCCCATAATGCACAGCCACTGCCTGGCTTGATGGACACACTGGGTAATAAAAAATCTGTTAAAGCCGGGATGAAAAGCAGCAGCCGCGGTGCCGGTGCTTTCAGAGAGCACATTTGGGGCCCGAGTGCTCAGCCCTGGAGATGTTTATAGCACTTTAGGTTTGTTTGTGAGGTTGGAGCCTTTCCAAAAAAAAAAGAAAGGGGGGGTGGGGGGGAGGAGAGAAAGACATATATTATTGTTTATAATCTGCTTTATTCAGCCAAACCTTTCCCCAGCAGCCTTGCGGATTGCTGTTAAATCCCTTGGTGCCTTTAACTACCGATACAGAAAGTGGTTAATGTGCATTCGCCCTAAGCTTGGCATCTACTCCAGGAAATCACTTTAATTGAGAAGCATTAAATGTTAAAATGATTAAAATATAGAAAGCCAACACACCGGTGCCCATGGAGGAGCTTGGGCCCGCCCACCTCTCCTGCCTGGCATGGCCCTTCCATCTCACCTGTGCACCGAGCACTGTGGTGGCACAGCCAGGCACTCACTGTCCTGTGGTGGCAGGAATGCTGTGGCACCTTGGGGTGCCATGAGGCAGCAATGGAGACTCACACCCCAAACCCACTGACCTCTCTGTGCCAGCAAAAAGCCAGAGCATGATGTCACTTGTCCCACCCAGGGATGCCAGCTCCACCATCCAGACACAGCCCCAGGGATCCTGACCCCAAACAACCAGCAGTGCCAGAGCAGGTCATGCCAGTGGTGACCACTGCCCTCCCGCTGAGGAAGAAAATCCCAAAGACAGCAGCTGCTAAAGAGCATCCCGAGTTTATTTGCCATCGCTTTCCCTCACGGCGGAGGGGGTGACTGTACACATCTCATGCCAACGCACCGGAGGCAGGGTACAAAAGCAACGCCCTGGGCCCGAATTCGGGGGCAATCTGGGGGGATTATTTCTCCCCAGGACACGGCAATAAATAAGGTTTTATTCTTTAAAATTTTTATTATTATTATTTTTGTTGGGTTTTTTTTTTTCCTTTTTATTCCCCCAGGAAACAAGACTCTCACTTTCTGGAACTGTACAAAATTTACACAGCAAGGGGAGGAGGCATTTGGCCTTGTCGAAGGGGGATGGAGAGCAGCAGGCACGGCTCTCCCCCATCCCCCCCCCCACCAGGGCCGGCAAGGCCGGGAGCTTGGCACAAAGCAGCACCCAAGGCTGGGGAGGGGGGAGGCACATGGATGCAGCTGGGGCAGCTCCTGCAGCACCAATGCACCCAGCTGGGGGGGCAAGGAAGGACAAGGACAGACCAGTGATGTGCTTTCTTGTGTGGCTTTTTTTTTTTTCATTTTTATTCTTTTTTTCCCTTTGCTCCCAACACCTCCACACCTCTGGAAGGAGCAGACAAACCGGATCCACCCCCAGCACTCCCTGAAGGGCTGGCTGGGATCATCAGCATCACCCCAGAGACAGAGGGGATGACAGGGACCCCATGGCCAGGGCCATCCCTGTGGGGTTGGGGCAGAGCTGGGCACCCTGGGCAGAGAGTGTGGAGCTGGATCTCATCCATGGGGCTGAATGTCTGAGGGTAGGGGGTGTGGCTGTGCTGGGGTAGATGGGCATGTGGGTTTTGAGCAAGGGCTACTGCTGAGTGGGGCCTGGTCAGGAGCAGACCCCATGGGGCTTGTGGGATGTGCCAAAGCCACCTGGATCCTTCCTGGCTGCCTGCACTCACCCTTTAGCAATCATCAGCCCCTAAGGAGGTGGGTGACCTACACCAGGAGCATCTCACACCCCAATCCCCTTCCTTTCCCACCACACAGGTGCTTCTGCAGCCAACAAAATACCCCGATTTGAGAGGAATTTTTTGCAATACCCTCAGACCAAAGGTTGCCCACCTCTCTCACCCACCCTTCCAGCGGCTGGTCTGCGGCTGCCAGCCCCAAGCATCCCAGCTGGCCCTGCCCTGGCACAGCTCAGCCAGCGGGCATCCCGGGCTGGAGGCAATTTTTTTTAATTCCTCCCCCTCGCGTGACCATGGTACAAAGCAGTGATGCTCCTGCGTGCCCAGGGATAAAACAGGGCCAGTAGGCCAGGAGCAGGCAGGATCTCACCCGGGAGCATCACCCCTGGGCAGCTGGACAATGGCCCTGCTCGGACGTGTCCCCGGCAAAATAAACCTTTCTATAATATAGACTTCTCTTTCTGCTGAGGCTCCGGGCAGCGCCGAGTCGCGTTTCAACTCCGTATCGAAAAATAACTCTTGAAAATAGCAGCGGTGCTCGGCAGGGGGGTGTGGGGCTGGCGCGGGTGCCGGGATGGACTCTGCCATCCCTGATTGTCCCTCTTTCCCTCCCGCCGGCCACTCCACGGCCGGGTCCCCGCGGTCCCCAGCGCTGCGCCGGGATCCTCGCCGTGCGTCCCGTGCGCCGACACCTCTCTTGTGCTTACACCCAAAGGCATCCGTGCCCCCCGCCCGAGCACAGCCACCCCCAGCCATCGCCAGTGCTGTCCCCCCTCCCTCCAGCCCTCCAGGGCCAATTCCCATGGGAAATCCTGGAAAGGTCAACCGCCGGCGGGTGCCCTCAG
>VZTX01007673.1:5551-31654 GCA_013400915.1 Pardalotus punctatus | reverse complement strand
CTCCTCGCCCACGGCATTATAAATGCCCAAAGAAAACATAGACTTTGAAACAGACTTCAGAACTGCCCAATTTGATAAAGAATGTAAATAGCCAGATTGCAGAAATTGAGAAATCTTCTAACTGGGGAAAGCAGAAATAAGAAGGGTTTATTTCCATATTATATAAACCCTGAAGTCATGGTAATGGCATTGTGCCATGAAAATAAGATACCAAAGTCAGGAGGATAAGCTGTGTGAGTTGGTGGTGCCACTAATACCATCTATTCTCACTGAGCATGACCTTTTCAAATAAAAAAATGCAAGACTAGAACATCGCACTATTTTCCAGCTAACCCAAGGGCTCCTGCAATAATCCAAGGCCACATAAGGAGGGACATCTTCCAACTGTTGCAGGGCAGGAAAAGGTAAATAAAATACTTTACACTACGTATGACAATAGGTTTCATTTTTAGGTGAAAAGTTTTAAACCCTGCCAATACTGAAGCGTCAACATGGTTGATCATTCCTATCATTTTGTGAAAGTAGTTCTTTTTCTTGATTTTTAATTCTTCCTGCATCTGGTTGAATCTACTATGCTGAAGACGAGTAATCATAGGGAAAAATAGTGTCATTATAAATTCTAAACCTCAAAATTCTTCAAATGCTACTTATGTTAAAAGGACCAATTTAAATCAAATCATTAGCTTCTGCTTAGATGCTCAATTACAAGTGTAATAATATAAATGTTTTATGTATTCACAGCTCTTGTGTTCAAATTTAACCTTTCTCTCATTTTTGCTTTTATTTCTCCCTTTTATAAATGTTGGTGTAATTAAGCCCATTTCCTCTTTAGAGGTGAATACACAATCACAGCTAGAAATTCCCCAGTATGTTTCACAGTCTGAAATTTGTGATACTCAATCTCACAGCTAATAACTACCATGACATGTTTTATAATTGCACCATAAATCAGAGACTGCTGCATTTAAAGTGTAATTTCAGGCTGTTTTGCAATATTTCTTGGCACTTTTTGAAATATATTAGGGTGGAAAATGCATGAGCTAGCTGGGTACAACCACAGGTGAGGGAAAAGCTTTTTCTGCAGTTGTTGAAGTGCCCCAAAAGAGGTGCTCAAGAGCAGGGACATGCTTGTCACTCATGGCATACCCAGGCTGCCTCAGGGACCTCAATGAAAGCAAGATGTCTGAGCGGGTATTGCTGTCCAGCAAATAGGAGGGTTGGGTGGAAATTAACTCATGGCAAAGGCTTGACGAATGGGCACTCCATTAGCAACAAGTACTCTGTGGCTTTTGTAACATGGTTAATTGTTGAAATCCTTCCAGGGGGGCTGTGTCTGAGAGGAACAAAGCTGAGAGCAAGAAAGTGTCTGCTGTGAAAGTTGGAGGAACAATTCTGCTGACTCATACAGCATCTCCCAGTACCTGGCTCAAGCCTTCTGAAGCTGCGGGCAGGTAAATTATGGACTCCCACAAATTTAGGTGACTTTTTTGCCCCAAAGCCTGTTTCTGTTTGAAGAATGTTGTTTTTCTATTCATTCTGGTTTTGCTGTATATGCTATAGGTGTTATTTTAGTCCTTTCAGTTCATACAAAAATTTGTAATGAGTCTTGGATAATTTCTTAGGGGTTCCAAATCCCTCAGAAATAGTTTAGATGCAGAGATGCTCTTTTATCCCTTAATTAATGGTTAAGCTTGTTGTATGCTCAATCTTGATACCATATCTCCCCGCTGACCCACACCACAGCCTTGCTGGGACCCATTATGTCCTGACATCTGGCCTTGCTCTGAAGTGATCAGGAGCATCAATTTGCTCAGTACCGTTCTGTGTATGATGCACAGCCTGGCACAGTGGGTAATGCCTCACTTGCACCACCAGAGTGCCACTAGTAGTTTAATTAAAATTGCCACATCCCTCACATGTGCTCTCACTATTTTGGTTTCTGCTCATCAAACACTGAATTTATGCTAGTCAAGTTTTATCATCTCCCCAAATAGCACAGGTCATGTAATGACATCTGGCTACATTTTGGCCGCGTAATACAGGCATCATGGGCTGCTCCTTGATTAAGAAAGCAATGTGTGCTACAGGCTGCTACAGGCTGCCAAAAACAAAAAGTAGTTATGGCAAAGTTTCTGCAGATACACAAAACCTACATGATCTCCCACACCCCATGTAATTACTTATACTGGAGTTCATTGGGAGAGACTGAGATGTTAATGGTTAACGGCTCAAACATTTGGCCATTTGCACGGCAGCAGGGTGCTTTGCTGGGGCAGGGTTTGCACCCTCCACCCCCCAGCAGAGGAGAGGAGTTTTTGGGTGTGTGGTGGCAAAACCTCTGATCCAAATAAGACAGGGAGTGAGCACCCACCACCAGAGATTCTGGGGTTTGGGCCAGATAAGGCAGAAGGCCGATAAGAAGCAGGAAGATGTGGAGGTGGAATGGTGCTTTTTATCATACCAGTTGTCCTCCCTTACACTTCTGGCTCAGGTGTAAAACTCCCCCCACCTTGGGGAAGGTCAGATTCACATGTAGGCCTGAAGTTATTCATCCCTTCTGATGGGGCATAACTGGCTCAGCTACATGAGATGCAGCTGTCATATCTAGAAGGTGTCATAAACCATCAAAGACTCCCCCAAAACACTCCCAGACTCATTCCTTAGTCTTTCCACCAGAGGACTGCATGTGATCCACAGTGTTGCAACAGAGCCTGAATGTGCTGCAGAAGACAGGGTAAAACTGACTGCTGACACCAATAGAACAGGTAAAGGTTGTAGTGTTGATGAGAGCTAAAATTCACATTGGGTCCATGGGAAATCCATGGAACGGCAGCATGTTTTCTCACTGTTAGAGACCAGGCCTCTTCACCTTCTCCATAAATGATGTCGAATGCTGTCTTGAATGTGATCCTAAGGGAATATCCCAGGTATGTCTTGTGCCTCTATATTACAGCTCATTTAAACAAATCAGCATCTACACTACAAGTTAAAATGAACCTCAAGGTCTTGCCTTTAGGAATAGAACTGCTAATTTAGGAAGGGAAGAAGGGCAGTGCAATGTAGTGCATTGACTGGAGCATTGACTCATAGCACCCTTTACCAGAATATGGCTGGGCACTTCCAAGATTTGCTGTGGGAACTTAGAAATAAAAGGAAACAAGTGATAATTTCTCAGAGATTTCACTGCTGCTACCACTAGCTGTGCAAGTAAGTGAATAAGAGAACTATTCTAGGCTAGAGATTTCCAGGACAATATATTTCGTGGTGCAATCATTGCCCGTTGCATTTGCTGTGTGTTATTGCTGTCTGACTCAGTACCTGCTGTAGGGGTAAACATGGGAAAGGAGGCTTGAGAAAAGAGGCACAAAAACTATAGTGGTAGTAGGTGAAAAATCACAAGATCCCAAAAATTATGGCCATAGGGTTGATAACAGGTTTTAGATCAAGCCATCTATTCCAGGCAATTCGCTAAGATTCTCACCTTTTTACTGTAATTAAAATATTGCCATAGGGGGAAAAGGAGCAGGTCCTGCACTTGTAAGTTGTTTTCAGACTCTCAGCAACAGCAGAGTAACACAGCACATTGGCACCTGTGTCCTGTTTTCTCATCTAAGCACAGGCCACAAAGTTACTTCTTAAAACCTGGCTTAGAGAAAAGGAAGCCTGGACTCTGTATTTTGTCAAATTTTTTTTAATTTCTTTGGAACAAAAGGAGCATAAGGCTAGGGCCAAAATTGCTTTCAGTTGCAAACATAGAGCTTGCAGGTGTGGGCAGAGTTTCGCCTAAAATAACTGGAGGCAAAATAAGGAAAAAAGCAGCTTAAAAATGTGATGTCAGCAGGAGAAAATAGACTCTGTGGGGCACTGGTTTTCTAAAGCCTTGTTCTGTAATCAACACAGCTCATTACTGTGGCTGCGTGCGATGCTGCAAATGGCATTTGGATGAACACATTTTGTCTTTCCACCACACTCGCTCATTAACAAATTGTCTGCCCAAATTGCTGAACCATGCGTATTGTGTTGAAGAGGAAGGCAGCAGATTCCCTTTGTCAGGGTGGACAGCCTGTACCAAACTCTCAGTCACTGATTTTCAACCTTCTCCTATTTAGACCCCTAGGAATTCTGCTGTGGAGGTTCAGGACTTTGTATAGATGCCTCCTCCCCCTGCAGTGATAATCACCTTTCTTTTCTCTCACAGCCTACACCATACACCTCAGTCTGAGGTCTGCAGACCTCAGTTTGGAAATTGGTCTCCCAAGCAAATTTGCAACTTTGTTTTGCTGTTTTTTCAACAAAAAGTCACTTTCTCATAATATCTCAGTTCAGCCCTTAAATAGTTCTGATGTTATTATTGCAATGCATGGGGCAGTCCATCCTGCAATCAAGGTTGCAGAAGGAAGTGGCCACAGATCTGAGATCAGCTAGCAGCATGTGATTGCACATCACATTGCAAGGCACATCACAAGTTCTAGCTCCCATCCAAATTCACTTTGGAGTCTCATCATGGGATCAAAGCAGAGGGACCTCTATCTCACTTGAGGAAGAGAAAGAAATGAGAAACAGAATGGGGTTATAAATTATATTCCAAAGGTAATGGAAAAAGAGGATGGATTTTAGGGTTTGAATATCTTTTATTTAATATGTAATTTTTTTGTGGTTGCCCAGGGAGACTGTGGAATCTCTGTCCTCAGAAATTTTCAGAGCCTAACTGGACAGAACCTGCTCTGGGTGGCCTTGTTAGAGGTTGGACAAGATGGTCTCTGGGGGTCCCTTCCAACTGCAGCCACTCTGTGATTCTATGGTTCTGAAATTTAAATATTTTCTTCCAGTTTTCTGAAGAGAAGAATGAGCTGAAAGAACAGAAGTGAAAATTAACAGAATCTTTCCCTTTTCAGCCCAATCACATTAACTTCTATTAACCTTTCCAACTGCTGCCAACCTTGCCAACATGAGCAATCCTGTTTTGTGGGCTGGATTTTATCAGCACCAAAGGTAATTCTTCAGTACATCAAGGCTACCTCTGAGGTTTCCCTCAGTGTGGAAAATATGGGAGGCAATGAAGAAGCACTGATGCATATTGTGGTTCTCTCTCCCTGTGGGGTCAGAATTTGGCCAAAGCACACATCACCCAGGAACTAGGAAATGTGCTGGGATGTTTTATGTAGGTGCAAGTTATGCCTGCAAGGGTGAGGAAACATAGGCATAGTCATAGGTGTGGGAATAGGTTTAGTAGCCATGCTGGACAGCTGCTCATATTTAAAAGAAAGAGAGGAAAAGGGTTTAAGTGGAGCCTGCTCATAGTGCAGGTTAGCCTGTACAAAATCATGTGTGTGTTTGTAGGGCTGGGGTTTAGGAGTCCTGGGCCTCAGACTCATTGCATATATCCATGAACTGACTCATCACTGCTTCTATCATTTAAGGCTCTTTGTTACCCAGTGCAGTTTTCAGCATCAAGTTAAGCACCAGAAGGTGACATCCAAAAGCAGAACTGGCTAAAAGCATGGGCAAAATAGGCAAATGTCTGGGTTAGAGCTCACTGGGAAACAATTGATTTCCTCTTCTCTCTTATTACCTGTCCATGCCCTCCCAAAATTTCACAGCATACTGCTAGCCCTACTTCTCTCTCCCTCTGCTTGTGCTGCGAGATTTAATTTTTCATTTCCAAGGGAATGAAACTCAGTTATGCTTGACTGCTAGAATCACGGAGCTAGCTCTGGAGACAGGCTGGACCAGCTCAGAAAGGGGTCTGCTCAGCTTCAGGGCTGGCCCAAGGAGGAGGAGGACTATGAATTATCCAGGGACAGGAGAGGGGGAAGGACACAGCCTGAAACCGGACTTTTCAGTAGTGGTTAGAACCATTCAAATTAATGTTTAGCTTCACCTCTATACCCACACTGCTCTCTACCTGGAAGCACTCAGAGGTTAGATAAGACTTTACAAAATTATTTTAAGCTAGTTTGAGTAAAGGGCTGAGGTTCCTAGAATAAGTTTTAGGCAGCATTTAAGTATGGAAGTGCACTGCTGCAATTCCAAGATTTGATACTTTGTTCCCTAATCCAGTTAATTCTTGTATTTCAGACATCATTACTTATGTACGTCAGAATTATTCAGTGACCCCTATTCATATTCCTGTGGGGTCTGCTTTCTTCCTGATGTGATGGGCAGGGATTCCTCACTCACTATCTCTCGCTAACACACAACGATTCATGCTGTTAAAACACTGCAAAGTGCCAAGAATTGCCTTAATCCAATTTATGGCCTGAAATTCTTATGGCCCACATTTCCTATGTCTGAATTGTATGTGTCGAAGAGGAGACATATAGCAAAAGGAAAAACAAACCCAAACCAAATTTAAAATGGGTTGTTTAAGCTAAAACAGCCTTTGCCATCCTGTAGTCTAGTACTGGACTTTCCCAACCAGTAGAGTTACCCATGGATCACTGTGGTTTCACACACCTCACTATGCTACCAGATGTAAGACACTTGAACCAGTTTCTATCTGGTAATGAAGTATTGCATGCATTAATTTACACAACACGTAAACACAACTGGCTAAGTCCTATCACATGTGTTTATAGTACAATTAGTCAGAGGAAAGTTGGAAGTGAAGCAAAAAGAAAATTTACAGGCAGAAGAGGAAATGGGCAGGACAAAATGCACAAGTAAAAAGGCCTAGTATTCCTTTCCCCACCCCAGACAGACACAAATAAATAGTGAGAGAGTGAGTTCCCCTGCTCACTGGCCATCACTCATTTGCTGTACCTCTCTGGGACATTGCATCATCCCTGCAAGATGTGGGCAAAGGTACTGTCTTGTTTCTTTTCACTGTAAGATGCAATTGTCTGTTTATGTTTTCATATCCTTACTCCATATGTTTCAGTTGGTGCCCATCACACCACAGGATTTGTGGTTCACCTGCTTTAAACTGCTTGGAACTGCTTCCTCAATCTTAATGCTTTAGTACAAGTGTGAGTGAGAACTTGTTTGCAATGGTGGGTACAGTTCTGGTCACCATTGCTAGAGAAAGAGGAATCTGGTGTGAAGAATGCAATGAAAATATAGGAGCACAGTAGGGATGAGTCTGTATTGGAAAGGACAGAACAACACCGTTTGGTTTGTTCAACTCAGTAAAAGGAAGGTCGAAAAGAAATACCACCACTCCATGTGGATATGTGCAGGGCAGTAAAGGAAGGGGAAGGAAGAGGGTACTTGAAAGGGGGTAATTTCCAAAGAAAGAGAGAGAAGATATATATGCACTACTATCAGTATTAAAATGAAACTGTGTGTATAGACTGGTTGTAAATAATGTGTACTCTATATGTAGATAATATACTCTGCTGTAGTTTCATTCCTAATGGTCCAGGAAGGAAGGTTTTTTATTATTTTCTAATAGAGCTACTAACAGCAGCTCACAGCTCCAGCCAAAAAGCAGGATGAATTTGCATAATGGGTCATTGCTCAATAGGAGAGGAAAATATATATATATAGTTCCCAGATCAGCAGGATCCAGGAACAAGGAGCCACTGCTTTTCAAAGAGGCAAGATCTTGTCTTTGAGAAAAGCTGTGACTCCAGCTGAGAGTGAATTCAATGGGAGCTGGGAGCTATGAGCAACATGTCCAAGATAGAGCTGCCAACTCCTGCCTCCCACTGAGCTTCAAGATCAGCAAGATTTGGGATAGTAATGCTGCTAATCAGGGAGGTTAAATCTTGCCTTCTTGTGTGGTAGTGGGTACACTGACTTGAAATGCTACTCTCCCACTGATTTCAATACCAATAAGCAGGTGCTATGGACAGACAGATGTTTTTTCTCCTATTTGTTTGTGTGTGTGTGTGTGTGTATGAGAGAGAGAATAGTCATTAGAGATAGAGATGGAGGTGAGATAGAGATGATAATCTTCCATAGTTATAGCATCTGCAGTGCATACTCGCAAGGACTCAGGGAGAAAGCAGAAGAAATACAGAACAGAAAAGGATAATGATGAAAGCATAAATAAAATATAAATAACACAGTGACATTTCTGGGAATAAAAAGAGGAAGAATTCAGTTTTATTGATGTAATTCACATAAACAGGGACAGGGCAACAGAAACGGCCAGCATGCTAGGCAATAGCCCAAAACTGAAAGGAAAAAAAAAAGAGGAAAGGAAAAAAAAAGAGGAAAGAAAATAAAAAAGTGTTTACTTTAAATATAGAGAAGTATCTGCTTCTTCTTTTTTTCCCTTCCCAGACAATTACAGGAAATTTTGCCAAGGTGATTCATGGTTTGAATGCAAATCAGTTGACAGATCAAGTAATTCAGAGAAGTAAGCGAATGATTCTGGATACTCTTGGAGTGGGGCTTCTGGGTACCAGCACCGAAGTCTGCCACAAAGTGGCACAGTACAGCAAGGTAAGGTGTCTCGCATTCATAGCACACCCTACAGTTTAGCTTTAGGAAAATAAGGGAAAATATGGGCTGTGAAAAGGAAATTTTGCCAAGGCTGAAATTCTTTTGTGGACAGAAAGAGAGAAATGGTGTTTTTCCCCCTGGAGACAGTGAAACTTCAGTGCTCAAGTTACTTTTCCCTCTGGATGAGCAAAAATCTCTGTATCAGTCTGTATGCTAAGATCCCCCTCTACAAACACGGTTAACTAAGAACCCTTCCCTTTCTTTCACCTATGATATTTTACTAAAAGTATCAACAAAGTAAGCATCACTTATTACCAGCCTTTCAATTTAAGGGATTGTTAAAGAGATGGGGAGTTAACACTGGGTTACTTGTAGTCCATAAAACATAATTGTTGTCTGAGGTACACTAGCCACTCTTCTCCTCTAGTCTCGCTCTCCTCAAACTAGAGGAGTAACTGTCCCTGTAAAGAAGCGCAGTTTGGGGCACTACTTTTTCGTTTAGACCTGCCTAGTGGGACTTGTGCTCCAGAGCTCTGTGTGCCAATAAGTCTCTTCCCACAGAGAATTCCCCTTTCCAAACCATGGTAGTTTATGCCTTTCTATTCAATTCGCAGCACCAGGAGGCCACCTATCGTTTACTCAGGGTCTTACTAAAACATGGAAAACTAAACCCTTTAGCCAGACATCTTCCCCAACAAGGTGATGACAGTCCCATCATCACTTAGATCAGACTTGATGATCCCAGAGGTCTTTTCCAACCCAGTTGATTCTGTGATTCTGAGGGAACTGTCAAGGGGTGGTGAGAACGGACGTCAGTGGCCAGAGGTTGTGTGAAGGTACTGAATGGCCAGGCGGAGGGTGTTGGTCTGCCCCCTGAGCTCTCTTTGGGTGGAATAGGACAAAAGATAACAGGAAACCAAGTTTCTTTTCATACTTTCTGAAAGAACAATATTTTTCTCATAAAAGGGAACAGTTAGGTCTTGAGAGGGCATGGTCTGTTCTTGGTTACATCAGAGATACAGCACACATTTATCCTTAGGTTCAGGACTTTGAATTAATTGATGTCAATTTGTTTCAGATCTACAGCTCAGATTTATCCAGTACCATCTGGGGCCACTTGGATTTCCGACTGCCTCCTCTGTATGCAGCTTTTGTGAATGGAGTGGCTGTAAGGGATGCTCTTTTGTTTGCTCTTAAATCAAACTAATTGATGTCATTCTTGCTCTATAGAGAACAGAATGTTCCAAAAATCTTAGCTTATTCTGAAGTCTGCTACAAAACTTTCCTAATGTGCTTCAACTGCCTTCCAGTGATACGGAACTTAAGGTATAATATATCTATGATCCAACTCAACAGCATCCCTTACCTTTAATGTGGGAGCTGGGGCTGTTGTCAAAGGTCAGAATGCTACAGTTTGCAGCCTCATAACCTTGTAGTAAGGTTGCAACCTTGCTGTAGTTGCTGAAAAAGATATACTCTAGCTCTAGCTCATTTCACTGGGGTCTGAACTTCATGCCAACTGGCAAAGTACAGTTACAGAAAAACACAGACAGGTGCACATATAGACACATACACATATAATATCACAAGGCAACAATCTTCACTTACACAGTTTTCAAAAGCCAGTTATATATTTTTGACACACACTTTGTCATTAAAGCAATAACTGACTCCCCAGACATTTGTCTAAATTCAGATTGAGGCTGAAACCATTTGAAATTGAAAGATGCACAAGAGGTGGGGTAGACAAATTTGGCAATTATGCAAAACTAGAGAAGGTGACCAACCAAGGAAATAGTAATATTAAGCCTATTTAAATTAGTGTGACAACAATATCAGAGGTCCAATTTAACAGCTCATTTCCAGTGTAGAGAAAATTACCTTGGAAATGAGATCTGGTACCTCTCAGCTCCTAGCAGCCCTTGTGATATTCAGATCTGGCTGTTAGCATATATATGATTATTTCAGTTTACCTCTTAGTCACAGGTCAATTTTCAGCACTTACTGAAGACACCAGAAACACAGCTTAGAGGGCATTGGGCACAACTTTCCTTATCCCACACTGCAGGGGATCTTCCCAGATGGCATCAAAATTTTTATTTGGCAGAGACTGGGTTTTCTTCTATCTGTTCAGAAACAGACCTCAAAAATGCATATTCTTACTATTACATGGCAAAACTTGACCACTGGGGAGCCTGACCACCTTCGCAGTTTGCTCTGAAGTAAGACATGGGTGTACAGATGTGAAAGCTCAGTTTTTGAGGTGTTATTATGCTATATAAGAAATGCTGTCCCTGACACTCTCAGATCCTTGAGGGTTCTCAAAACTTTGTGGGGGGAAGGAATGTGTCTGATAAGCAGTACATTACAGACACTGACTGCACCATTGGGAACCATCTGCTACCAGATCAGCAGCCATATGCCATGCTGGAAACACCCAAAGTCTTCCTGAGCTGGACTCTGGGCTCCCAAGCACAACTTGGGATACTCTCTTGAGCCAAGCAGCTTATCCCATATTGAGACTGTAGCCTTCTCCTACTCCCAGCAACTCCAGGGAGTCTGGTCCCCTGTGTGACAGGTCTTGTTTTGGTGTGCTAAAAATTCAGGCTAAAAGCCTCCTGTACATTTGCAGGCTTGTGCCTGTTGCCTGTGGATGGTTGCATCAGAGAAGTAGCTTCAATGATATAAATTTCATTTAGCAGTATTTAACTGGTACAGTTTTATGGAGTGAGTCCTAATGGCAGCATCAGTTGCAGCACTGGGGAAGTAATTTCATTACTTTTATATTTCATTATGTTTTGGGGAAAGTGAAAATTCACTTTTCACATGGTGGACCTAGAACAGCTGCTTTAACTATACCAGCCTAATCAAAGCAGCAAAAGCCAACTACAAAAAAAAATTAATCACCATCACACCATTTTCAGGCTGGTACAACTTGAATTAGAATTATACTCCTTTGACGCAAGATCTCTGTTGCATTGCCACTTCTCAGAGAGCCATGTTGGGAGTAAAGGTCTTTGAAAGACTTGAAATTTTTGCTTTATAAAGAAGATCTAGTTCTTTGGCACTTTTTTATATCAGTAGTTTCATTTGACTGAGGCAACCTTGCCAAGACAGAGTTTATTTCTAATGTCAAATCAATGCTTTTCTTTCCATTAGGTACACTCAATGGACTTTGATGACACCTGGCATCCAGCCACACACCCATCCGGGGCTGTGCTCCCCGCAGTGATTGCACTCGCAGAGGCCTTTCCTCAGAAGAAAAAAATCTCAGGTCTTGATCTGCTCTTAGCTTTCAATGTGGGAATCGAAGTGCAAGGCAGGTTGCTGCACTTCTCCAGAGAAGCCAGGAATATTCCAAAAAGGTGCATAGAAAAGTTTCAAGTAGAAAGTTGATTGGAATTGGTTTTTAATCAGTGTTAATTTACATAATTAAATGTCAGTTAAAATACAGATGGCACAGTTATTAATATTTCCTGTTGCTGTTTGTCATTTGTCAGGAAAACTTAGAGAAGGTCCATCTCTAACATAAATGCACTTGCTTGACTCCTAACTCTTTAGCTAACAGATTCCTTTTTTAAAGCATTGACAAATTCACAAAAAGAAGGCAATGATCTCCCTAGTGTGAATTTTTATAGATTTATAATAATAATATAAATTTAAATAACAATAAATATAACTTTGTATGTGACTATTAATTTGCTTTGAACTATGAGCAGCTCTAATGTTTCAATTTCTTTCTGGGGAGGACCTACTGCAAGCAGTACTATTCCAGTTTAACTTTTTCCTGTGGAAAAGTGACAACTCTCAGCTAGGCCCACACAGGAGTGTTAAATGTATGCTTCTTTATGGTCCAATCTGTTTTCCATGGCAGTGAATGAAAAGTTTTTGTATATAGTGAATACAGGTGAGTTTTTGAAATCTGGTAATGAAGATATTTTTGTTTTCTCAGGTTTCACCCACCGGCTGTGGTTGGTACAATGGGGAGTACAGCAGCTTGTGCTAAACTGCTAGCTCTTGACCAGCTGGAATGTAAAAATGCCTTGGCTATTGCTGCTTCCTATGCAGGTGCTCCTCTGGCTAATGCAGCAACCCAAATAAAGCCCCTCCATGTTGGGAATGCTGCAAAGCACGGACTGGAAGCAGCCTGCTTAGCTTTACAGGGCCTTCAAGGAAACAAACAGATCTTGGACATGGAGTCGGGGATGGGTGCCTTTTATACAGATTACAACCCACAGACCCTACCAGCCTTGCAGTCCTACCCCTGGCTGTTGGACCAGCAAGACGTGGCCATCAAACGCTTTCCTGCTCATCTTGCGACACACTGGGTGGCTGATGCAGCATCTTCTGTTAGGAGGAAGCTTGTGGAGAGCAGTGAGAACTTGCTCCCCCTTGATAAAATTGAGAAAGTAATTCTTAAAGTCCCTGAGGTCAAATATGTGAACAGACCCAGCCCAGCCTCAGAGCATGAAGCACGACACTCCTTCCAGTTTGTCGCATGCTCTGCTTTGCTGGACGGCAGCATGTCAGTCGAGTCCTTCACCAGTGAGAATGTTCACCGGCCGGCCTTGCGGGATCTCCTCTGCAAAACACACATGGAGCACCCTCCTGACAACGCCCCCAGCTTTGACAGCCTGTACTGTGAAGTGAGTGTCACACTTCGGGACGGCAACATCATCAGCGACCGCTGCAATACCTTCTATGGGCACTGGAGGAAACCTTTGAAAAAGGAGGACTTGGAGAAGAAGTTTCAATCCAATGCCTTCAGCATCCTGCCTGCAGAAGCCATAGAAGGCATTATAGAGACTGTATACAACCTGGAAAAAGTAGAGGACTGTTCTGTGTTAAGTACATTTCTATCAGGACAATCAGCTAGAGTGCTTCCAGGGAAGCTGCGCTTCCTTTGAATGTTCCAGCCACACACTCTTCACAAAGCCAATGCAAAATTCAGCACAAACTCTTACTTAGTGACTGAAGCACTTTTAAATAAGACTCCAATAACACAAGAACCATATTCAGTCCAATATTGTGGGTTTTGACTAAGTAAATAATTTAGTGATTATGTGCCCAGCTTAGTGAGGCTGAACAGAAGTTCCTCTGCTGGTACAGCCAGCTTCAGCTATCTTTGTACCTCCAGCAGCAGAGCACTCACTGCTTGCACATAGCACAAAAAGTCTCCCTGCTCTTCTGCCAAAAATCTATGTTCTGCTTCTCCTAAATTGCTACATACAGGAAATCCAAATTCTGGAGGAGTATGGAAATGCTGTGCCCATGAAAATCATCACTGTTAGAAGCACAGAAAAGCCTAATTTATATATTTCTTTCTGTAGATTTATGTCTTCAACCTCCTTGAAGAGGGCACCCATTATGTCTGAGCGTTGACATTTGTGCTCAAATAAATACAGCCCTCATAGGGAGTGGTAGCACTCGGTAACTCTGCGTGTCAGGTGTCACTGCAGTGATTGCTCCCACGCTGCCGTGGCAAAGGCCTGGCCGGATCACACCAGTGCCGAGCTTGAGGGAGTGCTCCACGCTCCTCCTGGTAAGGGCATTATTTCCCACTTCCATCTTCTGGCTGCTCTGAGGTACAGGTGTGTTCCTTTGTTATTCCCGCCCCAGTTACATGAGACACCGAGCAGGTGATGCCAGTTTAGGTCACTTCAGGCCCAGCGGAGAAGGGGCTACAGTACACAAGGGGACAGACACCTGTGAGCACCAGAACACTTCCCATGCAAGACAACTCAGTGTCCACAGTGAACCATGATAATGAATTCTGGGAATTTTTTGTTCCTCCAGGAGTACAAAGCCTTGCCAGACTGAGCTTCTAAGAGAAGCTGCCTACCCTTTGTTCACATTTGTAAGATCAAATAGTATGCTCTAACACATATAAAATATATCTTCCTCAGGGCACTAAATGATGTATGAAAAAAAAAAATCACAAAACAAAGCTAATTCATTTTACTAAATAAATCTGAAATTACTTCATTTATTAGAGCAAAATTTGTGTATTTTCCACATGCAATGCATTCATTTGTGCTGGATCTTGGTTTATAAACTTGGTTTACCTAGGGGCTCTGCAAAAATTTCAAAGTCTATCAGTAATACTTGCTTAAAGACTTGAAAGGGGAAAAAATAACCCAAATAACCACATTCTTGTATTTTTCCCTTCTGATTAGAAATCAGAATTGATTTACTCACCTATACTAAAGGTAAACAGACTCATTTACAACTCTTTCACCTGTAATTGCAGCTGGGCAACAGCAAATATGAATTACTGATAACCATCAGTGATGTGATAAAACCCCATTGCCCACCCAGTCTTTTTAAGATTGAATAAATTTGGATTCATAAGGAAAAAAAAAAATCACCCCATCACCTTCAACAAATGGTTTCTATCTTAAAAGAGAAGTAAATAGGTTAAATTCAGCAACAACCATCTGATGTATTAAATGTTTTTAAAAAACCCACCACACAAAACAAACCAGGAACTGTGAAGTTTAGCAGTTGCATTATTTTATTAATTCAATCAAAGGAAGCTAAATACTCATGCTTAGCTACACTGATTTCTTTGCAGAAGTCTGTATGCTTCTAGTCAGGCAAGTTTCAGGACTTCTTGAACCATTGTTCCAATTCCATCAAAGATTTCATGCAGAGGAGCCTTGCACATGAAAGCACAGGTAGTAACTATTTTATTGACTTTATCCACATGGGATTCATTTACATTTTTGCAAATGTGCTTACATCCAAGCTCTGCTATAGCAGATGCCGTTTCAGCATCAGGAAATCTGTAAATAAAAAGATTTTAATTAACATAAAGAGATGATACAGCCATAAAATTCTCATAAAAAACTTGAATGAGAACTACAATAATATCTACATGACTCTTTAGCTGATGATGACAAGGGAGTTAAAGAGGCTGCTACTGTCAGATTCTCCTATCCCCTATGGACACACCAAGTGATCTAATACCTTTGAAAACAAGGTCTGAAATGCAGAGCCACAATATGTCAGAAGGTACAACAGTTTTTAACAATCTTTCAGTAAGTTTGGAAGATGATACCAAGTACAGCGATAACTGATCCTCCAAAGTTTGAGAGAAGCCAGCTGAGCTTGCAACCTTTTCCAACACCTCCATGTAAGGAGTTCCTCTGGGATTCTGCAGATTTTGATTTTTTTTTCCTCCTTCTGATAAGGGAGGAACAGGGATGCAATCCCTCACTACTGCTGCTGATAAATTTAATTCAGAAGTTTTATCAGGAGTTGACAGTTCTTGAAGCAGCAGTGACTTCTGCCAGGCCCTGTTCTCATCTGCCTCCCCTAAACTGGCCCCAAACGACTACCACCAGAAAAACTTTATTAAAAATCTCTGAGCAGATGCAAGCCCACAGATGCAATCTAAACAGCCACTCAAATTACCATAGGGCACCAAGTCTTTGAATGCCAGCTGGACAAACGCCTGTTCTTCACTTGCACATTTGCAAGATGAATCATGGCCTTCAAAGGCATTGGGTAAGCAAATTCCGTATCTCGCTTAGGATGAGCTGCAATCTGTCACTCAACTGCCATGAATGAATGGGAAAAAATAATTTGATGTCCCTAGTCACCATCATGTCTGTGCAGCTATGATCCTATAGAAGTCACTTGTTCTGTCCCTTTTAGGACTGACAGATGCTATATCCAGTGACTCGTGAGCCCTCACACTGCACAATAAAGGTGGGTCATAGAATGACGGCTTAGGCCAGAAGTGAGGACACTTAGAGCTTTCACTATTAATTGTAATGCACCTGTAAATGTTATCATAGAACATCTGAGACATTTACAAAACAGGTATATGTCACACTTAAGGACATAGTTTAGTGGAGATTTGGCAGTGCTGGGTTGGACTCCATCCTAGAGATGTTTTCCAACCTAAACAATCCTATGATATCCCAGGCCAATGTATTTCTGGTTGTAGCACACAAGTGACATGAATTCATGGATGCATGCATGTCCTGAGAGTTTTGTGCCTACTACTACTATGCAAGTGAAAATTTTAAATAAGTGAAAAATGTCACTAATTTTTCTTAAAAATAACTAAGCCCAGGTTTACTGGTACCAAAGAGACTTTTGCACAGAAGACTGTCCATTTCCTAGTCATAACTCCCATGTAAATTATCTCCATCCATTTCCTTCTTACCTTCCATCCACATTTTTATCTTGACCAACTGTAACCTCACAGCCAGGAAAGACTTTAGCTGCCAGAACCGGTGATATACAGCACAAACCAATGGGCTTTTTAGCACTGTGGAAGGCTTGGAGTGTGGAGTTCACGTGCTCGTTGACTGTACAGTTCTTGCCATCTACAGCCCAGGAACACAGATTCTTTGCTACACCAAAACCACCTAAAGAAAAAACCAAACAAAACCAAAAAGCTCAAAAAGGCACTGCTAAAAGCTATTAAATTTGATAGCAAACAGAAGCTCTTTTTTATAACATAATCGTGGTATCCATGGGAGTATTAAGTTACTGTACTGAAAGCTTTACAATGTAACTGTAACCTGTAAATGATGGGTTTACAATGTTAAAAGTTTTAACTCCACACTTTTTTATACCGTGTAGGTTATATAGAGGCCAGAAAGCTTAATCTTTTTTAAAAAAGCAACAAACAGACAAACAGGAAACCTCACATTTGGTTGTTAAACCCTAGAAGAGCTGAACCATCCGTTATGCACTCCTCAATAAGGAAGAGGGATCAGAAGAAGAGACCAATACTACCTAAAAGCACAAGTAAGGAATTCACAGGAGTAATGCAAACCATGATTTGACCCTCTATAGTAATGAACTCTCAAGTTTTACTTTCATACTTAAGCAGTTATAGAAGAGCTTTTCATCTTCCCTAGAATTATTTTTGAACTTTAAAAAAAGAGATTAACAATAAAAACAAAGGGGATTTTACATAAAATGACATTATAACATATGATATTCTGAGACAAAAAACCTTGTGAGTGACAACATAATTTCCTATTAAAAATAGTACTGATTTGTCTTTCTATAAATTAGTTTTAACAATCCTTTAGGTGCATTTAATCTTCATCGAATTGTGCAAGCAGTTTGTATTTTACAGCTCCTTTGTTTCCTGGATTTATAACCATCAGAATAATCAAAGTAAGGTTATTCCATATGGAATGTGCACGACATCAATTGTTCTACCATAAACATACAGAAATTTGCACAAGTATTTTGATAGACAACATCAAAAAGCTTTGAATTTTTAACATTTTTCCTTTCCTGGTTTGCTTACTTTCAAGTGCTATCTGAAATCTCTGAGGTAAGATTTTAATTTTCAAACTTAATAGGGTTTATTTCCCTCTAACAGTCATTACGGCAACCCCTCGAGCCTGGGTTATAACAGCATGAAATTAACGTGGAAAACCATCCCTGAGCCTCTACTCCCTCCTGATCAGCCCTGCCATCAACCACTCACTTTTAGTGAAGGCAGATTGTTTCTCTGTTATACACACACTCCCTCTGCTGGCCTTTCAAAAGTGTGAAAACTCCGAAGTTAACACTCAGGCCCAATCATGAAGGCAGTATTTAACAGTGCTATGAATATTATGGAAAGAGATCTTCAGCAAGTCGTGACTGCCTCGTGATGCTCTGGTTTCTTCATTCCTAAGATTGATTACAATTACCTCTGTCTGGAAGGCAATTTTGTGGGCTCTAAATAAAAAATTATCCATAAACATGTTTAGTATAACTTGATCAGCAGCTGAGTGGATACATAATGAAAACAGAATGTACTCACATCTGACACAAAATATAATCTATTTGTCAATCTGCTTTTCTGCTGATGTTTTCAGAGGCCCTAAAATTAAGGCATTGCCATGGAACCAAGCTGGCTTTTTTTTGTACTCTGGTCAGTGTTCTTGTCCACAAGTAAGTAGTAAAGTTTTCATACCCTTTAGAAAGAAGGAATGGTGTGATGCATAACTTAATATCAAAAGAACCCTCTGGAATTTTAACTTGGTGAACTATGAATCAATAAATATATATGGAGTTTAAAAAATCACAAATAATTTTCTTTTAAAATATTAGCTCAGTTGGTCAGAGCATGGTGCTAATAACACCAAGGCTGTGGGCTCAATCCCTGTATGGGCCATTCACTTGAGAGTTGGACTCAATGATCCTCATGGGTCTCTCTTAACCCAGAATATGCAGTGATTCTGTGATACCTACCAGGGAAAATGACAGCATCAAATTCACTAGCTTTCAGTTCAGCCAGATCCTGAATGTTTCCTCTTGCCAACCTGGCACTTTCAACTAACACATTTCTCTTCTCTTCTGCTGGACTTCCTTTTAGGTGATTGACTACATCCCTTTGCTCAATATTGGGGGCAAATATCTTCACCTAAAAGAGAGATGAAGCAATGAACTCATACACATTGGTCACAATAAAGATCATTTAATGAAAACAGGTTTTGTCCCTGAAGTCTCTTATCCAAGTTAAGTAAATTGCACAGGATGAATCCAGCACGTTAAATGTCCAGAGTGACATATGATATATTAGGATGGGTAAATGCAGCCATTCTCCCCATCCTATTCCTGCAGCATTTTGACAGGAGGGTATTTTAATGCCAACATTAAGCTTACTGATTTTGCCATGGCAGATAACCCCAAGGACAAACAGGACACCACAATTCATACCAGCAGCCCAAGTGGATGTACAGCTGACTTTGGAGAAAGGTTGCTCTTAACTGTTATGGGATGAAAATGCTAAAAAGGTTTGACATTAAAAAGTTAAAGGTGCAAACTTTACAAGCATTTCTAGAGCAAACATTAGAGTTACCAGCTGTCCCAAAATACCAGCAGCAGAAAGGAAGAACAAAACACAGGAGCACTGATTTTGGCTAGACACAAAAAAGGAACACTGTGTCAGAATATAAAGCTCTGTGACAGGTGTTCCACAGGGGCTGTTTTCTGCTGTCTGTTTTGAAACTTCCTTTGCAAACTTCTCAGAGGTGACAATTTTGTGCTAAGTATCAGGGTGCTGCTGCTACCATCAGACACTTGGGTGTGGCTACACACTGACAGACAGTGACCACCTTCTGCCATATGAAGCCACAGATGGGACCAAAGCACACCCCTGTGTCCTGGCCCAAGCTTCTCCAACAAGTCCCAGTTTGCCAAAGACAGCCCAGAAACGGTGAGTAGAAAACAAACAGGCGAACCCCACTGAGGGCTACAAAAGCAATCAGAGGGAAGATAAAGAATTTTAACTTGTCCTCAGGTCCCCGAAGCCAGAGGAGAAGGGACAGGTCTCCAGCTGCTCCTCGCTCTCGGGTTCACATGATCACACAATTGTTAGGGTTGGAAGGGACTTCAGGAGATCATGTGGTCCAACCCCCCTGACCAGGCAGGGTTACCTAGAACAGGTTACACAAGAATGCATCCAGGTGGGTTTTGGATGTCTCCAGAGAGGGAAAGTCCACGACTGCCTGGGCAGCCTGTTCCAGTGCTCTGCCACAGTCAATGTAAAGAAGTTCTTCCTCGTGCTGAAATGAAACTCCTTGTGTTTTAGTTTATGGCCCTCGCTCCTCGTCCTGCCACTGGGGACCACTGAAAAGAGTCTGGCACTGTTGCCCACAAAATTGGGTTCATCACCTGGTATGAGATAAGCTAATAATTACACACTCCAGAGAGACACTGATTATTTATTTCAGAGTTCTGCAAACTCGGGTGTTCGGTGGTATTCCACAAATCAAGCACACCCATTAGACTTCTTGTGCCATTGTACATGGAAATTCAGTTAGTAACCCTCCTAGTGCAGTCACTCTATTATGATCAGCTAGTAATTTCCATACAAGTTTTGTAACTCCAGCTAACTTCTACACATGCTCAGGGGAACGGTCTTCCCCTAGGCAGGGGTCTTTTTGACCTGTAGGCGTGACTTCTGTCATTACAATTTAGTTGTATTAATGAGATCCCCTCTCAGTCTTCTCCTGTCCAGCTGCCTGTTTGCGATCTCAGCTCCTGTCAAGGGATCAGGCAGGTCTTTGGGCGGGGGGTGAATAAAACAGGAGAGGGAGCAACGTAACGAGAGATTATGGCTGAACAGAGTTTGTAGTGTGCAGCGGTGGCGCAGGGAACATCGCGAACCGGGAGAGGCGGCGGTCCCACAGACAGCGGGAGCCAGGGGCGAGGGGTACGGCCAGGGCGGGGACTCTCGGCTGCTGTGTCACACACACACACACAAAGACAGACAGACAGACAGACAGACAGACACAGACAGACACACACACACACACAGACAGACACAGACAGACAGGCAGGCAGACACACACACACACACACACACACACACACACACACCCCGCCGCCCCGCTACCTCCGCGCCGCCGCGGCTCAGGTGCACCAGCGCCGCCGACGCCTCGTGAATCTCGCTGCCATCGAAGACGCCACAGCCGGCGAGCACCAGCGCCACCCGCTTGCCCATGGCGGCCGCCCCTCAGGCCCGAGCAGGGGCTGCTCCAGGCGGAGGGCCCGGGCCTGGCAGCACCGTCCCGGCTCTTGCTCCTGCTCCTGCTCCTGCTCCTGCTCCTGCTCCTGCTCCTGCTCCTGCTCCTGCTCCTGCTCCTGCTCCTGCTCCTCCTGCCGCGCCTGCGCCGCCGCGCTCCGATGCCGTCTCCGTCTTCCGCGGCCGCATGGGCGGGCGGGGCGGAGAGTAGAGGAGGAAATACGGGAAACAATGGGCACGCGTCTCTAGTTTTAATCAAAACAGGCTCAGATGTATTTTCGGCCTGGCCTGCGCCCCGCAGCAGGGCTGTGGCTTGCAGGTGCCGCACGGTGACCTTCGGAGTGCTGTAGAACGTACTGGTTCCTGTCGCCAGTCCCAAAGTTGCAGGGCCTCCGCAGAGCCTCAGGAGGGTATTATCTATGAGGAGATTTTCAGTTCGGTGGGTTTGTTTAACGCCTAGGGCTGCAATGCTGTAATGAAATTTGGCTTCCAAATTGCTTTGAAAGCCAGAAGCGGAGTTTGGTAAGAGGCCTGCGGTACTCCTGGGTCCTAATGCTCTTTGTTTCAGTGGCACCCCACTCATCAGACCAACCTACTTTTTTCTCCCTTAACCTCACACTGTGTTCTAAGGAGCTGCTCCATGTTACCAGGAAAACCAGAGTTTTTTTAGAAAACTGAAAGGAATAAGGGAGTGTCTTTACAAACAAATGGCTGGTAAGGATAAGACGTGAGTCTGCTGGTATGACAACTTTGATACTAAGAGATAGAAGAAACAATGGGTAGGATTTCCATAGGAATTTCCCTAGTTAGATTTACCCGAAACTGTATTAATAAACTACAAGAACAGAGACACAAGAAGAAGAAGAAAAGGGGAATATATATTGGGGATGTCTGTATTAGGGGGGGATGTATATTAATTAGGGGTTCTAGGAAATCTGTACCTCTGGAGTACCTCAGCCAATGGGGAAAAGAGATAGGGAACATGCAGCTGGGAATTAGGATAAAAGAGGCTGCATCCTCTATCAATCTGAGAGAGACCCCATGGGAAATGCCCATGACCTCTCCCTTTATTCATGAATAAAGCTACAGGACTCCTCTGTCTGCTTTTCGGACATACACCTCTGGCATTTGTGGATTAATTTTCCTGACAAAACCAAACTTTCTTCTTTCACCGACTTCCAGCTTAGTCCCTAAGGTATTGCTCTTGTGAACCTCCTTAGGACTGTGCACACAAATGCCACACCAGCAATCAGCTGTATTGAGTTTTAGTAAGATCTCTCAGCTCTTTATTCCTCATTTTTCATGAGATGCCTCTCCTATAATAAAAAGTATCTTGGGCTTAATAATGAAAACTTACACTTTTACTGCATTAGAGGGCTGAAAAGCTGGATCTTGTTGAAAAATGAGAGTGTCTCCAAAAATTTGGAGTATGGGTTGAGTGAGTAGACTGGGAAGAACAAGAATGACATTGGAAAGTGAAGCCTTTTCCTGTAGCAAAATGCATTCAGTTGAACACTGATCAGCTGTGATCAGCTGGGATGATGGATAGAGAGATTCTGGAATGGGACAGGGCCAAGATAGGGAAATTCCCTACTGAAGGGCACACTCCTGTCTGCTGGGCAATATTTACTCCAAATGAATATAGGGCTTCAGCTCAGTCTGCACCACTGCCCACACTCTGTTTCTTAGAATTTAGCTATGCTACTCCATAGCTCCAGCTCCATCCTGGACTCCAAACCTTTTCCTAGTGCCCAGGATTTGAGAAAGATGTTTTCTCTAGTGGAAATCCTGCTTTGAATCACCTTAGTTGCCTGACAACAGCTGTTAGCTTAAATTTGACTTGGATAGCTCTTTGTAATTCACAGGCAGCATCCAGTTGACTCATAATTCAATTCACTTATCCCTACCCTGCAGCAAATCCCAGAGAGTTCATCTCAGCTTAAAACTGGTGATGAACTTCATCTGCATCCTTATCCCAACCTTCCTCTTATCTCTCAGGCTTCAGCAGTGCCCGCTGGAATTCCAGCTTGGAAAGAAATAATTTCCATCACCTGCCCCCTAAGCTGGCAGACAAAGCTGGAGTTGCTCTGCAATTCCAAACGGTTCCTGGACTGCTCATCTGTCCTGAGCACAGGCCTCATCCTAGCTGTCAGGGTCAACGAGGTCCTGAGGAGACCTCTTTGAAGTACCTTACACAGTCACAAAGCCCAGCCATTCCTGTAGGAAAAGACGTGGCTTTCTCCCATCCCAGCTCACCGTTCAGGTGGCATCCCAGGCTATGCAGCAGAGTGTGGGTGCACAGGAGCCCTGTTTCTGGCTCCTTTTTTCAAGATTCCTTTCTTACCCCTCAGAGGTATTGTGCCTTTGATATTGTGCCTCTGACTGATGAACTCCTGTCTTTCAGAGCTGCTTCAGTGTGACTTCAGGTAATGTTTGTATTTCTCACTATGCAGCCAGCTGACTCAATAGCTAACATATGCCAGTGTGAGTGAAAAAGAACAACAAAAAACCCTGTGAGCAGTCAAGCTGCCAGATGTGTAGTTTTATCTGCTGTGATCCATATATATAACTGTGACTTTCCCACTGAATGCCATATTGCCAGTGTATGCGTAGGCTGGGAGATGTGTAGCTGTGGTGTAAGCACCATCCAGAGCAACCCACTTTTGTGAGATAGGGGTTGTTACTTCAGGTGCAACAGCCTCTTTGCTGTGACTTACAGTGTGATGACTCAAGTACATGTTCAAAGCCAAACTATCTGTTCAAAACCACAACTTCTGACTGAACCAGTAGGATTTGTTTTCCCCTTTCTCTCAGTCCCTTCCATCCTGTTCATGTCAAGATAAAGATGGAGAAGGCACTGATTTATAATGGGAAATCACTGAGAGTCTTTGCTGTTTCAGGCAAATGTTCAGTTTTGTCTAATCAAAATACTCTGGGAAATGAGAAAAATACAGGAATCCTGTCAACTCTAGAATTTGCTCTTTGTAGCCAGTCTCAGTATTTCCTCAAAGCCTGCTACTGGACAGAGATGCAGATCAGCTCGCTCTGTGCATTTATAATGGAGAATTTGACATCTTTCTGCATAATAAACTACACAGTGGCTGACTCAGCTTGCAGACACATGAGCTTTTTAGCTCAAGTGTATTAATTCATAAATGTATTAGTGGTTTATTTTGTATGTTCACAACATGACTTAAGTTGCATGAGGAAAAGAAATCAGAGTACCTTGCTGCAAAAATTTCCTGCAGGATGTAATGAGGTGAGATACAAAAATGCTATTAAAATTTTTAAAAAAACAAAAAAAACAAGAGCTTTGCCAATTTAGTCTTTCAACCCAACACCTTCAGCATCCACATAGTGGATACTTAATAATCCCTACTGCAAACATATACTGAGCCAGGACTAAGAAACTGTTCATACTTCATTTCTAGTTTGGCTAATGAGCAGTCATGGCACCTTCATTATGTCATTCCAATTCCTTGCATCCTGGTTTCATAAAAGGGATAAATTATCCTTCCTTCATTTCATAAAGCACTTCCAGAGTTACACATCAAAATCTCTAGCACAAGGAATTATGGCTATATTCCAAACAAACACATACCTTTTTGAATAAATGAAAGACCTGGTATATTGTACTACACTTAAGCTATGAAACATGCATGATTACTGGCACACTTTATTTTCTAAAAAATAAAACCAGAACTTTACCTTAAATCAGACACAATTAACATGCATGAGATAAAAATGAGATACGGAAATGTAAGTACGTATAGGTTATGTAAGCATGTATTAAATTAATGTATAGTGCTGAATGGCATGGATTTTAAAGACAAGCACTATAGAATCAGACAGCAGGGAAGTGGGATACAGAAATGTTGCTGCAATTAAAGGTTTTAAGGTTTTCTGAACACCTTTAGTACCCCCAGTGTTACTGAAACTGATATTCACCAGCATTTCCTGCATTTTTATGATGGATACAGGGTTTTCCACCCACAATTTTGTTTGAATATACAGCCTAGCATAGTGCTGGCTAGAGACATGATTGCTCTCTAGGGGCTCATACGCAATGAGCAGGGATATTTTTCTGGCTCCTGACAGTCAAAAGTCCACAGCACAGTTATTATTTACCCAGTAAATAGCATACACCAATGTTTTCACTGTGGATGCCAACTACCAAACTTAGCCACCTGGACTCTGATGCCAGTATAGCCAGTTTTGAACACTACAGAGCTGAAAAAAGCTGTGTTTTCTGCAGGGAGGCTGCTGGCAAACGTTTCTTCACAGTTTCTCTTAGTTCATTTGAAAGATGGTTCTCACATTATCATAAAGATGAGAGAATAAACTGCTATATGATTCCCATAATGTGTTACGATTTGATGAAGTGTTCTGAAATGGGTGACAGATACACAAACTTAGCTTGAAGTACTGAAAAATTTCAGACAAGCCTTCTGGGCAGGCTGAAGAGGCTCAGGGTTACAGGCTTTATCACAGCAAAAGCCTCTCTGCCATTTGGTGAGGCCTCTCATCATCATCCCAGGGTCAGACCCAGAGGCCATCCTTCTCGGTAGGTTCTGGGTGTGAGGATGGGCACTTAATGTGTCTTTCACAGAGACACAGAATCAATTAGGTTGGAAAAGACCTCTGAGATCATCGAGTCCAGCCTATGGCTGAACACCCCCATGTCAATTACACCATGGCACTCAGTGCCTCCTCAGTCTCTCCTTCAACACCTCCAGGGATGATGACTCCACAGCCTCCGTGGGCAGTCCATTCCAATGCCCAGTCATCATTCTTGTGAAGAACTTCTTCCTAATGTCCAACCTAAACCTCCCCTGGTGCTGCTTAAAACTACGTCCTCTCATCCTGTCACTGGTTGCTTGGGAGAAGAGGCCGACCCCGACCTAGTACAACCTCCTTCCAGGGAGTAGAGTGTGGTACGGTTCCCCATGAGCCTTCTTTTTTCTAGGCTAAACACCCCCAGCTCCCTCAGCCGCTCCTCAGAGGACTTGTGCTCCAGACCCTTCACCAGCCTTGCCGCGTCTCCAAAGCAATGCGTGAAACGACAGACAACCAATACTCCAGCTAAATGATAACGCGTAGTTGCTTGGATCTCCAGAAAACTCAGTCGCAGTTCAGTCGGGTGCCGTTTTTGCGAGATGATTCGGCACAGGACCGGTTTCCCTCGGGAGGAGGAGGAGGAAAAGCACCCCCGCCCGGCC